>OX459096.1:19052866-19378029 GCA_949775045.1 Metridium senile
TTATATGTCAGCAAATTACATGTCATGTTTTCTGAGGATTTTTTTCGCGCAAATTTCTTATTACCTCACTCATGATACATTAAAATTGAAGTACACGCGGATATCTATAAAATAATAGCATTTGGTACCTTTGCAGAAGTTAAGTTGAACAAAAAAGTTGTTTATGTGCTGTAGACAATCTTGGACAAAAGTAGTTGAGACATTCGCGCGCTTTGTACGAATAATGTAAATAACTGTCCGTCTTGCTAACTGACATTAATTTGATCCCCCTCCCCTCCCCCCTCCATTCAATGTTGGATGTTGGGATTGTCTGGACCACTGGCATTATCTATCAATACATACAACATTGATTGGATGGGGGATGGGGAAGGAACAGCTGAGAAATGCCGACTAGGGCTATAAAAACCGAAAGTGTCTCAACACTTTTGTCCAAGATTGTAGGCTATTCAACTCAAGTCAACAATCGACCGATTCATCTACAATTCTACAATTCTATGGTGCACTAGACCATTCAAACCGACTATCTATTTTAGGATCTACGAATACAACTGGAATTCAACTGGAATATTCAACTTTTGTGCGTGTCTTTCATCGTCCAAAATGACCGACTCGGCAAATGTTCACGGAACACAAGGGAACTCAATGAAAACACTACAACAACTAAAGACTAAGCGATCGACTCTCAAAGGAACAATCACCAGAATAATGAATCATATTGATCTACTTATCAAAAAGGATAATGTGGACGGCGTGAGCGAGGTAAGCTCAAAGTATAATCAATTACAAACCACTGTGAATGCATTCAAAGATGTCCACTTCAAATACTCTCAAAAACGAATGCGACGTTGATGAATCTCTGGAATACTACACAAGCGTTGAAATGAAAGTTTCTAACTGTTTGGCTAAGGTTAGCGAATGGATTGAGCGTCAGAAGTCAATTGTTGAAGCCTCAATCGCGGAACAAATTTATATTTTATCTGATGAAATACACCCCGAAGATTTGGCCAGTAATGTTTCTTCGCACAAGTCTAAATCGCCAAAGTCTTCTAAAACATCCCAGAAGTCAACTAGTACTACTAAAATCAGTTCAGCATCTATACGGCTACAGCTAGTTTACTTTAATGTTGAATCATCGCATGTTAATCAGTATACGACACACTCGAACTTGTGTCGCGACAGTGGAATGATCGGAATGCAGGAAGCCATCAAAGTGCCTTCAGCAACGAGATCTGATGATTTTGCCGATAAAGAAGAGATTGAAGCAAAGGAAGTGAAAGAACCCATTTACATGTCACACCGTCATGTTACACCGAATGAAAAAGAAAACGGAAAAATCAGCCTCAAATCTCCAAATAATTACAGCACGCCGCTCAACCCGAATGCGTCTCCATGGCAACAAACTTCAAACAAACCACCGGAAAAACAAGAAGAAAAATCTAACGATGAGTCTATGCTACCTTTTCAATGTCTGACGGAACTTCAACGATCACATCAAGAACAAAGTCTACTGATAAAGGATTTACTTCAACAACAAAAGGAACAAACTCTAACACTTTCTTTACTGCGACCAGAAATGATGATCTTCAGTGGTGATCCTGCGTCTTACTGCAAATTCATACGTGCATTTGAAAACATCATAGAAGCAAAAACTTCCAGTTCTAGTGCAAGGCTCTACTATTTGATTCAATATACAACGGGAGATGTGCAGGAATTGATGCGAAGCTGTTTAACCATGAATCCAAACGAAGGCTATACTACTGCGCGAAAGCTTCTCAAAGGAAGATATGGTCAAGATTACAAAATCAGCGCTGCGTTTACTGAACGGATAAAGAAGTTCCCACCAATCAAGCCTGAAGAAAATTAATCACTGCAAAGATTCTCTATTCTGATGACTAGCTGCAGAACTGCCCTTAAGGATATCGGGTACGTTAACAAATTAGATAACCCGGACTTGTATCACGTGATAATAGACAAACTGCCTATTAATCTAAAGAAGAAATTGCGTGAAGTAGCTGACAACATCTTAGAAGAACAGAAGAGAGAAATTACTATTGAGGACATCACTAAGTTTATCGACAAGCAAGCGCGAGCTGCTAACCCCCCGATCTTCGGAAATCTGTTTAACCACGCCCAAGAAACCAAGAATCGTAATACGAAAACCTACGAAAGTAAGCCTGTCAAAGCTTTCTTCCCGGCACCGAAAGCCGGCTCGTTTGCAACCGTCCGTGAACCTGTCACTAGTGAGCCTGTAAGTACGAAGTCTATTGAAGAAACAAAGAGCCCCATGTGTGATCTACAGGGACCCTGGTTGTGTCGTTGCGGAAGTTAGTAAGAATTTTCTGTAGCATGTGAATACGAGCACAATCTCACATGTCTTGACTGTAAAAACATTAGAGAAGTTCTTGGTGAAATACGAAACAAAATTGAAAACAAGGATTTACATCTTACTAAGGAACAAAATGACAAAGTTGAATGGGATCTTCATCACGCAATATCAGACATTGAAGCATGGAACGCACACCTGGTTAGATCACATCAGCAAGACCTTGCAAGGCAAGACAGTCTCGGTAACCTCGACGTCAACACTACTAATGATTGATGACTGGGCAATGAAATTGGTACCCATAAGATTTAGAGAAACCCAGTCGCAGTGGTTTGGAAAGCGTGGCTTAAGTTGGCACTTTGCAGCTGTAGTTCATTTATCTGATCATCCTGATTGTAAGCCAATTGACACCAATGAGTACCACATTAACATACACCTAATTCAAAAAAGGTTGACGGGGCGAACGGCGATTGGCGATTGGTGATTGGCGATGGTTAATATGAATTCCTTCTTATTCGTTTCTAAATTACCCAAACAATGCCTCCACCGATCAGGGAAACCTCCGAGACATCCATCTAAGGTCATCGCTTAACGATGTTTGGGTAATTTAGAAAAGAATAAGAAATTCGTATTATCCACAGTCTCGCAATCGCCAATCACCAATCGCCAATCGCCGTTCGCCCCGTCAACCTTTTTTGAATTAGGTGTATACATAGTGGTATTTGACAGCTGTAAGCAAGACTGGTTTTCTGTGTCCTGTATAATTGAAGATGTCCTTAAAGCTTTCAAGAAAACCCACCCATCAGTAACGAAAGTGATAACGCTGGTTGTTATCATAATGCACCTCTTCTAACCACTATCAATGCAATAAGTAAACGCACCGGCATAGAAGTAATTCGGTACGATTTCTCTGACCCACAAGCTGGGAAAGATTTCTGCGATAGGCGCATTGCCCCATGTAAGCAACGGCTGTGAAATTATGTATCAGAGAACAATAACATAGAAAGAGCTGAAGATGTCAAGAAAGGTCTTAAATCACCACCTGGTATATCTGGTACTCAAGTAGCCGTTGGTCAAATTGACACATCGAAAATGTCAAAAAATGTTTCAAAAAACAAGATTCCAAATATCACAAAGTACAACAACTTCGCATTTGGCAAGGATGGCATTAAAGTCTGGCAAGCATTGGAAAAGGTTTGAAAATCAATGCATTCGAACACACCCAAGATATCTCAGGGATGAAGGAAATATCTGAATGGTCTCAAGAACCTTCTAGATCGAAAAAGATGTCAAAGAAAAAGAAAGATAAAACTCTTGCAATGATTGATAGTGATGCAACCAATATATTCAGCTACTTGGAACAATAATGTATTATGACCTTTGATAGTTTGCAAGATGCCGATGATCACATGGACGCTGGACAACACATCATGACGCCTGCGAAAGAAAATGTGTATGATAACATCCGACGACAGTGGGCGGCAAAGGCAACTTCAGTTAAGGGAACAACAACAAAGAGTGGCGAGAGCCAATATCAGTTAGCTGACTCCACACTAGAAAATCAAGAGCAACCACAAGGCTGGGCTTTGAAAAAAAAGAAGAGTGCCGTCAAAATATCACCAGCTGTCAAAGAATACCTAACCAAAGTTTTTAGTGAAGGCACCAATGACGGCCATCCCAAAGCAAACCCAGCACACGTCGCAGAGGAATTAAAGAAGAAGTTTCAGAGAAACGAATGGCTTGAAAGTAAGACCATTAAAGGCTTCTTCTCCCGTTTAGCAGGGAAAGAAAGGGAAAGAAATTGTAGAAACAGAAAGGGAAAGAAATTGTAGAAACAGAAAAAGAAGACAGTGACACAGAAGAAAACGCTTTAAAAAAAAGGAGCTGGAAGCATGTGTCGATGCTGAAATTGGATTACACCATCCTTTGGTGTATAACGATACTAATCTCTGCGAATTATTAAGTAAAAGAAAACTGGAATAAACACTAACATAAATATAATTGTCCGACTTAAAAACAATGTGCAATTTCTTTGCCGTGGAGCATCATGGATCAGCATCAAGAAAGGCAACCTTTGTGAAAGCTCTTGTATCAGTAAAGTCATGCCAGTGTCAAAACGACGTCTGAAATTTGATAGACATTTCGTACGTATTTCTCTGAGACGATTGTTAACATAAATGTCATACTGCTCGTTTTTGTGTGTTCAACCTTTCATGTTTTGTATTGGTGCATGTACGTTTCAATAGTTGTATTGTTGATTAATAGTTGAGTTGTATTAGATTTACCGGTCTTTCGAGCGTTTTTTGTTAGGATTTCACTATTTTAGGAAAGATATATACTATTACACATAATTTGCTTCCCCCACTCTAGCAGTGCTTTTATGAACTTAGTTTAACACATGTGCAAGCAATTCATTATAGAGGTAAAGATTAAAAGCTGAAACAAAGGGATAACAATAATTGTTGACTAACTAACGAGAAACCTCATTTTAGAGGGATGGAAGTAGTTTATCAAGTGCGAGAAACATAAAAAAAGAAGCATGAAATTTCTTACATCTTTCTAGATCACAATTCAAGATTCATGCGGTCTTAGCGTCGTTCCTAAGAGAGAAAACAGAAGCAGAAATTACACGAGCAAAACTAGTGCAATTGAAGTGCGCATACACTGGACGTATTTTTTAAAGCTATAAACATATTCTATTAAAACCCCATTTTAAAATACTATAAGGTGCAGAAAAACAAAACAAAACCTCTTGGAGACTGGGAACTAGTAACCCAATTTCTCTCAACATTTCATTTTCAAAATGGCATACAATGTTTATCAGGATCACAGCCAAAACTGACCAAAAACTGGTGTAAAACAACAATTATGCTGAAAATATTGGGTTAATACTCACATAGAAGAACACTGCTTAGCTGTAGCTGTATATCTTGAAATAATATTCTTCAGATAAGTAGTTTCACCTCGAACAGTTACGATATTTTTGTATAGTTTTGAATGTCAATGTAAACGCCGTTTACGACAAATAATGCAACTTGAAGTACTTTAGCATTGATAACCGCATTGTTGACATATTTTTGTTTTTTCTTCATATATAACCGTGTGATTTTCAATCGTTATTTGCGCAGTAACATCATTATTTTGTGGTAAATGACGCTATTTATTAATATCTCTGTCAAAATATCAACTTCTGTACATTAATATCATCATAATAAGCAAAAAATATATTGACAAAAATATATAAAAAGGGTCTGTATTTATTCATAGTACAAAAATGGGTTGCTAAAATTTTCACATTTTTATCAAACTATGCCCCAAAAATTGCTCTTAAATCTTACAAAAATCTAAATGAAACAATTTTTTCTCGATTGATTTTGGATGCACTAATAACAAGGTATCTTCTGATGGTAATAGCTTTTCAGAATAGAGAGGCAGGTAAGAAATATGAATTTTTGAATTTTGGCTATTTTCATGTTTAATTTTTTATGATAATTTTAGCCAAATCTAGTGGCACCCACCTCTCAGCCAAAACCCTCAATTTGTCTAGAGCATAGGATTTTCGTTCTCGATTGTGATTGGCTCTCGCGCGCTGTTAGATCATTGAGCGTGATTGGCTGGTATCCCGTGTCAATATGGCGGCTTTTCAACATGGCGGCTGAAAATGCCGGGATTTTTTTTACAACTTTTGAAAATGGCACATGCAAGGATGCATCATGCATTGGAGTATCAAAACACTATCATTGTAATCTATGTCCATATAAAACTGTAAAGGTAAGTGTAATGAGCGTTATAATGAATAGTTTCAAAAACCGTGAATGTTGCCGCGAAATTTGAAAGTTCCCGCTCTTTACTTTCCCGCGGTGTGGCGCGTCGCGTCAAATTGTTGTTGCGGCGGGAAACTATTTTAAGAAAGGTAGCCCAACATAGAAGAAAAATAATGTATGTAAGCCGTAAGGAAAGTCTATTTTAGCAGGGAAAAGGATTGTTGTGGGGTTAGTTGAATGAAAACTGATATATGTTGGCTTGTATTTTGATATTTGTAGCTTATACAAAATGTTGTTTATTGTTTTGTTTAATAAAATACTTATTTCTATGAATTTACGCTTGAAAGGTGTTGTCTTTTTACGTTGAAAATATAACTTACTCGTGATACATGTTTTGTCTGAACAAAAGAAAGCTTTTAGCTATTATTTTGCTTTTTAAAAGATTTGTTTGTTGTTTTATATCGCATTGACTGCGTGATGGCGTCATCGCTATTTTATCTACAATTTTTTTTCATTTGCAAAACAAACGAAAAAAATAGAACTATTGTCGGCATTTGATGAATTAAAGCTTACCGTTTTTCTTTATTTTTGTTTTCCCTTCAACCTTGAATCAAGCTTATTTCTCTGGCTTGTTTGTGTATTTTTTTTATTTTTATTTTTAAGTAGGTAAGGTAGTCGTACCTATTATCGCGCACATCCTGTGATCGTGCTTTTCGTAAAAAATATTATATATCTTTTCCAAAAACTGCTTCAAAATTAATTAAGACAATTATGGCTGGTTATTCTGTTGCAGACAACTTTTTTGGTCTACTTTTTTCAATAAACCTTTACGCAGAATAGAAGATATATATTATTTTTTACGAAAAACACGATCATAGGATGTGCTCGATAATAGGTACGCCTACCTCAGGAAAAATGTGAAAAGGTGTGGGATCGAATGACAAGGTCTATATCCAATTCATTTTGCTCAAAAAATTATATAAATAATTTTAAATGTATTTTTGAACGAACAGTCATGGAAAGCAAATTGTGTTATGTTGTGTTTGGGGTAATTTATTAAGAAAAAATAAAGATAAAAAATATATATTTCTGGTGAGAATGATTATATAATGATTATATAATGACAACAGTATTGCTTATAAAGTTGTTAGTATATATGATAGGAATAATGATGATGAAAAGAGTAGTTGTACTAAACTTGTGGACATTGTGTAGTAAATAGCAGTCAAATCCTTTGTTGTGTCTTGTTGAAGGGTGGTTTTCATAAACCTGTGAAATGTACTTTAGCATATACTGTCACTATTATAACCCAAATACTTTATTTGTGTTTTCTTTATTCTTTATTTTTGAATCTGACAATTACATTTTAATAAAGAAAATGTGTTTCACAGGTTTTATGAAACCACTATCCACTCAATTGCTTATTTCAAAATAGAGCTTTTTTTAGCCATTTCCATTTCCATGAGATTTGCATCAATGTTTCTGTCAATTTATTACATATTGTATACATTTTGATTATATTAATTACCCATGGAGATGCACTGACAACTAGAATGGCTGAGTATTGATGAGGAGATTTGAAACCTTCATAAGCCTTGTGGCTTCCCATCAAATCGCCTCGCCAATATGACCAAGTTGTAATACATAAAATGTAATTAAGTATTTAAGATGGCAAAATTAAATAAATACCAAATACCAAAATACCAAGTGTTAGCTATGTACATAAGAGTGCATCTTTCTCATAAATTAGACTTTTGCTCATAGTTAAGTTTGAGTTTAATTTAACAGAAATCAAGAGTAAGTGTCCATGCAAATGCACATCTGAGAGGAGATACCAAAAAAAGCTATAAAGAAACAAGAGATTTGAATTTCATTCAGTATAAAGACAACTGTGCATATCAATGTACATACAGCAAACATGGCTTACACCACTACCACTGCAAACATTGTGGATGGACATCCCGAAAGGTATAAATAATTCAGTACAAATACTAAAAATGTGTAATAAAAGTAATAGTAAAAAATATTAGAAAATCCTAGTAATTTGCTCAGTTTCTATTGTTTAATTGGCACAATTCAGTAGTAAATAATGCAAAGTTTTGAAAAATTCTAGTATCCTGGCAGATGTTATCTTTTAACTTTCCTCCCATTCTTCCCCAATTGACCATATTTGGCGGACCTGATATGCAAATTAGTTTTCACGCAAAGCATCATGGTACGATACAAAATAAATAAATAAAAGTGGTCAAATAATGAGCCCTGGACCATACAAAGTAGTCTAAAATGTACACCAAGTATGATTGTTTTTTTTTATTTTCATCACCATAAGCAAGCTACATCACATTTAATACTTATATTTCCGGTTAATACGCTTTTACTTCCGGTTCTCTTAAAATAAACACTATATACATAAAAAGTATATTTTACTACAAGGTTGTGTTTAGAAAACATAAAATAACATGGACATTATGTTTTTGATTTGAATTCGTTGTATTTTATGCATTTTTGGTTATGTTCATTTTCACTTCCGGTCAAGATGGCGGCAATTTTGAAAAAAAACCTAAAAATCCCGTTAAACAGGAAATTTCGAGATGGCTCCATATCTAATATTAATAAGTATTGTCAGAACTATATTTCCTGAAAGTTTGGTGCTTTTAACAGAAAGTGAACGCTTTGGCCAAAAATCTGCACATAACCGCCCCACTATATTGCAGTATTAACAGTACTTACAGCACATTATGTAAACATCTGTATTAATCTGTTTTAGTGTAACGAGCGTCTTGACAAGCATGTTAAGTCATGCCAAAACCACCAGACATCAACAGTAGTTGATCATGAATATAAGACAAAAGACAAGGTAGTGTAATGTTTTATATAATTATACAAAAAAAAGGTTTTCCAAAACCTGTGAAATATATACTCTCATAAAGCTAGCACCTCAGCCAATCAAAATACTTTATTTCATAGTTATTTTATAATCCATTTTAGCGTAATGAGTGTCTTAAAGAGCAAAACAATCAGGCATCAGCAGTGTTGGACAAGGAAGATGGGTCAGAATATCAGGTAGTTGAAATATAAATATCATACTTTTGATGAAAATCAAGAAATTAATCTACAGAAATACTTTCACATTGAAAATTAGGAAGGGCTGATTATCAAAATGAATCAGTATTTTATTTGTATTGACATTAAAAAGTGTTCTTACAACAAAAATATAGAAAATGTAGTAAAAATCACCCAAAAATCTTATATAAAACTGATTTCAGAAGCAAAAAAACAATCATCAATTCACTGATAACATATATTATAAAGGAAAAGCAAATAATTTATAGAATTCAGATAATGTTTGTCCACAGGTGGTACCAAATTTAGTGGACACAAAGTAATAAAATACATAATATACAGTATATTTATCAATATATTCATCATAATACTACTACAATGTACAAATGTGATACATCTTCATTGTAACATCTGTGGCAACATAATCATTTTAATTTCTTGTTTTGCATGCTTCAGGGTCTACAAACACCGAACAATCCTGCAATAAAAATGTAACGTCCTTCGGATAAACAGCTATCCGCACGTCTTGTAATGTGATTCAGTCGAGTCGGATTGACATGTGAAACGCACTTAGTTAATAAATCTCCTCTTTAATCCCTTGATTATTCGACTTTAACTTGATCTACAATTGTGTGGTTTTCTATGATTAATTAAATAAGATAATAATCAGACAAATATATATGAAAAATTAAAAGAAAATAACGAAATGTTTACAATAACAAAAAACCTACCGAACTCTTGTCAAACTCGAACTGAATAAATTAATATATAATAGACCATGATCCTTAGCGGTGGTATGGTAGTCACACCGGCCCCTAAATATGAGTTCTTAACAACGAATATTTATAAATAACTACCATATATAGCAACTTAATGTCATAACATAAACAGTGTTCAATCAAGCTCTAGTGGGCACAGCTTGGTAACTGGTCGGGTGAGTACTACTGTTGAGCGACTTGTTTTCTTATTTCCAGTTCGTTGGCGTCTTGCTTTAGTTGCCACAGTCGAGCTTACTTTAACTTTAACGGTTCGCACATAGCCATCTCTTCCTCTAATAACTTCGACGACTCGTGCTAATGGCCACTTTCCTCTAGGGTAATTTTCATCCACAAGTAGTGCCAGATCATCAACTTTAACTTCATCGCGAGGCACGTTCCACTTTTTTCTCTCCAAGAGGGTTGGAAGATATTGCTTAACCCAACGCTTCCAAAATACATCAGAAATGTATTGTGCTTGTCTCCATAAACGCTTGCTTTCGCAATCTTCCTTATCAAATATACCTGGGGGTAAACTTGGACACGGACGTAGTTGTAATAGGTGATTAGGTGTTAATGGCTCGTCGTCAATAGGGCTGTCACTGTTTCTAGTGAGTGGTCTTGAGTTGATTATATTAGCTACTTCTGCCATAACTGTTAGTAGGACTTCATCGTTCACTAGCTGTTCCTTTAGTAAAGACTTTAACACTTGCCTGACTGTTCGTATCATTCTCTCCCATACCCCTCCCATATGACTGGCTGATGGGGGATTGAAGACCCATTGGATTTCCCTTGTGAGGCAGTATTGATATACTTTATCTTCACTTAGCTCCTTCAACGCTTCTTTTAAGTCCTTGTTTGCCTTTGTAAGATTGGTTCCTCGATCACTTCTGATCTGTTCAGGGTAACCACGTATGCTGATAAATCGTTTCAGGGCGTTGATTAGAGAGTCTGTATCTAGAGAATGGGCAACCTCAATGTGTACAGCGCGGGTCGTTAAACAAGTGACCAGACATCCGTATCTTTTCACACGTGACCTTCCCTGTTTAACTTCAAATGGGCCAAAGTAATCTATTCCCACATACGTGAATGGTGGCTTATGCGGCGTAACTCTCTCTTTCGGTAAATCCGCCATGTACTGTTCTGCTGGCTTTCTGTTCCTTTTTTGGCAGCTGACGCACTTTCGAACCATGGTTCGTACAGCCGATCTGCCTTTGACTATCCAAAACTTCTCACGTAAGGATGACAGAACTGACTCCTGTCCTAAGTGGCCTACCTTGACATGGTAGTGTTCGATTATCAAATTTGTAACATGGTGTTTGTAGGGCAGCAATATCGGATGCTTTGACGTTTCTCTAATGGGTGCTTCTACCAATCTGCCTCCGGCTCTAAGCAATCCTTCTTGTTGGTCCCAAACAGGACTGAGTTGATAAACTGAAGCTCCAACTTTCTTTAAAGCTGCTTTTGTCGCCTTTTCATTTTTGCACCTATAGCTCGAGAGTACTTCCACCACCTCTGGGAATGACACTTTCTGAACTCTTCTTATGATCTCTTTCTCTGCATCACGCAACTCTTGTACAGTTAAGTGCTTCTTTGTCAAGGCCGATAGCTGACCTTTCTTGTCTTCACTGTCATTCTTCTGACATTGTGACTTCAATATAAGATACTGTTTGAAGCGCATTAACCAGGCAACCGTGCTTCGCAATCGCAACCAGGATGAGTGGTATGTCATCAGCTTATCTAGTATGTTCTCTCTTGCAGCAGAGGTGTAAACTTGTATCTCTTTTCTCACTTCAACATCGTCATCTGTCATAACAGGAATATTAATCAGCTGAGGCCAGGAACTTTCGTCCTCCCACAGGAAGCGAGGTCCTTGTAACCAACGATCGTTTTTAATAGCGTTATCTAGTTTCAGTCCCTTTGAGCCATCATCGGCCGGGTTATCTTCTCTATTGACATATCTCCATTCTGAGGGATTTGATCCATCCAAAATAATGGTTAATCTATTTGATTCAAACGTGTGGAATCTCTTGGTTGTATTATTAATACACTTCAACACTGAAGTAGAGTCAGTCCAGTAAAAAGTTTTGTTTATAGTCAAGTCCAATTCTTCATGTAGTACTTTACTCAGCTTCACAGAGATGACTGCAGCACTTAATTCCAACCTTGGAATTGAGATCTCTCGTAGGGGGGCCAATCTGGCTTTTCCCATCACAAATGCACAATGAATCTGGTTCTTCTCGTTGACTTGACGAAGATATGCCACTGCGGCATAACCCACGCGCGACGCATCTGAGAATAAATGTAGCTGTACATCTTTAGCTTTGCCAAAACCCTTTGGCTTGAAACAGCGTTCTATTTTTATCTCCTGCAGCTTTGGAAGATCTTCTATCCAACGTAACCATTGAGCTTTATCTTCATCATCAAGAGGATCATCCCATCCTAGTCCCTTTCTGCTGAGCATCTGTAACAATAGCTTAGCTTTCATAATATATGGAGCAATGAATCCTAGTGGATCAAATAGTGAGTATGTAACTGACAGGATTCATCGCCTAGACAGAGGTTTTTTCTTGACCAGATGGATCACTTTGTCTAGAACCTCCCAGACAAATTCATCTTCTTCTGTATTCCACTTCAGGCCTAGCACACTTTCAGTTGGAAGCTTTTCAAGTTCTAAACTGACTACCGATTTCGCTCTTTCAGATTCTGGAATAGAAGCTAGCACTTCTCGGTCGTTGCTGTACCACTTTGTTAAGCGGAATCCTCCTCTCGATAGCAATTCTCTTAGCTGTGTAACTAATGTTATAGCTTTATCACTTGTCTCAGTTGATTTCATCAGGTCGTCAACATACATGTTCCTTTTCACCGTCTCTACGACTTCTGGGTTGATGTCGTTTTGTTTAAAGTCTGCAGTTTTCCTCAAGCAGAAATTGGCCACACTAGGCGAAGAACTTGCGCCGAAGAGATGTTTGATCATTTTGTACTCTTGAAGCTCATCTGAAAGATCGTCATGACGCCACCACATAAATCTTAGAGCGTCACAGTCCTTAGGATCTACTAACACTTGTAAAAACATTCCTTCAACATCGCCTACCACTCCGATCCTCTCTTGGCGAAATCTGCTGAGTACTCCAGTTAACTGGTTCGTTAAGTCTGGGCCTTGTAAAAGCTCCTTATTCAAAGACGTTCCACCAGCCTTCGCTGCACAGTCAAATACAATTCTAACTTTTTCTGGCTTTAGTGGATGAACAACTGGGTGATGAGGTACAAACCAGACAGGTCTATCAGTAACGTTTATCTCTTCGTCAGATACTTTCACAGCATGTCCCTTATCGATGTAATCATTCATCGCTGTCTTGTACTTTTCAAACAGATCCTTGTCTCTTAGAAGTCTCTTCCTCAGGAGTTGACATCTTCGTTCTGCCATACCTTTGTTGTTGGGTAGAAATGGTTGTTCGTCTCTCCATGGCAATGCAACCTGATAATGATTGCCTACTTTAGTCAAAGTTCTTTCCATGATTTCCAGAGCTTTACGGTCTTCTATTGAAGGGGCTACTTTATTCTCTACCACAGAATCAGTGAAGTCGGTTTTCCACAACCTTTCAAGTTGCTGTTCTAACTGTTCGTTGTTAATGTACAGTTGAATGTCTTTGTCTTCTTTGTTGTATTCTTCTTCGACGGTGCAATGATTGATCATTAACTCTTCTGAATTCTTCTTGTCTACATACATATCGAGATAGGTATCTCTTTAACAGTCTTAACACTAGTTAGTTCAATTGTCGTCGACTCATCTATAGATGAAACCATGATGTCAACTTCATTGCCATCAACTTCCGATGTTCCAGTCATACCAGTGAGTGTAAAGTTCACCTTGCTACCTTGCAAGTTAAGTTTACTTTTCAAGTGTTCATGGCATAAAGTGACCTCCGAGCCACTGTCCAAGAGTGCATAACTCTTAATGAATTTATTGCTACCTTTAGCTTTGACTTTGACTGGGATAATTCCAAGACACACTTTAATGTCGCCGGCCCCAGTTGCCGCACTTATTGAAACACCTTGTTCCTTTTTTCTCTTTTCTGTATTAACTATCCCTCCTTTGGGATGGATGACTGCTGCTCCACCAGAATTAACGTCACTAGTCTTGACAGAACTATGACTCTCTTCAACTGGTGCCTCACCTGAGGGGTGCAACAAAGTATGATGATCTTCATTACATCCTGTTCTTCTACACTTGTACATAAATTTGCATGTTGCTATGAAATGCCCTTCACATAGACATCTCATGCAAAGTCTGTGCCTACGCACAATCTCTTTCTTCTTCTTGTAAGAAAGCGGCTTGAAAACATCACATTTCCATAGTTGATGTTCTCCTGAACATACTACACAGTTCCTTTTAAGATACTCTTTAATTTGGGCTTGTGCTTGTGGTTGTCTTTGTTCATTGTTTAATACAGTAGCTAGTGTTGTAGCTTTGTGTACATATCCTCCTGCATTGAATCTGTCTTTACTTCTGTTCTTTTCCTTAGACAATGCTGTAGCCTTCAAGTCTTCTCCAAATTCATTGTTGACCAGAACTGCTCTCTCTTTCACAAACTTCAAGAAATCAACAAATTTGGGGCGTTTTCCGGAAGCAATCATCTTTCCTGCCTGCTCAGTCCATCTAACTTTTAAGAACATAGGTAATTTCCTGTGAAGTTCCTTTAATGTATTCATATGATCAATGTCACTTATGTATTCCGGTCCCATGCCTCTAAGTGTTCTTTCGGTTTCCTCAAGCTTCCTGGCAAAGGTCAACAGTGTGGGACCATCTGCTGTCTTGATCGCAGGCAAATTCTCTAATTTCCTGATATGTGCTTGGGCAATAACATGTGCCTGACCAAAGTTCTCCTTAAGAGTGTTCTTTGCAGTATTGTATCCTTCACATGGGGTTAAGTTTACACAACTTTCAATTGCCTCTCTTGCTTTGCCTGTGCAATGTTGTATCAAAAGTTGCAGTTTGGAAGAATAATCAGGATTGTTCTTTTCTAGACACGATTCAAAGTTATGTATAAATGCAATATACTTCAGTGGATCACCATCAAAGTGCATGTATTCAACCTTTGGCGTATTGACTACTTGTCGCAATGCCTTAACAATCTCTTCGCTAGTGTTCACATTTGTCTGTACTTCTGTATTATCAACAGGTTGAGCTTGACAATCAACAGGTGTTGACTCTACTCTCTGTGGTCCTCTTGCATGATGGTAAATTGACGGTTGTTGTGGAGCAAATGATGAATGCTGTTGCTGTATTTGTGCTCCTTCAGTATTAATAAACTGTGGTTGTTGTGAAGCAAAGGTTGATTGGGCTCCCTGTGCCCTTGTAACAGGGATGCTGTTGGGTGGTGATTGGAATGAGTTAAATGCAGATTGGGTTACCTGTGGTCCCATCACAGTGTTAATAGTAGGTCGTTGACGTGAGATAGAGTCTGATTGCACTCCTTGTGCTTCAAAGGCAGTGTTTTTAATAGGTTGTTCACGCGAGATAACAAGTGTAGGTTGGGCTCCCTGTGGTCCAGATACATGTGTATTGATTTGTTGTTCATGCAAGATAGGTGGTGATTGTTCTTGTTTTCCTAACACAGTTAGGTTATCAATAGGGTTTTTACATGACATAGATATTGATTGTTCTCTTTGTAGTCCTGGAACATTCGCATTTGTTGTCGATTCACGTGTGATCGGTGTCGAGTGGGCTCCCTGTGGTACACAGAAATAAGTTGGGGAAAATAACTGTGGTTTACAAACAAATGGATTGTATAATGTTTTGTTCTCATCGCACTCGTCGTAATTATGACCATAATCGACAGAATTATCGCTCTTCTCATCGTTGTTTTCTTCTTCGTAAACACGTAGGCTAGTTCTTGCTCTTTCTGCCATCATTTGAGCGTTCAACAGCTCTCTTTGTTGTTCTAATTCGCTAATTTGCTTCGAGATTTCTTGTTGCATTTGAATCTGTTGTACAGAAAGTTCCGCTAACGCTAATTCTTCCTTTTTCTTTGCCAGAACTGAGACTCTCGAAGATCTTGTACTACAGCTTGAAATAGTTGAGCGCGAAACATCATTCGCACGTCTTGTCGATCTTGCCAGGGATCTTGACCTTGCTTTCTTGGCGACATTGCTCTTTGACATCATAACAGAGCTAAATTCAGCATGTACTTTCTTTTCTTCATCATAGTTCAAAGAAATTCTCTTCCATTCCTCAGGATGCAATGTTTCTAAGTGATTTTCATACATATTGACGAACCTTCGCCACATATCCTCATAGTAAGCATATTTCGAGCAGACAACAGGATTTCCATCGCCGACCTCGGCGCCATCTTGTGTCAACAACTCTTTGATTTCTTCTCTCAACCTTGAGAGGTCATTTAAGCACTCTAACAACTCCATACCTTGAAGCAAGAGTTCGAAAACTGTAACGTCCTTCGGATAAACAGCTATCCGCAGGTCTTGTAATGTGATTCAGTCGAGTCGGATTGACATGTGAAACGCACTTAGTTAATAAATCTCCTCTTTAATCCCTTGATTATTCGACTTTAACTTGATCTACAATTGTGTGGTTTTCTATGATTAATTAAATAAGATAATAATCAGACAAATATATATGAAAAATTAAAAGAAAATAACGAAATGTTTACAATAACAAAAAACCTACCGAACTCTTGTCAAACTCGAACTGAATAAATTAATATATAATAGACCATGATCCTTAGCGGTGGTATGGTAGTCACAAAAAAGAAGAAAAATTGATGACGAAAATGTACCCCCCTATATATCAACATACACATGCACTGAAACAAATGTACAAGAATATAAAAAAAGAAGAAAACAAATGTAAAAGAAAACTTTTCTCTGAACATACATATGCATCTCCCACAACAAACAATTCGCCGGTAACAAATCACTTGAGGCCTGGGTACGAAAACACGACCGCAAAGCATGCATGGACTGTTTGGCTGGACAAAAATCAAAGATGGCGTCTAGCGAAACCTCTGAATTAAATACAAAGAAAGAAACTGTTTTATTAGTCGAAAAAGATATTCCTGGTGCCTGCTTACCTCACGAAAACATTGAAGAATGCAGTGTAGTTGTTTTAAAACGATGGTTGAGTTGTAGGGGAGCGAAAGTCAGTGGAAAAAAGAGTGCTTTAGTAACCAGGTATGTGTTCGTAAACTATCACTAGCAACTTCGATTACTGTTACTAAATCAACTTCTTTGATATAAAGATAAATAAATATTTATGTGTTGAATAAGTTAAATAGTTTTTCAATCAATTTTGCTTATTGGAATTGCTTTCTCTTTAGGGTAAAACACTACATAGACTATGGACTCGACAAAAAATATCTTAGAGATCCTGATTGCGGCGTCCATCTCATGAAGAAGAAAGCCAGTCTTGGTTTAGTCGATCAAGCCGAACCAAAACTCAATGAAAGTTTCCCAAAGGAAGGTTATACTTCAGATTTAAGTGCCCTGCCTAAAGTTTCGTTCGGGACAATCTGGAGGTACATGATAGACGCTGTTGACTCCAAAAAACAGCTGTCAACAGCCAAGCCATTAGTGAAAGGGTTCAACTTTTACAAGTCTGGCAATGTTCTTGGCATATATATGTTAAAGGCAAACGGGAAAACCTACATTAAAAGTCAAGTAATGCCATCCATGAAAAAGAACATGGTATATCAATGCAACATTGTGCTTTCAAGCATTGGGGGTGTAGTAAAAGCCTACTGTGGTTATCCTGCAGGTGTAGATGGACGGTGCAACCATGTATCAGCCACATTATTTGCACTGGATAGTTATTGTAAAGAGAGACAGAATAATGTGGAATCATGCACATCAAAGCCATGTAAATGGAATATCCCAAGAAAAAGAAAAGGCCCTGTGACACCGATTGTAGAGATGTCTTTTGAAAAGCACGACTACAATAAGCAAAACAAAGTCAAGAGACGGTCCAATATAAAACCTACTCAAGATGTAAGAGCGGTCCACCAGAGAGAATGGGCTCCAGAAAAGGTCAATAATATGCTTGTCAAAATCAAGGCATACCAGTCAAAAACTGGAAATGTAGTTGGCTGGAGCCATATTATACCACAAGAGGTACCTAAAGATGCACCAATACAAAAAAGAGACTGCATTGTATCTCCTTTGAAAGTGTTACCACCATCTTTGCAGGACATTCAACATCAATGTGATGAAATAAAGAACAAACTTAACCTTGGCGAAGAAGAGATAAAGAATATAGAACAACAAACAAGAGGCCAATCCAAAGATGAACTATGGAATTTTCATAGACGCTGTAGAATTACTGCTTCAAAATGCCATCGCATTGCCTCTATGAAGCCAACAACCTCGCCTACAAAAGCACTAAGTGAATTATTACATTACAACAAGCCATTTCAGACCAAACAAATGAAAGAAGGACTACTTAAAGAAAGCGAAATCGAAAAACTATATGTAAAATCAATGAGGCAAACTGGACATTTGAGTCTCACTGTTGCACCAAATGGACTTTGTATAAGTAAATCACATGGTTTTTTGGCCGCCACACCTGATGGCTTTGTTTTTGATCCACATGTAGAACCACCACTCGGTCTGCTTGAAATGAAGTATGTTCAAGTTAATGATGATGAAAACTTTGTTGAAGCGCTCATACGTAAAAGAATTTGCATTCTAAGTAGTGAAAACAACTCTCTAAAGATGAACACAAACCACAAATATTATTACCAAATCAATCACCAGATGTTTGTCACACAGCGCCAGTGGACAGATTTTGTAGTCAAAGGATCTTCTGGTGATGGTTTATTTATTGAAAGAGTAAGCTTTGCTTGTAAATTTTGGGAAAATGTACTGCCAAAACTCTGTAGTTTTTTTGATAGATACACTTTACCAGAATTGTCTTACCCTAGGGTTAAGTATGGGCTAACAAGATTTAATTTAAGAAATGAATAACTGTATAGAAAAAAGTATACCAGGTGTGGTCTTCATTAACCTGTGAAACAAAGTGTAATAGTCAAATAACAACAAAAGAACATAATAGAATTTAGGTGTATTAAAGAATAATACACTAAAGTTTCACGAGTTAATGAAACCCACTCTATTATATTCATTTGAATGGTTATTCTTAATTATTTAATATTATTAATATATATCCTTCATATTTGTGTACATTAATCACAACAACAATAAATCTACTCAATCTTTACAAAATTTGTGAGCTTTTAATTAAATAATACACACTATAAATATATGTTTGTAGTATAGTAAGGGTATGTTAAAGTTATTGAGGCAGTTTTGTAATAAAATGTTTTCTCTGGAAGCTTCAGTTTTGAATTCATTCATTGCATGAAAAATTAAAATGGATTTAAATTTGCTTGTGAAAGAAAAATTATATATAGTTTCTAGAAAATAAAAAACAGAATAATAAGTGAGAGTATAGTACCATTTCATTAAGTGAATGAAGCTTTATTACCAAAAATTAAACAATAATATAACAAGTATAAATAATTGATTAATACAAAATATACACAATAAAATTACATTTATTAACAAAATTGATTGCAATTCAATAATAATTCATTAAGTTACTCAGACTAGAGTCTACACTAATCAAGCTGAGTAACTATACTATTACAATTTATACAAAGTGAAGAAAAAGCTTAATAAATACAAAATCACACATGTATCAATGTATGTATATCAAGGTATATTGTATTATATTTACAGTATATATGGTACAATGATTATTCTTGCACAATCAAATTGAAAGTACTCCAACCTAATTTATTAAAGGTGGATGGAAATTTGATAAACCAGCTATTACAATTAACATGTCAGAAGCTATTGGAGCTAACGAGATTGGTATTTTGTGATCAAAAATATGCCAATTTTTAAGTCTTTCCATTAATCGTTCTACATGCACTCGCAAACTTGCAATAGTTTTATTATGCTCTGTTTCCTTTGTTGAAAATTGACTTTTTGCTTTGAGAAAACAGGGAGTTACTAATAGTGCACCAACAGATGCTAATTCGTCTTGACAGTTGAATCCTTTGTCTGCCATCACCTCATCTCCTCTTTTCAGTTTATCCAGAAATCCACTTTGCACTGTTATTTCCTTGTCTGATGTACTACCAGGGAAAAGTTCACTTACAAAGGATACTACACCACTTGGTGTGATACCTAATAAAGCCTTCATAGTGTTTGTACTCTTGTATGAAGAATAACAAGCTGATTGAGCATCAAGTGACGATGGCTTTTCCATTTGAAACTCTGTACAATCGACAATCACAACAGTGTTTGGGCATACCTGTTTGAAAACTTTTGGCATATGTAGTTTCAACACTTCTGATGGTGGGGTTTGTATCAGTGGTTCAAACTCTGCCCTCAAAAATCTTATCCAAGAGCGTGTGATACGTGACACAGTCATGATAGAAACATTAAATCGATGTGCCAGATCTCTCTCAAATAGGCCCACTCTCAGTCTCATCATTACCATAGTAAATTCTTGGAAAGTGTTTAGAGCTCGAGGTCTACCAGGTTGATTTATAGTCTCCAGGTCACAGTATACTCGTTCGTGATTGTAGCTTATATTCTTTGCTGAGTCTTTCACTAGATTGTAGCACAAAAGAAACAGTTCATAATCTGGAAATCCCGTGTAGAATGTAATGTCTTCAGGTTTGTCTTTGTATTTCTCAATGTTAAAAACAGCAGATTTATTTAATAAATCTTTAAGTTGTTTGATTTCCTTCGCTGATTCCTCAGATTTTTCTTTTAATTCTTTGTTTTCTTGTCGTAGAAATTGCAGTTCTTGAATCATCTCTTTCATTGTTGTAAAGTTTATATCAGTTTGTGTGTCTGTGGTTTGAATGCCAGATGTTGTTGTTGAATCTTCGATGCTAGTTTCATTGAGGTGTTCTTCGTGTTGGTCATCAAGCTCTACGGCTTCAGAGTTGGATTCACCTTTGTTCTTCTTCGTCTTTGGCTCATCCTGATGTCTTACTATTTCTCTTCTTTGATTGGGGTTTTTTGTCCATGGAAATACACTGGGAAGATGATGTCTACTAAGTTTTTCACCTCCTTCGAAGTGCACAGAACAAACTCGAGTTTGACTTGAGTCGAGTTTTAGTGTCGAGTTTCTAAGGATTACTTTGTATGTTTTCCTAAGCTTTTCGCATTTTGGAATCCTATAGTAGTGGAGATTCGGATTATTCCTAAAGTTATTCGTGCAACCCGGCACACAACAGTTAAAATGATGAGGCATATTACTTAATGTTAACGATTGATTCTAGACGCCATCTTTGATTTTTGTCCAGCCAAACAGTCCATGCATGCTTTGCGGTCGTGTTTTCGTACCCAGGCCTCAAGTGATTTGTTACCGGCGAATTCAACCAAAAGCTGTATTTGTGAGGGGTGTAGAGAGGGTGATTTAAGGCCATGTGTAGTCAAGGAAAAAAGACAAGACAAAAAATGTGATCCTTTCTTGACAAGCCTTCTATGTACTTTTTTTCATCTTGATGCATCAAAAGCAAAGTCAAAGCTAATATGTGAAAAACATTACAAACAATGGTATAATTTCAATCAAAGGCACATTCAAGGAAAATTAGAAATACAGCAGCTTACACACCACTCACAACAGCCCACAATCAACACATGTACAAGTGAACAGCCAAAACAAGAAACAGATGTATTATGTGTTGACCCACCCACAATCCAAAACAACTCAAATACCAGTTATGAATATCTGAAATCTGGTGATGAATTTATTGACAGACTGTGTTTTTACTTGGACGTAAACACATTATTTAGCCTAACATCTACAACCAAAGAAATTCATAGTGATGACATAGTATGGAAACATTTATGCTACAAAGTCTTTAATGTATGCAGGCCATTCGAGAGTAAGACATGGCATGAAACCTTTCTTTTCATAACCTCAGAAATAAGAAGCTGTTCGTATCAATACGAAATAGATAAAGATGGCATTGGCCTTGAGGACATGTCTGCAATGTTACTTAAAGAGTTTAAAAAAGCAAAATATGGGAAAGAACTGACAAGAATTCTTAAGAAGAATGGAATAAAGCGGCTACCAAAGAACAGTGAAATTTTGTCTTTCTGTGCAGCCAAAATATTCAGGAAGGGACTACAGCACCAGGCAATTTGGCAAACAAAGATACGAGAAGAAATTAGAACATGTAATTTTCGTCTTGGTGTTGAAACGGCATTGATCCCGTTGGCAGACAGACTTTTTGACCTAATTCTTACCGAAACAAATGATGAAATAGATGATACATTAAACAAGGAAACATCTGCAGCCAAGTCACTTAGAAGGCTTCACCTACATTCAATAAAATTGAAGCTACTGGGAAATAACAACAACACTTTATTACACAAAGCTTTCACTAAGATATTTTCTGTGCACCAAAGTAAAGAACTTCTTACATACACAAACAAACTTGGTACAACACAGTCATATAAGAAGGACTACACAGACAATGTCAACTTAAAAGAGTCATTACAGAGAAACAGGCAAGATATACTGCAGAAAATCCCTTCCGACACACACTTTTTAAGTATAGACAACCTGGAAACAATAATGAAATGGAGTGATATGCTCAAAAATAAAGAAAAACATGTTTCATTACCTGAGGATGCCGAAACATTTGTCAATTTAATGTCTGATTGTCAAAAAGAAGATTCAGCACAATCAAGAACACATGCACCAACAATAAATAAAAAAGATCTCCCCACTTACAGAATAATCCCTGACAGTTTTCCTGGTAACAGAAGTGGAAGTGATAACATCACTAATGAAGTTCTCTACTGGAGACTTGAAGAGCTCAAGTCCACAAGTGTGTATGATGTGAAAAAAATGCTTGATCTGTTAATGTATGACTACAATCTCTGTACCTTACAATACCTTCCAAATTTTCAATTCTATCCGCCAACACCAATGCTCTTTGCTCAACATTTGAATAACCCACCAGACCACCTGTACAGAAACATATGGGGTGTTGTCGAGAATGTTGAAGTACCACCCTCAACCGCACAGACTGCAGCCTCTGCTGACCCTGACAAAGTTCTCAAAGCTTTATTCCAACAACTTACTACAAAGTCAACTGGTATATGAACATGTTTAAATTCAATTAACATTGAAAGCAATAGGTCACTTATGACAACCATAGTCATTGCAGAAATTTACAGAAAACAAAACCGCTACAATGAAGCCTTGTCGGTTTACAACACAATAATTTCTAACTGGCCAAAAACATTAACTCTTAGAGAAGATGACTTGCATGGTGTCTTTTTGAACAGAGCTATTTGTCTCTAATATCTTGGAAAAATTAAGGAAAGCTTAGATGAGTGTCAACAACTTGTTGACAGTACAAGTGTTTCAATTGCTATAAAGTCATGTTCTTTAAACCTGATGTCTATCTGCTATGTACAGATGGACAATCTAGACATGGCTGAGAAAAGTTCAGAAAGATCATTAAATATGATGTCAGAATGCCTTAGTGATGTAAGCCGTCACACCAAGATTGCCTTGATTCAAAGTAATCTTGCTTTACTTAAAGCCTCCAATAGAAAAGTTGAAGAATCAAAGCAGTTGATAGCTGAAGTTCTTAACACATATAAAAGTACAACAGGTGAAAACAGCATTTTCTTCAATTTGGCCAAAGCAAACTGTATTCTAGTGGAAGCAATGACTGCTAGAAATCACACAACCTTGAAAGATGAATTGCAACAAGTAAAATCAAACCTTGACAACATTGACAAGAACATTGTTGACAAAGTTAAAGTGGTCCAAGATAACCTCCAACGCATAGAAAGAATTGTCGTCTGCAACAACAAGAGCACATCCTATCCGATAAGCTACCTTTGGAAGTCAGGGTTTATACAAGTACTAGATTATCCCTTAAGTTGGATTGACTATGCCCCTTGTGACAAAACCATTATCATTGGAGCAGATTCTCAGGTGTGGGAGTATGTTGAACAAATAATCAACAGTTCTCCATTCAAGTACCAGTGGATTACAATGCCATGGCTGGGCGAGTTCCACAAGCTAAAAAACCTCCACTTGCGATTGCTGAAACGATATAAAGAGTTTCATTTGGAAGAACATGTCAGACATTTTTTAGATGACCCAACAGCTTCTCAAATTACAAGACTTCTTTCTATGAAAGACTTTGATTTAAGTAACAAGTTTTTCTATTGTGATGTTATTGCAGGCATTATAGAGTTAATGTTGTCCATTCGCCAATTCAAACAACATCAGTCTAATAGCAACTGCAAAGTTGAAGATGTATGTACTTTGGAGGATATTCATTCCTTTTGTAAGAAATTTGGACATATATGTCCAGAACTCCTCATTGTTAAGCGTTACTTGCTTTCTGATGGATTATCTGTTCTGTCCTTTTTGGAATCTCAAAAGTTCGGGAATCATGAACTGAATTTATCTTTTACTAAGGACATTGCATGGCTAAACTTCACAACAAGAGCTACACATTATGGGCCGTGTAACATTGGCCACATTAAAAACATGGTCTCTCTAAGACCACATGAAGTTGAAGTATCAAGGCTTTTGTGGACAGAAAACCACAGAAAAGAACCAGGACACAGAAGACCTCAGGACCAAGCCCTGGAAGCAGAGGTCAACAACTCTGTCAAAAATGACTTTAAAGCAGGAACACCAAATAATATCCAGATAAGAGCTGCATCATCACAAGACCGAGAAAAGTGTAACAAAAGCATGAAAGATGAACTGTTCACTTCCAATGAAAGCAGGATGCACAAAAATCACCTTGACATAGACAGAATACTTCACTTACGAGCAGCATGGAGGAAAGCTTTCCGGCAGTTTCTGTCATTAATTTGTGCCAAAGATCACCAACAATCAGAAGTGTTACATAGTCTACATGATTCATCAAAATCATTGAACAAAGAACTGATAAAAGAAAAAGAAGCTGGTTTAGAGGCAGTTCAAAAACACCTAAGTATAAAGATACTGCAAAGAAATGGTTGGACATATGCCAACCCTAAATCACCAAAAATCTTGACAACATCACGACCAATGTCCATAAGACAGAAAGAATCCTTATTCAAAAGGCAACAACAGCGCCTTCAAGAACTTACATCACTAATCATCAACAGAGGTTTATCAAGTGAGCTTCAAAATGGAAAACTACCCTTACAGCTGCTAACCAACAATGGCGAGATCTATTTTTCAAAAAAATCAGACTTACTAAAATACCTTCAGCTACGTTACCCAGAGAGTTTCCTTACAGATGAAATACTCAAAAATCAAACTTACAATGGCAATAATGTGGCATGCATTATAATTGATCAAATGTTCAAGTTTAGAAGTTTCAGCAAAGGTGGAAATGCAACATACAAAGAGCTATGTCAAGAGAAGATAAAACAAAATATCATCCCATTGCTGATTGAGTTCAAATCCCCACAACAGACAACAACAGTTTTAGAAGTTTTTGACAGAAGGGCCGATCCAACTAAAAATGCTACTGAAAAGAAACGAGGGTACAAAGCACCCACTGCCCTCTCATACAACTCTCAACTTGACACTAACCTTAATGATAGAGTAGGAAATTATGCATCTCTATGGAAAGATCGTGATTATGGGAGGAAAAAGATTATTTCCACTTATGTGAATTTCTTCGAAGACACCACAAATATCAACCACCTTCACATTCCAAGCAACAGTAGACATATCATTGTTGGGGGTGAACACAACAAGACCACCGGGTATGAAGTAAACAACCAAGGCGATATTGTAACACTCAACACCACTATTTTTAATTCAAAGCATCCGGAGGCAGATACAGGAGTATTTTATGCTCTCAAGTGCTTTGCTGAAGCATATGGCACAACAGATGGTACTGATGTCATCATTGATTGTCCTGAGACAGACTGTATTTCAATATTGCTATATCAGTTTTCCAACATCAAGTCACTGCTTAATCAACATGGTTTGAACCTATTCTGCAGAATGCCTGATCAACTTGTTGACTCAACTGGCAATAAAGCAAAACAAGTCACAAAAAGAGTCAATGTAGAAGAACAATCAGTAAGATCTTCAAAGTTTTACTGCAGCTTTAAACGATTAGGGCAAAGTATCAAAGAAGATAGCAAATTCAAATGTCTGACAAACCCTGCAGAAAGTATGGGAGCACTACGCATCATAACTGGCAACGACAAAATTCCATCTTTCAGATCTTGTACAAAAAATTTGGCATTCTCTGCTTATGAATTGAAGTGTTCTGAGGAGAGGATGTCAGACTTGGTGGTGGGCACAAATCGATCATTCAGCGACAATGAACAGAGTAAGACCAACTACAGAAACGCCATTGCCATGATGTATATACACCTCTACAGGACAGAAGTAAGAAAACTTGGCCTTGAGTGGGAACATTTTGTAAGTACAGGTAGTGAGACCTTGAACTTGCCTCTCTTACGGGATGTTGGAATCAAACACTCAAAGGAGAAAGAATACAACTATGTTCCTTCAGATGATGTATTGTATCACTCTTTCAAAAGAGTTATTTATCAATGCCATGAATACGATCAAATATTTGTAGCTGAACCACAATACCTAAATCCCATGGAATATGGATATACAATAACTGATGGCCTTACAATACCAACCCTGAGTACAAACACAGCTGAAACTACTGAAATAGAAGACACAAAAGGTGCAGATGAATATTCTGATGAAGAAGAGGATGTTGATGACGGTGATGTTCAACAAGAAGATTGAAATAGAAAAAAATATTTATATTAAAGGTAAAAAGGTGATATGCTCCTATACCATATATTATATATTATTAATATTAATTTTAAGGCATCTCTTTTTCCTAGGATGGATTGGTAACATTTTATACTAACCTTCGACATCCAACACAACACAGCTTATAAGATCCATGGTTTATGGTAAACCAAGTATTTCATCCTGTATCAAACAATAATAGAGGTTAAACAAAACATTTGGTAAGTGGTCAGTGGACTATAGATAAAAACAAACATGTTTACTTAATAAACTTTTTACTCATAAACCATTTTCCTCCAACAGAACAAGGTGGTGTCAAAGAGCAAGTTGGTGTTACGTCAGTGTCCAAAGAAATAATGTAAATTAAGTCTATCCATTAAGCAAAGTAAGAACTACAAACTTTGACCATTCTTGCATTTGTACAGATTTCACTAATACTATAATTTTCTTGATAGAGAAAGAGCAAGTTGGTGTTACATCAGTGTCCAAAGAAATAATGTAAATAAATCTGTCTATTAAGCAAAGTAAGAACTACAAACTTTAACCATTCTTGCATTTGTAAAAATTTCACTAATACAATAATTTTTCTTAATAGAACAGTACACACAGAACAAGTTGGTGTTACGTCAGTGTCTAAAGAAATGTTGCTGTAAAATGCAATGTTTAATATTATAAGTTATAACAGTGAGAATTAATATGGTAATTAACTTATAACTTATAACTGAGTGAAGTGGAGATATTGAATATTTCGTTTTCAATAATGAATATTCAAATTGAATCATCAAATCAAAATTCTAAAAATAAATGTATTAATTAGTTGTTTGAGTTCGCGTTTGAGGTTGTTTGGCTGTACTATGTAAGGTAAGGTGTATTTATTTCGATATAACGAACTCAAACGTCTTCCGATCCAAAGTCCACATGAAAATTCGTACTTAAGCTACAGAGCTAAAAACTGTTTTAACATTGAATGAGGCTTACCTGTTCTTCCAAGTGTTAATATGTTAAGCATGTTTAACTTGTTTGAATCCCAAAAATCCACATGTTTTCAATGTTTTGCGTAGTCAATTGATTGGAGTCAATTCATTACAACCCAAATGAGATCGGAAACAATATTCGATGTAAAATATAAACATCCTCAAAGAAAATAAGGTCTGTTCTGTGTATTTCTATCACGTTTACATCACAAAAGACTCCACGCTTCTGTCCGCCATCTTTGTCCGCCATATTGACACGGGATACATAGTACCCAGTCCCGACCGAGCCATGTGAGACAAGCAGTCACGTGACCGATCCTATGCTCTAGACAAAATACCATGGTCTTGCATATGATTTGAAAGAGTATTAGTAGTGCTTACAATAAAAGCCATTTAGAATTCCAGCCTTTTTGTGTTCAGATTAACGAGCTCTTAAAGTACCATACTGAGTAGGTGATGTTTGGTGCTTTTAGGCACTGAAAGGGGTCCCCCCCTGTAACTTTTGAACGAAAGCACAGAAAAAAAACCCAATTGGTGATCATTATATTTCATCAAAACCAACTTCTACACCAAGTTTCAAGAAAATCCATTGACCCCCATTTCCATGACCTGGCACACTTTCTCATTACCAAGCCTGAGAACAAACAAGCTTTAGTTAAAAATGACCTGCCTATATATAAAATAGACACTGTTGTGGCTGATGAAATCAAACTAGTCTTGTGGGAAGACCTTATAGGCTCTGTTCATACCAGATTATCATATCACTGCCATAACCTAACTGTTCGCATATTTGATGATCAGAAGTATGTCAACTCCAATGAATTGACTACTGTCACTCCAATTGAAGATATCAAAATCCACATGGAAAGTCCAGAAAGGACAATTTACTGACAGGACGTTGTGCAAGTGTTAAATTTACCAAGTCAACTTCCTGCATTGTGTGTAATAAAAGCCAAAAAGTTAACAAAGAGGAAGAATTCATCACCTGCAATAACTGCCATATGACAACATTAGCAAGTATTTTTAAAACAAAACTTGTTTCTCCAATTTTTATCATGACACCTGACAACAAGATGCAGAAGTTCATTTGTTTCACAGATGGTATTCAAAGTTTTTTGACAATTAAAAAATGTAACGTATCAATCTCAGAACTTGCCTCAAAATACATAGAGAAAATGCTTCTGCCAGCTGGCCACCTCCGCATGATAGCCTCAAACACGAAGGTTATTTCACAATTCCTTGCAGATTAAATTGACTATGATAACATATCGAAGCTATGATTGAACTTTGTGATTCTTGTATAACTTTGACAAGCTACGTTGTTAATATGTTAATCTATTTAACCTATTCAAAATAATATTATACTGTTCAATTTTATCAATGTTCATGTTTTACAAATGCATGCAATATTCGCATACATAAATTTTTATTTTCAGCATTAAATCGTTGATATTCGTTGATATTTTACAATTTGTATACAATTTTTGTACTACTATCGTTTTGTTTGCCAATATATGTTACAGTTCTCATATTTTTCAATACTTAATTATCACACACGCTGTAGAGTGCAAACACTTAAAGTATGAAAATGTGCTAGACAGATTATGCACAATAACTAAATATGCAACAACTAAACAATACGAAAAAAACGTTTCTGCACTATTTTGTACTATTTACATTTTGTACTATTTCATACTTTATAAGGTGTTTCCACTCTATTCATTCTAAGGTGTGTTTCTCGAGTTTATGAAAACCATACTAATGAAAACCACTTTACCACAAATACTAAAGCTGTGCAATACTTTGCACTATTGAATACTAAAAAGTGTTTACTAAACAGTACAAAAGTATAGAATTTGCATATTTTAGTCATATATTTAGAGCTATTTGTGTTGCACACTTTAAGTGTTTCTACTCTTACTAATCATTATTATATTGATTCTGATCAAAACCCCAGTCGAACATTGACGAAACAAACGTATGACAACTACTCTTACACGCATTTCATATATATTTGCTTTTTCTTCGTAACATTTTTATGTTGTTATTATAAGCACTAATTTACAACTTACAAGCATCACATCAAAAACCCTTTAACCATTCACAACTTGTTCGTAATGCAATATGTAAACTCTTTCCTTTTTTTCTATCGATGGATTTTTGAAATTACAAAATCTCATGTCATCACACCGTGACCTACAAATACCAATTTTACTTTCAATATTTTTAATTTTATTCAATGCACAATAATACACTGCTTTACCCACATGCAGTCAATTCGACCAAGCTTCAATCGACCAAGTCAATTCGACCAAGTTTCATCTGTGAAAGTGCTCGGTCTGACGATCCAAAACAATATGAAATGGAACACTTACGTTGATGCAATAACATCCAAGGCTGCAAAGCGTTTATACCTTCTACAACTGCTCAAGCGTGCTGGGATAAACTCGTCTAACCTAGCGCAGTTTTACTGTGCTGTGATAAGATCAGTACTAGAATATGTGTGCCAGGTATTCCATCGCAGCCTCCCTGACGCAATGAGAACGATTTACCCAGAGCTCAACTACTCAGAGACACTTCAGGCAGCTGAATTAACAACCCTGTCTGGCGTGATATATTGTCCAACGACTTATTCGAGATGATAGCCGATGATTCAGATCACAAGCTGGCTTCACTTCTCCCGCCGAAGTCCTCCAACAACAGAAATCTATGGGGGATGAGACAATTTGACATTCCCCATTGTAGGACGAATCGATTTAAACAATACCGCATCCGTTCCGTGTTAAGTCTAAGTGGCAGCCTCTACCACAACCCTCGGTAGCACTAGAAACTTACTTAGAACTTACCAAGATTGATTTGTCCAACATTGTTCATTGTAAACATTCGGACAATCTCACAATATGTGAAAGACGGGCTCTAAAATAATTATCTACTAATAAAGAGGTCAATCTTAAAAAAGCTGACAAAGGCACCACTACTGTCATAATGAATACGATTGATAAAACAGACGAAGGTTTATCATTAGTCTCTGAGAAGAAACATTATAAACCCTTACAAGAACCAATCGTATGTAAAACGGCCGCTAAAGTAAACAAAGTCGTTAATCGACTATTTTCAAGTGGTCACATTGATAAAATGACACACAAGTGGCTAACTTACAACAAAACGCCTCCTAGATGGAATAATTGGTTTATTGATTGATTGATCATAGATTAATTTTAATCATTTATTTATTTATTCATTTTTCTTTTAGTGGCAGACAGCTGTTGGATTTTGTCCACTGGTAGTGGCCGTGGGGGATCCGGGTTGTGGGAAGACCAAAGCCGGAAATGTTGCTATTGGGTGTACCGGCTCTTATCCCCACCAATTCTACAACTTGTTCTCAGATGCATACATGGGCCAGCTAGCCAGCGGGACGACCATGGGCCTTCAGGCTGATGACCCATCAGACCCAGCGAAAGTCGGAAAAGCAGCGAAACGCTTCTTTTCTGACGGATCGAGTGGGAACTGCCATGGACAAACATTGCCCATGTGCTCGCCCATCTTTACAGTAAATGAACATGTACTGAAATGGTTGCAGCATCCAGATCGAAAAAGGTACATTAGATTGTAGAAAATCAATTTTTGAGTTAGTGCAAATATGATTTGACTAAATCAGGTGTATACATCCTAATACAAAAGGTCTGGAATAATATATATATATATCCTCACGCATGATGGGTCATTTATCCTGTTTTCTCTTGTGCATTTTCAGTTCACCTAAATATTCTATGTCTATAATGCATCTGATATTGGAAAACTAAAGTGAATTGCAGTTTATCACAGCGGAAAAACCTCATCCTTTTTTATTTGAAATAATCCCATTAACTGAATGCACATTTGAATAAACATTACTGTAAATTACAAGGATAGGTTCAAATGAGGCCTTGCTACTACTACCTATCCTAGTAATTCTACAATTATGCTACTAAAGGAAAACTTCAGAAGATTACTGTAAATATTATATTTTTTTGTTGGAAAGAGTGCTGCTAATAAAATGCGAGCCTCGAGATTCGGACTCTGATGAATTAGCTCAATGGGATGGGAGATTTAGTGAACTGCTGGAGAATATCTCCAGCATTGTTGGTGAGATCCTCAAAATTGGTCAGCTTGTCCATACTACGGACGGTAAGAAGTTCTTTTCTAACTGCGAGAAAGTGGCAAAAGAAGGGATTGGCTCTAACAGCGAGCGAATAGTCAAAATGTGGGCTTGTGCCCTATTCTGCATGCGAAAAGTAACATTTCTTATAATCGACTTTAAACAGTAAAACAGTTTGCTCGCACCACAGGGAGCCCAAGCTTACGACTTGTGACGTTTTACAGTAAATGTATGGCGTCGCAAAATATACCTCAAATATATAATACATATTTTTTGACGTTAATAGTTGTGTACTATTGATTTCTTGTCTGAGTTTCAGTACACAACTATTTAAAGTGCAAGTATCACCAAAAATATACTTTTCTTGAAATGATTGCTCTCAATGATTTATTTTCGAATCCAAATGTCTTATAACCGAAATTTATTTCGAAGTGCGGAAAAAATCGAAAAATATACATCGTCGAAGCCGCAAGTCAAGAAATTATGCAAATTAGCTGTGACGTAGCAAGAGGAACGCTTTCGCACGGCCGGGAGCGGAATCGTTTGTTGTCTGCTCGTTGTACATTGTAGTTTTAATAAAATCACGAAAACCTGCTCAATGCCTATGCGATGTGTTGTCCAAAATTGTAGCTGCACAAGAGCAGATGGTGTTTCTTTGTATAAATTACCGAAAAACACAGTTCTTTCACGTAGTTACGGATAAAATTAATTTGTCTGATATAGTTGTATACTGATGTTCAAGAAACTTCACTTCATCGGACTTTGTTGACAAAGAAAGTGCACTGGTTTGTAGAATTCTTTATTCTAATATCTAATTCTTTATTAATTTGGTTATTATCTTTACTATCAACGCACAAGCCGATGTGAACTAAAAACAAAATCTAAAAGAGGAGTACTAGCGTATAGCAGTTTTCATCGCTGCTCACCCCGGCAAACCAACAAGAAATGCCTATTCTAAACGAGAATGCCACAGGCCTAGGGTTAGCCAAATTTAATCCTTTTTGTTTTAGGAAATTATTTTATCGATTTGTTTTTTTACAACACAATTTTACCAAAATAAATGTACAAAACATAAAATGTCAGTTAACGGACGAAAAATTATGAATTTGTCACGCATCGAACTCAATGGTTTCTCTTCAAGATACGGAAAATCGCACAGTTTATGAAAATGATCTCTTTTCAGCATGAAAAAACAAAAAAACAATAAGGTTATTTTCACTGTTTGTCTTGTGAGACTTCCAAGTGAAGTTAGAAAAGTAAAAGTACAAGAACGTCAAACACGGCCGATAAGCAGCTGGGTTCAGGTTTCACCCGTTTCAAAACAATTGCATTTTAAATACATTATTAAAACTGATCATATAGAATATACACAATACCAGATAGGTCTAACTTTTGTACAACATTCTAAGCTTTTCAAAACAGTCCTGAACGAATGGTATTGTTTGTCTAAAATGTAATTTTGAGCACGTTTTGGTTGAAAAGACTACCGAATTGATTGTAAGTGAAGATTTGTCGAAAAGACTGAAAAACGCATAAAATTAAAACGATTACAACTCCATGACAGCATAGTTACATTTATTACAATTTTCTACTTACAGAAAAGTAATATCCATTGATAGTTTATCCATAAAATTGTTTTTAAAATCCTTTTTTGTTGAAAAAACTGTGTCGATGACAAACTTTCCTTCTACGGTTAAAACGTTTTGGACCATAGCGTGGACCATAGCTTAAATCCGCACGAGTGTTGTGTGACAATCGTTCCTCCTCATACGTCACAGATACGGATCGTCATATGACCTTGAAAATTGACCTTGGCAAATACGCTCGCTTTTTTGCGAAAAATAACATGGATTTCGATGTTCTTTAAATTTTTAAAATGATAGTAAGTACAAAGCAACCACTTTTCGATCTAATGATGATAAAATCAAACCACTTATTTTTGGTGATACTTGCACTATAACGTAAAAATATATAAAAGTATACTAAAAGAAAATTTCGGGCAACACCAAACACTCATAAAACATCACAGGCCGTAAGCTTGGGCTCTCTGTGCTCGGACTGAATTCAAAAATTGTTAAGTATTAGCAATACCTCAGTCAAAATGTTAACCCGCAATGTTAAAAGAAGTGCCTCTGATTTTAGACATTTGATTTATTTTAGAATTTTCGGGGTATGTTATTAAAAAAATCATTAAATCGCCCTATAAAATATTATTTCAAAGATCTATCGGCATCATTTTAAAGCTTTACGACCATAGGATATGCCTGTTAGTTTATAGTTTTTACTGAAATATTGTCAAACAGCACATGTGTCTTTCAAAGGGTGTTGAGCTTTGTCAATAGTTGTTTTCGTTTAGATACAGATCAGAGTTGAAGCTGGTAATTCGATTATTTTTGTAAAATTTGAAAATTCGTGAGTACTTTTAGACAGCATTTAAAAGACATGTATGTGCTGATTGACAATATACAAGTTTGAGTACAAAGTGTCGTTAGCATATCCCTTGATATAGGTTATGTTCTCAGAATTGTACAATCAAAATTATCGTCATCTTCATCATCATTATTATTTTCACAATCACTCACTGTTATTCAAATTTAAAGTTATTATGTTATTCATATGATTCATTATGTTTTAGATGGCAGAACTGACGACTGCTGTCACAGACAGGGAAGTGGTAGAGCACTTTAAAGGTATATTGTCATTTAATTATTATGACTTTGTATTTTACCACGTAAATCAGCTTTTGGCTGCTAGATTTAGTTATTTAAATAAACGATCTATCTATCTATCTATCTAGTCCTAGACTGCTTATTTTTTCAAAATATGAAGCAGTATGGTCCTGCCCAGATCACTGCAAATACAAAACGGTTGTAAGGTTCGAAGAAGGCAATTCTATTATACAAAAACTTTGTTCACAGCAACAAGGGAGCAAACATGTTCTGCTTGTCATCAACCAGGGCACAACAAAAATAAATAAAAGCTGTCCCAATGCACCCAGCACAGCCAGCAATCCAAATTCAGGAATCAAGGGATGAACAAGAATAAACTGTTAACAACAACAACAACATTTTTATTGCACCTAGAATTTGCAAGAGATTACAATTTACAAATATAAAATTACAAGTACAGTAGGTGCTGGCCCTAGCCAATAACTTAATAGCTAAAAATGTGCAAATATGTCACAAACATATGTAGTCCGGCTGCTAACGACCAAAAAAGTGCCGAATTGTTCAAATTAATGATACAAGTATGAAACGTTGCAGGATTACTAAGTTCACCAAGATGAACAATTCTTGATATGGAGCCAGCCAAAAATCACGCTTGGCGGGGAGTACTGAGCATGCTCTAACATGGAAACGAGATCTAGACGAGCTCATTGCTTACATTGATGAGTTTGTTCAGTTCGAGGATCTTGCTGTACTCAAGCTTTCCGAGTTAGCAGATTTTTATCATATTAAGCAAAAGGAGCTTGGAATTGACCCTGTGAACGTCAACAAAACAAGATTAAAATATCGAATTGGAAGCTTTTCCTGACTTATCTGCTCACACCGAAGGAAGACAAGTGCTGTTTGCATTAAAGCAGGATATTGGAGGAGTGCTTAGAGCAGCAAACAGCGGTAAAGATACAGAGGCGTGCCACCTAGCAAAAACTGCAAACATCATTCGAAAGATCTCCTTAACGTTAAAAACACTTTCAATGGAACATTTACAGATAACTGCCAGAGAGAGTCTATTCCTGCATCGTTGAAAACACTCCTAAGTATGATTATGAAAGGCCCGACCACTGAAGGCGATGATAGTCAGGCCTGCATAACCGTCGCTCAACTTATCCTTTTCAACAGCATATCCAGAGCTCGTGATCGAGAGGCAAATAGCAGTATCCGTCACAACATCCAGGGAGTGCCCACTTCCCATCTACACTGCACTGAAGATCCACAGGGCTACGAGAGACAAGTCCCTTATAGACACGTTCTATAATCTAGGAATGTGCATTTCGTATGACAGACTACTGACCATCACAACTGATATCACCAATACAGTCATTGAAAGATATGAGAGCGATGGAGTAGTTTGTCCTACAAAGCTGAGGAGAGAATTATTTACAACCGCCGCTGTAGACAATATCGACCATAATACTAGTTCATGTGCACCACTAGTGCACATGGCTCTTTCCATGGTACTGCAATTTCAATAGCACAGCACCCAACAGAAGATGAAAAAGGATGTGAACGACCTGTTGACATGATTGATCCAACAAGTTCAAGTTCTTCTAAAAGCATCTCCAAACTGCCATCTTTCTACGCCGACGTACAACCAGTGATAGAAACGCCAAGCAACTATTTTGCCCCAAAAACCTCAAGACAGCTAGTATATGCAAGTAAAGAAAGTGAAACTGAAGTTGACTGGCTAAAGAGCGTCAGTGAGCTACTTCCCAAAGAAGAACTTGAAAAAGATGACTCAGTTTCCAGGGCTGCATACTGCGCTTCAAAATCTCCAATACCACACTATACACCTGCCATTGTTTCACTGCTACCGATGTTCATAGAAAATGCCCATTCCCTGGCAATGATAGCACATTCAATGAAAGTTGTCAAGTCCTCAGTAAGTCATGTCAATCCAAACCAGATTCCAGTAATCGCTTTAGACCAACCTTTATTTGCCCTAGCTAAGCAAATTCAATGGGCACGCGGTAATGAGTACAGTGAGGATAACTTTGTTTTTATGCTTGGAAGGTTACACATTGAAATGGATGCCCTTAAAGTGCTTGGAAAATGGCTAACTGGCAGTGGTTGGTCTGAGATGATTTGTAACAGTGGAGTGGCTTCGCAAGGTGTTGCTGATTCATTTCTTACAGCCAAACACGTAACCCGTACAAGACGAGCACATCAAGTAACTGCCGCATGCTTGTACGTTCTGATGAGGAAGAGTTATGATGTCTTACAATCCAAGGTGACCGCCAATGAAGAGCCTTAGCCATTTCAAGAGTGGAAGAATAAAAGGGAAAGCAAGATTCCGCAGTTTTTGTACTGGTCTAGAGTACTTGAATTAGAGCTGATCTGCCTAAAACTTGTAAGGTGTGTGTAGTGTTATTTGTGTATGCATTTACTCCAACTAGCTAGTCTAATTTAATATCAGTAACCCATGGCTTTCAGGTATTTTTAACTCTATATAGTTATTTCTGTTAGCCATTGCCCTTAATTTTACTCTTATTTTACTCTTAAGTTTACAATTTTATTTTTTGTAAATAATTGTGGGTAAAAAAATAAAAGATTTTGTTGTATTGTTGTAGGTCATTCAGGGAAGGCGACTTTGAATTGTACATCCAAGCCATCAAATCACTTCTACCATGGGTGTTCGCTTTAGACAACCAGAACTACGCCAGGTGGCTTTCAGTCCATCTACGTGATATGCTTGACTTGCCAAAGAGACATCCAAGCGACCATACTGAGTTCTCAAAAGGCTCCTTCGTAGTTAGCAACACCAAAAAAGTGTTTTCCTCCATTCCTCTAGACCACGCTCAAGAGCAGGTTAATGCACTAGTGAAAGGAGAAGGTGGTGCGGTCGGCCTCACAGAAAGTCCCGCAGCTCTTCGCAGATGGATGGTGGCAGGACCAGAGTTGTCAAGAATGGTGAAAGAGTTTGAAGATATCTCAACGACTAAGAAAGATCTACAACATCACGAGCAAACACCTGCAGTGCAAAGTACATTTCTGAAAGACGTCAAAAGTTTGATATCATCATTTGAAGAAAGTTGGAATCCGTTCTTAGAAGAAGGTGAGGAGCTTATGGCCATCCACACAAAAGATGTCATGGATCCTGCCATTGTTTTAACACACTTAAAAGAGTGTACAAGATGTGACAAAGATCGGAGACGAGCAATTTCAAAAATTCACGAAAGAAAGATTCACTGAACGAAGCAAGCCTATAACAGAGCCTCTGAAAAAGAATAATCTTCCCATCCTAAGTACCCAGACGAAGAAAACCGTTTCTAAAGACAAAGCCAAAGTTAAAGAGTTAAAGCAAGACTGCGCATTATTTTTCAAGATTGTACATTGCTTGTCAAAGTCGTGATGGTAATCTAGACGATTTCTTCACATATGAAAATCAACTATGGCCTCCATCAATAGCTCAGAATGGAAAGCTCAGAGGTGGACAAAAGGCAGACTTAGTAAAGTGTTTAACAAATGAAGCAACAGAGATCCTGGAAAAACCATCTGTTGACGCAGTTTTATCTCGTAGATACTGAGATTTACACGCGAAAATCTAATTGAGTAAATTTTCGTTCGTGCGATGAATTTAGCCAATAAGAAAGGCGAACGACATTTTTCACTAGTGAAAAAGCACCGTTCGCCTTTCTGATTGGACGAACGATGTATTTTCACTAGTGAAAATTATCGTTCGTCCAATCAGAAACACGATCGACGAAAACTCACTGTCAACAATTAAAACTGGCACCTTTGCGACTTGAGCGAAAATGGCTGCAGAAGGCCCCAGATTTGTGTTACTCGACAATTCCATAGATTCGTTTATTGAATTGAAGAACAAGACAATCCAAATACTGTGAAAAAGACGAAAAGAGATGTCTCCTTGTTGACCAAGTTTCTTCAAAATAAAGGTTAAACACGAGGCGAGATAGTTGACATTCCTCATGCCGAGCAGTGAATGAATTTATCAGGGAATTTTTTGTGTGTGAGCGAACCAAAGAAGGACAAGAGTACGAACCATCGTCGCTACGAGGGATGTTGTCCAGTTTCGAACGACATCTTAAATCAAAGTCATATCCAAACAGCATTATGTTTGTCTTGTGTTTGAAAAAACATGAAAAACAATAATTAACCTCCAAGCAGAAACAGAAACTAGGGAAGGGAAGCAAACTCAAGTTTGTAAGCTAAATTTCTAATTTGTAAGCCCGGTTTGTAAGTTATTTATATCTCATTCGGTAAACATGCATGTTCAACAATTAATGTATTACTTTCAAACTTTCTGCCTTGAATTTGTAAATTATGTATTAAATAAAACGAAATTAAATTCAGTTTGTACATATTAAAACTATATGTTTCATGCAATGACAAAGTTTTTGACTTTTTTTAGTAAATATCAGTCAATAGAGATGTTCACCCTGTAGCCCAACCATAATTTATTGTTAAAAGTTTTGTTTTATGAAATCTCAGTATCTATGAGATAAATAAATTACAGAATGGAAAATGCTTGTACGATTTTTATGCACTCGTTGATGCGTATCAGAAAACTCACTCGTTCGCTACGCTCACTCGTTCGTTTTCTGATACTTCTCAACTCATGCATAAAAACCGTACACGCGCATTTTCCATTAAGTAATCTCTATATCCTCGACGGAGCCGTCATTGTCCAGATGTTACCAGCCAAGACATCAAGAACATTTGAAGAATACTTTGCTACTGTATTCTAAAACATCTTGAAGCAGCAAAGAGGCTTGATCTTGTATGGGACGTTTATCGAAACGACTCGTTGAAAAGTTCAACAAGAGAGAAACGTGGTTCTGGTCAACGTAGAAAAGTTCTCCTATCTACACTCATACCTTCTGATTGGAAAGGCTTTCTTCGAGTTGATGAAAACAAAGATCACGCTGGGTCAGACCACCCCTCTCCAATGATCTTATAATTTTCCCTAGTAATATTCGCGCGGCCAAGAGAAAGAGACCGAGTATGTGGCTACCGGAAGTGAAAAAGCCTATTTTTCCTCCGACCTTCAGGGGTCGTTCCAAAGAGAGGTAAGTGTAAGCATTTGAATGCTAGTTAAACTTTGAAAATTGGACCATTATCAATGAAGTTATGGCCTCTTTTACTGGAAGGATTTTTTTCGTGTTTGTAGAATCACTATGTATTTTAGACTATATTTGAATTATTTTTTTTCGCTTTTAGTTTGGAAATCAACAATTCTGAAACGATACGATGTTAGATCAGTTGTAGCACTTCATGAATATTAATTTTTTTTTGTCATTGTGATGCAAATTAAAAATTTTGAACCAATGTTTCTTTGAGGCATTTCGGGTGAGTTGACCGCTAGCGAGAAATACAAAGACTTTGAAGTCCTCGAGACCTTTTGCCCGGGGAGGAAAGACAGAAACAACACAAAGCAGAAAGAAAGCAAACTGAACAATAAAAAGTTAGAAATAATACCTAAATGCATTGTCTTATTTCAGAACACCAGAAACGTCTACAAATAACCCAACAGCAAAAAGAAAACTCAGATTCCCAATCGGAGAACTCGCAAGACAGAGAAAGATGGCGCGCTTGCAAGCAGCAAAAGAGGTCGCAGATGCAGATAAATTAGTGGATAATTTAAGGAAAAAGCTCAGCTACAGAAAGCAAAAAGTAAGTTGTCAAATGTTTTTGTTAGAGAAATTTTCATTATAATCGAGATAAATAAGCTTAATTCATTGTTTACTGTATATATTTCTCCCCACTTAATGAGGTAATAAATTTCATCACTTGTTAGGCTTGTGCCTTGTTAATAAATATTTGTTTAAAAAAGTGTTTTAAGCTTAATTAGAATTTTGTCATTACACAATTTACAAAATTCTGCAGCATATATAATAAATTTAAGAATAAAAAACAAAGGCAGATGTTTAGTTAGTCTATAACATTGTTAGCTTGTAATAATACAACAAAATTCATGAATAAATTTCAAATTTTCATGTTTTATTAATTTTTGTTCTATAGTCTGAGGACTGATTCATTTAATAATATTAATCTGAACTGTTCGTGAGAGTAAAGGAATTTTTATTTTATTTTTTTAGGCAGATCAATTAGAGAATGGACTTGAAAACAATCCAATTACAGATGGCCGGGCACAAAGAAGACCAAATATTTCAAGTTCCATAGAGCCTGAAAATAGCTACCGGCTTCAAATGGGATTGGCGCAACAAACAAGACCCAAAGCAAAAACTATGACCGCACTAAAAGAAATACACTGCAATAGTATGTCAAATGGTGCAATAAAATCAAAAGCTGCACATAAAGCTGGTCTTTGGACTACTTTAATCACTGAAATTAGTCCCAAAGAGTTGAAAAATTACATGATTCATTCCAATATGTGTATGCAGTCAGTTGTACCTGTGATTGTAAAGGACGCAGTAAAAGAGTATGAGATAAGTGAGGCTAATTATGTAAGAAGCGCTGGTATACTTTATCAAGGAGGATTGTTAAGCAAGAGGAAATATCAACAAATCAGGAACAATGATTTGGAAAATTCTATCTTCCAAACTAAGCATTGCATTCCACGTGTTTGCCCATACAACAAATTAATTAGTTATGTAAATAAGTTAGATGTAGGATGAGGGATATATTTTAAGAATAGCAGAAATGTATTTAGGTGTATTAGATGATAACATAACATGGTTTAATGGCAAGAATCAATGACAACCATCAATGACTGAACCATTACAACAGACACTTCCAACACCTACAACACCAACTTGCATTACTTCAACCACCATTTGTATTTGACACTGTACAAGACATTGCTGACAAATGAGCACGCAAAACGTACAACAAACACCAGACTGTACACATACAGAAACTTAACAAAGTACAAGCACGCCAAGGCCGAAAACAACACAACAACGGTCACAACTAGGTTAGGAATATCTTCTTGCAAACATAAAACCAGAAAGAAACACAGTTACTCTCATACAGATTCAACCACTCAACCACAACCACACACATACCTACTGACACCATTGTTTCTAGTGTTGAGGCAGTCCTCTTTTACAAGAGTAACATATCTGAGCCTGAAAAGGATAACATTAGAACCAGTATCTCTTAGGCCATACAATTCACACCCCGCCACGACAGTATCTTGAGATGAGACTAACAGAGAGCACTGAATTGACTCCAGACCGACAATAATATCGTGATACTACCTGGTAACAAGGGACAGGCTACTGTTGTCATGGACAAGACTGATGACTTTGGTAAAATGGAAGTACTCAATAGCGAAAAAGACTCCTACGAATAACTGACTAATGACCCTACTTCTTCATTACAATGCAAACTCAACAACAAACTTCTCACTCTAGAAAAGAAACATTTTAGACAAACCCTGACCAACAACTTCATTGTTCAGCTCCTCCGACACTACAACACTAAGAAGTTTCTAAACTTTACAAATTACATGTACCAAGACTACCCATAGTGTCCTTCTGTGGGTCATCTACTTACAAACTAATGTCTAACTACCTGATATCCATTTTACAGCCACTTACTACATAATTCACACATCAGTAACAATCTTCTGACTTTTTCAGTGAATGCCATTCGGACTATACCAATTTCAGACAAACACAAACTTGTGACTTTCACTGTTCACGAACAATTCCAATTCAACTGGCATTAGACTACACTCATACTACTATTACACAACATGCTAATGACTTACCATTGTCTTACCATTGTCCACACTTACCAACTACATCATTGGCTTACTTTCACGTTGCCTTACATGCACTTTAAATACGCCAGCAACCACAACAGTTTCACAGAACAGTCATGCACTCTGCAATTTCTGTTGTAGCAGAAATTGTCCTGCAGAACATCAAGCAGCAAGCTCTTATACCATCCAAACATCAACTACCGTTGATGACATTTACCTATTTCACTAGCACTAAAACAAACAAAAAGCTCATACTCCTAATTGCAAGGATGCTGTCACATGAAAAAAAGATCACTGAGGCTGAACTCCTTTTTTGTTATTCCATTTTTATTAGATTACTAATGTTCTTTTTTTTCATGTGACAGCATTCTTGCAAGTAGGTGTATATATTACACCAAGGAGATCGAGGAGAACATTGCTAAACTATTTCTAAACTGCTTGGTCACTCACAAAGACAATTGCCTACACTATTGCTTACTGAAGACTAACTTATATGTGATTTATATGTGCACCGTGTTTGTGATTCACCAGACCAACTTTAGGAGAAGGGCGGAAATTTGCAGTGTGTTCGAAGAATAATTACAATTAAGATTAAAATGTTACCATCGTGAAAAAATAAAAAATAAAAAGTTTTTGTTATTGTTTTTTTGTTTTGTTTTATAATTTAATATATACCACAGGGAAAAACACTTTATCTTCATTTTGATACATTGTAAAGAAAAGCTTGTAAATATTCATTTGATCACCATATATATAAAAGTTATTTTTTAATAATCATTGTAAAGCGCCATGGAAGCTTTTTGGAAAAGGTGCCTCTTTGATTTAACTGCAAAGTAGTTGAGCTTCCCAACATGCTTTAAATTGCAACAACAGATTCAATCCTAACTAATATACAATTATAGTATAGGCAGATTTCAAAGTTAGCAGATTTGTCAAGGAGGCATTCTAAGATTGGGCTGCCACAGGCAACCCAGAAATTACTACTAATCTAATGAAGTGTTTGCAAGAACTGCAAAGGTGCAAGAATTAGTTACTTCACTTTACTACCTTTGTGATGTACACAAAACTACAACACTATACAAGATGGACAGACTAAAAAAACTGAATCGTTTATGTATTTAGTTGATGTCCAGAAAAGATATCTTCAATTTTGTTAAATGGTGTCCTTATAGACATCTTTATTGGAAAGAAACGACGTAGATCATGACAACAGTGCCCAAGATATTAATTCAACGTCATCTAGTAATACATACATCAATGCAGAGGACAGCACATCTCAAAGCACTAAAAAGTAGTAACACTTCATAAAAATGCAGCAAGAATATCAGAACTTCAAGATAAAATGTTGAATCAACTAAACAACAATCTAGTTCTCCCACAACAATGTAGCCAAAAGCTCAAATGGAGAAAAAGGAAAACCACAATTTTCTCAATAAAATGAACTGTCTTCCCATAAAATAGAAGATTAACTAATACACAATTGCAGGAAGTTCAATCATGTTCGCTTGAGATTAGAGTATTATTTTCACATGTATTATCAAGATTTAAATAAAATACATGGAACTGTCACATGTGAAGAATATCATGTGAAGGAAAAAGCTTAAAAGTCAAGAAAATCAGCTTTACTTGAAACTTTCTCCTAAGTTCTATTGGAGTCTATCAAAGTAACATTGATTGATATCTTACTTTGTTCATAAAATAACAGCCAAAGAATGCATTACACTTCTAATGCAAAGCCATTAGGATGACATTACTTGTTTTGATGCTGATTACACAACGAAAACAAATTATTGTTGCTTTGTCAATCTTCTTCAACAACAAAAAAATCTAAAAAAATCAACCAAAATTGCTTGAAACGATTTGCTTTCAAATAGCAGATTCATACTCTTTGAGGATGCCTTCATTGAGCTTGAAGAGAATGATAATACGAAAAAAAGACAAAAAATGACATCTAGATGTGTACGTCAGCCGATAAATTTTGACTGGGAGAAAACAAAGTAATAAACAGTATGAGTCTACATCACTTAGAGGAATGGTTGCTTTGTTTGAAAGATATCTAAAGAGACGTCCCTACTAAGAGTCTACTATCACAGGCAAAGCTTTTGCCAAAAACAGGGATGTACTCAAATCAAAGCAAAAGCAACTAAAAAGATTTGGAAAGGGCAATTAACCCTAGAAGCTTCTCCACTAACCGCAGAAGAAAGACATTTGAATTACAGATATACAGTTCACTGCGAGATATCAAGTTGAACACTCAAAGATCAATTTCATATCTCAGCTTGCCCATGTATTATCTCTATATGCTGTTTATTTCGCTTACCAGTATTATTTACAAAAGGTTAGAAAGTCACCCTTTATTTTTGTTGATGATGTTTCAGTAAGCTTTTGTGGAGACATTTTCAGACAAGACATTTCATTTACAATATATCAATTTATTGTATTTCAACTTTTATAGTGGTTTAGTTTTGAAGCAAACCTCTACCTGAGTGATATGGTACTTGTTATTTAGGTGCTGAATCCCAACATGACTATGTCTTTGGATTGCTGAAGGGTCATTATATAGCTGCAAGAGAACAGATTATTAGTGCTAAGTGACTTTATTTTTATTGATATTTGAAAAATACTACAGGGGGAGTATACAGTGCAAATTAACATCCAACCCCTATATTAAACAGATTGATACATGGCAGTGTATTACTGCTGTCTATTATTTCAATACAGTCAATCTCATAAAGGTTGTAAAAACTAAAATTTGACCATGCAATGCCGTGTGACTTATTATATAATAATAATTAATCATGTTAAAATTGCTTAATAATTGCTATTAAGCAGCGCAAAAAGAGATAAAAATAACATAAATAACATTAAATACGATAAATAAAAACCATTGCACAACAATCAATCGTTCAAATCACCGATATACAATTTGTTTTACCAAAATACAGCAGCAAACTAAAGAAAACAAATGTTATAAGGGTTCTAAATACAAAATGTTAAGCTTTATATAACTTAAGTTTTTAAAATGAGAAATCAAAGTTTGGATCAACTTTATCTATTAACATACTCTTACGCTTATTGACTTGGTTTTCTATGATTGTTTAACCTCTGTTCCTTTCTTTACTACAATACGACAAATGTTATAAGAGTTCTGCATACCAACTTTTCAAATATCAATGTCAAAAATCGAAGTACAAACAAGCTAGCTGTGCTTTAGGGCTTATAGCTCGGTTCAAAGCGACATTTTCCCGCCAACGTGTTTGAAGCAGTTTAAACCGAATAACGCATCAAAAGCTCCTTGCTAGTTTCGTTTTATAACTTTAGACATTACGACAAGAGTCAAACCTACCTTTTTGTTGCAAAAGTGGCATCATAACTCTTTTTTTTTGAGAGGGAAGGACTCACATAAATGTACATACCGTTCAAATCAAAGTGTGGTTTCAATGACCCGAAGTGCTTTGCGAACTACACATTACACAGGAAACCCGTTTTTCAGTAAAAAAAAAAAACCTTCCCGGTATACTTCGCAGATTTTCCAAAGAAATAAAGATAGAAGAAATAAAGAGATTTTTCATCAAATCAGTTGATAGAAATTAATGTTCTCTTAAATGACGGGCTCTAGAATGTCATTTTTGGATTGGAATTTTATTTCGTTAACGTCAACTTCGATTCCGGAGATTTCCCGCTCATTTTGCTAAATGATAGAGATTTTAAAATACATGTACACGAGCGCACGGATATATGAAAGTTATCTCCGAGTGCTCAACTTGATAACAATATTGAACTTGTTAAGATAATTTCATATATTTGATGCTGAAATAGTAATAACTTTATTTATTTTTTAGCGCTATTTCCAACTGGTATTAATTGTCCTATTTCACTATGACGTCACATCAAAACATTCTATTGTTCTAACGCTAAGGATCATGGTCGCCAGTGGGGGACAGATTCATAACAACAATACAAGAATACACGAAAAAATTGCATTTACAAGACGGATAGGAAAGAAATGACAACAGAATGCCATAAATATAAAAGTATAAACATAGATACATAACATACATAAAAATTAGATAATTTGAAGCTCAATTTTCAAAGAGAAAGAAGATTTAGTTGAAATTACGTCATTATGAAATAGGGCAATTGCTCAATAGCGCTTTACAATGAATACATTTGTGAAACTGATTACAAGATATAAAAGGTTATACTAGAAATCTAATTTATATACAATGTATAAGTAGAAATTAAGGTGATCATATATGAAATATGCTATATTATATAAAATTTATCTATAATTATCACTAAAACAAACAGTGTATCTATCAAAATTGTAATAATAATTGTTTTTCCTTAAGGAGGCTCGAAATGGTTTTTCATTACAGATTTTTCTTAAAATGGATCTACTAAATCTAAACCTTAATTGGAACAAATTGCCAAAAAATACCATTTCATTGTGTTGTTATTAATAAAAATACATTTTGTACGCGTCAGAGGGGTCTTGTAAAATTGGCGATATTGCGCGTGCGGTCAAAAAACCATTTCGAGCCTCCTTAAATTAGCAATATGTCGACCGTGTAGAGAAACGTCTGGTGGTATAAAGCTAACTGAAAATACCGATAACGATACAGTAAGTTATCGATAGTCATTTATAACTATCAAATGTTGAAACATTTCCCACGAAATAAAAATCAACGCCAAAAGGCGCAAAACTATCACATTTATTTATCAACTGTCCCTCAAAACACATTCTCAATCATATAGGTGATTGACAAAATACTTATTTTCGATTTCAATTGCAATTATATTTCACACTTGTCAGTTTATTCATGATCTTTTACAAGATAATGTATATATCAAACATTAAATGATGAATAAATTAAAGTAATTACATAAAGATAAATAAGTAATGGAGGGAATGTTATGGGCATGGGTATAAAACGTATTTGCATTAAAATATCAACCAGGTAGAATATGATTAAGCTTTGTGTGTTCTAAAAAGTTGATTTTAGGTCAGCTCTAAACAAAAACAAAATAATTTGAACTGATTAATTCCCGCACTAAATCTTATCTGAATTCGACCGCGCCCCATATGGCTGTTGGCCGTGCATTGTAAGACTAAGTCACTCATAGCAACCGGTTAGTGAAATCAGCTACAGCGATAAAGATGACAGCGTTGATCCTGCAGATGATATCATTCAACGTATAAAACAACTGCACATTGAAAAGCAGCATTTTGAGGAATCGATATATCACCGGCCATCCTGTTCACAAGATACTGCGTCATCTCAAGAAGAGTCTAGTCCTTCGTCAAAAGAAGACTGAGACCCCCTCAATATAACATGTGATACATTGAATAGTTTCCTTGTGGTATCAAGCCTTGATCCAGTTGAACATGTCCTTTTATATACATGTCCAAAAGAATGTCACTACAACCACCAGCCACACATCCCTTCTACATCCTTCCAGAACGGTGCTAGCTACAATTATGTGCAAAATTGCCACTTTTTCATGGGCGTTTTTGTTTGCGTTTAAAAATATATGCAAAATCTATCAATTTGATGTGTAAACCCCCTCCCCCCTAAGCAATGTTGATTGGTCTTTCAAATGACAACCGTTTCACATTCCCACAATTCAACATTGAAACGGGGGAGAGGGGGGAACGGAAAATGATGTTGAAATATTTTTCATGTTAAAACCAGATAATGTCCCAAGGTATTTTGAACATGATTGTAGCTTACCGTCCACATGTATCCAGCGAATACTGTAGATGAAACTGCAACTTTTCAAACACGTTCTTTCCTAGAGTGGACAAAACTGAAGCAGTTTCAAAGATCGAGGCAAATCAGGTGTTCTTTAACTCAAATATTGACGGCTGAATGTACTCTGAAAGCTAAAACGGCTAGTAAGCAAGTACAATGTCGATCTGGAATCTATAGAAAATTTTTTATCCAACGATTAGTTTAAAAAGAAGCTATTTTAAGTCTTATGAAACACATTGCATGGAAGCCCTGTCGATATAAATGTTTAAAAAATTGATTGAGAAATTCCAATTGAAACAGTTTGCTTTCCCTGTCGCTGTCAATGTTTACCTAATTAGCATATTGTCCGTAGTCAAAAATAGTTCGTTTTATTTTCAAATTCACTCGGGTTTTTCAATTTTGAACTCTTTACAAAGTAATGAATGTTTTCAAGCTTCAGTAAACCATTTTAGCTCAATGCTAATAGTATTTTGCTGTTTACGGTCTGGTTTATCCATGACATTTCGATTATAATTAGTATTTTTTGCAATTTATATTTCATATTTTTATTTTTATTATATATATTTTTACGTAGGAGTAGGATATTCAATTGGGGCGTAAGCTCTGTTTCATACTCCCGTCACATCTATATATCCTTATTTTTTTTGTATTAATAGTATTCTTATTGTAATTGTAGTAGTGTGACAAATAAACTATGAACTATAATAATGCGTGATAATTGCAAAAACTTGAAATCACTTTAAATGAACGGTTTTCGTATACAGGAAAATAGTTGCCCGCGGATTTTAACACACCAAAAATTAGCATAAACATAGAGCATGACATCTTTGACCAAACTTAAAACTAAATATTTTATTACCCTTCAATCGAAATCAAACGAATTTATTATCGTATAATAGAATTAGGATGGAGGTACCACCCACAGAAATGTTTTAGAAAACAAGCGTTTAGATTTTGTTAGAGAAGACTTTGTTTTTGTAGTTTTTCAACGTTGGTTGGTCTCAAAAATGCTAACTACTACTTTTGCGTCTAAAAAATCAAAAAATCATTTTTTCTAAAAACCAACTGCACTGATAGATTAGTCAAATGATAGGCTTTGATGGTACACATTTTGAGGTGGTTCGATTTTTTTTGGCCAATTCCAACTTCGCTCGATCACTACGGGTTAGGGTTGGGTTAGGGTTAGGGTTAGGGTTAGGTTAGGGCTAGGGTTGTGTGCGCACGTTAGAAATTCGAACATACATGGACGCACGAGCACTTCTGCGAACAAATAGAATGCATGGAACGCAGAATGTCTGGATGATTTGAATGTTTGGAATGTTAAAGAGTACGCATGCGCGAGCTACTTGTTTATTTGCAGCAATCTTCCTCCGCGTGCCAATCAATGCATATGTACGTTAAATCTTCTATCATGATTTCTTTGGAGCACATTTAGCCCTACATAAAGTGAGCCTCTTCGGTGCACCATTATATAGTGTGTTTTCATTTTTCTTTTGGTCTTACACGATGGGCGTAGCCAGTCCATTGTATCATTCAAGAAACAACTATAGAGCAAATTTCACATTGTCTAAATCCCAGCCGCCAGTTTTAGGTTATTTTGGGAAGAAATTGCGGATTTGCCTTCAAAAAAATTCATTAGAAAATATAATAATCATCTTCAGTGAATTCAATCTTTTTACTGGCTTGTTAGAACATTTCCTTCATTTAAATAAAGGAAATGTTCTAACAAGCCAGTAAAAAGATTGAATTCACTGAAGATGATTATTATATTTTCTCTGTTTATTTATAACGATAATATTAGAACTTAAGGGATTATTTGCGCTACATAATTGACGTAGGACTATATAACACTTTTACTGTGTGCCAGTGTTAATTTATAGATACATCTTGTATTGATATAAGTAACATTCTTTTTTTATTGATTGTTATTATAATATATATTAGTGTTGTTCTTATAGCATTCCTGGGTTGGTTCATGTTTCTTAATGGTTGGTTGGTTGGTTGGTTGATAATCCTTGTAGAGGACTTTTTGTCTAATTGTTTGATAACCACGTAGGTGTGTTTGTTTACTGATTCTTTAATAGATAAATGCTTATAAATCCTACCATTTGCCCTGTATAATTAGAAATTAAACTACTTTATATAGGCTGTGTTACTGTTTCTAACAATACTCTTTGATTAAACAAGTAGATGTACCTTAGAGATGTTCTCGTTAACCCATGATGCGAAGTGTATTAGTTAAAGTGTGACATTCAAGTAAAATAAAATTGATGGAAGTAAGGGTGTGTTTCACGGATAAACATTTAAAGAACGAATTTATTTCTTACTAACATAACAAGTGACACAAATAATACTGTGTATACGTCACACGCTAGTTTCAAACTGGTCTTGTCCTAATATGGTTCCCAGATCTCTCAGTAAATACCGAATGACGTTCTAAAATAAAAACCTAATCTTAGATATAAGCACCACATCAAAAAGATCAAAGAGCAACTGAGCAGAAATATGTATTTCTGGAAAATTTGATTGCTATAAATATAATTCAAGTGAAGCTATTTGGAATCAAATCAAATTACAGAGATTTGAGTTGGTTCAGTGAACTGTTTCCTTGCTAGTCTCGTTACGGTGTTGTTAACACTTTTGAAATTCGCATTACTTCTCAAGAATTTGATATTTTTGTTTAAAACGTTTTTATTATTTTTATTATTTATTACTTTATTACTTTATTAAATTATGTACATTGTAGCCATTGGCTAAATTACGTACAATATGAAATAATATAAGTAAAAATATAAAAATTATTTACAATACAATAATTATTTACTATAATTACAATGTAATTGTGTTAATTGAAAAATTGAAAAATTATAATTAAAACTATGAAATATACAATAAAATTTAATTCTTATCTAAAAAGGCTATTTTTATTATTATTAATGAGTCCACACTGGTGCCCACTGGTGAGTAATAAAACTGTTCTTCGCCCTGTTGGTTTTAAAATTAATATCAAATGCTCGTGCTTGCCTAAGAGCGTATCTTGGATTGTGAAGTGGAGGCAATAAATGATGTAATCTATGATCTTTATCTTCTAAAATTCTGTTAAATAACGAATAACAGAGTGACGTATGATGGTCAAAACGAGTTTTTTCTTCGTTAATGTTACTCTAATCAAATAACTTTGATATATTGGTCAATTAAAATCTGAATTTAAAATAATGTGATAGAATTAAGTGGTGGCCATATTGGCCTTCGGTCTATACCATATCAGAGACGTCAAAAATACCAAGTTAGGAAAAAGTCCAGAACCTGATCGTTCTGCCAGAAGTACTAGTTACTGGAGGCGCCTAAGAACGTTTCTACTATCCTTATTCACCATTTTTTGGAGAACAGAAAACATCCCTGCAGACCTAGTTGACCCGAATATAACCATTCTCTTCAAAAAGGGAGACAGAAGCCAATCCGGTAACTACAGAGGTATATCGTTACTGAGTGTAGTTGGTAAAGTTTTTGCTGACATTCTACTTCAGAGGCTGAACACAATTGCCCAGAAGGTCTACCCTTTGTCTCAATCAGGGTACCGTAGTGGACGAAGTACAGTGGATGGGATTTTTACACTCCGACAAGTAATGGAGAAGACCAGAGAACAGCGAAGAAACCTGTACATCGCTTTTGTCGATTTCAATCGAGAGCTTCTTTTCAACATCCTAGGTAAACCTGGCTACCCAGCACTGGCAGCCATTTTGTCCGAAAAGGTGATTATCGGCTGAAAATCCGAGATAGCAAACTAATCAGAGTGCGCGATTTTGTATAATCACCTTTGTATTTATACTAAATACTAAATAGTACAAATTTTGCTAATTCTTTTGTTTTCCGTTGTTTGATAAAGCACTAGAGAAAAGGCATTAATCCGTGAAATAGAAATTGCTTGCTAAAGGGTAATAGTCAAATAGACTCAAAATAAAAGAAATGGAATTAGGGTCTACTAATATCTATTTCACGGGTTTAATGACCTCACTCTATTACACAGTAGCAATTTGATTTGTTTTCATGGATATAGTGTTTGTGCTCTAATTCACGAATATATAGACGGTGCAAATAGTATATCCGTGAAACATTAGTAAATTACTAAATAGAGTGAAGGCATTTAACGTACCGTGAAACAAAATTAAATAGTCAAGGTGTAATAGTCAAATAGACACAAAAGAAAACAATGGAATAGGAGACTGCTAAGGAGTATTAGTCAGTAATACCTATTTCACGGGTTTAGTGTCTTCACTCTACTATATCAAAGACAAGTTGTAATGAGGTATTGTTTTCTTTTGTATTAGATGTTTCTGGTTGAGTGATTCAGACTAAATAGTCACTAAATAGGTAAAGGTTAGATAATGAACGCGAGTGTCCTATGGGGTCTATGGGATATAGAGTATCGAGCATTAGATAGAAGGCCACGAGGGCGCAGCCCGAGAATATAAATATGATCACTCCCACGAAGAATGTTGTCAAAATTAAATATCACATGACCATAGCAAAACAGCGTTTTATTATATGGCTTACTATATAGTACTTCTAATGCATTGTGAGCTTCTATATCAGTATTTCACTGGCGAGGTGGCAAAACAATAAAACACAAAAGGCCTCGCCAGTGGAATACTATATTTAGATACTATGGGATATAGATTTGCATGTTTAAAGTGGGTTATACGAAAATTTTCTATTATAACACAACACTATTTTGGTTTTCACACTGGTTCATGCTGTTTCTATAACCATATTGCAGGCAAACCAAGATAGATTGCTTACAGAAGTAGTTCAGTTATATGACTTATGGTCAATGGGTTCTTAGTAAACATATATAATAATATATAGAATAGAATAGAATATAGAAATGAATGAGAAGGGAAAAAATAGAGTTAAATGCAATTAACTTGATCTACAAAATTAATACATAGAAACGGGATCAAGTACGAATTTTGAAATAGAGTGAAGGCATTTAACCCGTGAAATAGAAATTAAGAAAACAATGGAATTAGAGACTGCTAAGGTGTATTAGTCTAGTATCTATTTCACGGGTTAAATGACTTCACTCTATATATATATGTGTGTTCTAATAACTGCACTGATGAGCTGTAATACAGCGAAACACGTGTCTGCAGATTATATACATATGTAGAATATATGTAGAATAAAGTAGAAACCAATCCACCAACTTGTAACTATATAACTGTTTTATTGTTTCGGCTATTCAGCCTTCTTCAGCAAACTGAATGATTTGCTCGCGCTACAATCTATAAAACACAACTGAAAACAACTGACGAAAATAACAAACAAATTTAAAACTACGAAACATCTAACGGAAAGCCTATAGAGCGTGCGTATGAGAATGCACGCGCAAATAAACCTATAAGTATAATTGTGTTTCATAGATTGAGCTAAAACAAATCACCAAATTTGACTGAAAAATTACATGTTACAAAACTCAACTCATATAAACATCATGAAACCGAAAATTAATTAAAGTATATAAAGCTAAAATTAATATAACTATAATACTATAAATAATCATTTGTAATTGATCCTATTTATAGAATTATACTCTAATCTTTTATTAAGGCCAAAAGGTTGATACGTAAATAATTGGGTACACCAATAAGCTTCTCTGTTAAGTAGATTGCGTTCTATGTTGTCTAAATTAGTTAACGAAATTTTATGTGGTGAACTATTAAAATGAATTGCTACCTATAAAATATATATAAAATCGTTAAAAATAGAGGCTAGAAATATGATACACGGATCCGGATACTTTTGAAACCGCATACTTTTTGATGCAAATCGGCCTATCGTCCACACGAATTCATTGAATCCGGTCACCGAAACCGCATACTTTTACTTGAATCCTCCGGATACCCGGATTCGTGTGGACGCAAATATTTCTATGCGGTTTCAGCCGGATCGGATTCGTGTAGACGAGGCCTTAGGTTGACCGGGTCATTGTTTTTGTCTATGACCTTGACTTCAAAATCGGTCGTGGATCTTACTTGGCATTTTGTTATGTGGTTGTGGAAGGATGACGTTGCATTGTTGAGTTTAGATGTTCTTTTACTCTGTCGTGCAGTGGTCTAATAGAGCTGCCGATGTACGTTTCCTGGCATTTATTGCATTTGAGCACGTAGACGGTGTTTTTAGTCATGCAGATATCTGAGCGTGACATCGGGCAACCATTTCTGGTGCATTGCTGTTTAGCGGTGCTTGTTTTGAGGGCTTGACGAAGTGTGGTAGTGTTGTGGGCGATCCTAACTGGAATATCCTCGTTTGAATAGTCGTCGGATTTTGTAGTCTAGCTCGTCGGTAATGTATGGTATTTTTAAGTACAACCATTCGTTCTTGATTGGGTGGAGTGGTTGGCTGGACGATGGTTGTTGCTTTTGTTGTTGCTGGTGATGTTGTTGTTGCTGAATGAAGTCCGGGTCCGGGTTTTACAACATGCCCTCCCACGCTTCAATAAATAAGTTGTTTACTTTTGATTTCAATCAGTCGAGGCCCTGACAAGCCTGCGTTGCATCCGGAAATTTCTCGAGAGAAAATTCGGGATGCAACGCCTTAATTAACGCAAACTCATCCATTGCCGTTCTATCTTACTGCGCATGCTCGAGGATCTATCTTGGCTTCGACCAAGTCCACTATTTCAAGCCATATGATTGGTCCTTAGAGAAAACAAAGCTAAGGAACTGAAGTTCAAATAGATTCTTAATGAAAATATATTAGAATATTGGTAATGAATGGAATGAAATAAAAAATACAAATAAATTATCAAAATAAAAATGAAAGGTTAGATCACCTTGTTCATTTTTAAAGCGATGTAAATTTACATATATATTGATTGGAGAATGCGAAAAAATAAAATAAATAAAAATAAAGAACAGAGTGGTGAGTAGGGAAAACAAGATTGAATGAAATTATTAAATTAATGAATGTTTTTAAAAAGCAATGTGAATAAGTATGAAAATGAGAAGATAATAAGAAGAAAAAATAAAAAAAATAAACAGGATTAAAGGATGGAGTGGTGAAAAGGGGATAGAGATATAGAAGATTGAATAAGTGAATGAATGTGTGAGTTGTTGGACAAAAATGTATTATGTAGGAATGAAATGTAAATGGGAAGAAATGAATGCAAGGGTGGGTGGATGGAATTAATGTATGGATATGTAAAAAGGTAAATTAGTAATAATTATATAAAAAAAGACAATGGCTTTCAGCCTGAAAGGTTTAATAAGAAATAGACAAGTTGTAAAGTGATGGTAATAAAACAATAAACACACAATAAATACACAATATAAACACAATATAAACACAATAAACACAATATAAACAGAATAAATACACAATATAAACACAATAAATACACAATATAAACACAATAAATACACAATATAAACACAATAAACACAATATAAACATAATAAATACACAATATAAACACAATATAAACACAATAAACACACAATATAAACACAATAAATACACAAATACACAATAAATACACAATATAAACACACAATAAATACACAATATAAACACAATAAATACACAATATAAACACAATAAATACACAATATAAACACAATAAACACACAATAAATACACAATATAAACACAATAAATACACAATATAAACACAATAAACACACAATATAAACACAATAAATACACAATATAAACACAATAAATACACAATATAAACACAATAGACACACAATAAATAACACTTGAATGTCTTCTAAGATGAAAATTAAGAAAACTAGGACATGTATTCATAAGGCTCCTCGTCACTACATAGATATTTTCTCAGATGTACAAGTAAATCATTTTTTTGTATAAATGTCTTTTTGCAATATGGACATTCAATGGGCTTCTCTCCAGTATGCGTTCTAAGGTGTACCACTAAACCACTTTTTTGTCTAAACGTCTTCTTGCAATATGGACATTCAAAGGGCTTCTCTCCAGTATGCGTTCTAAGGTGTGCAACTAAACCACTTTTTTGTCTAAACGTCTTCTTGCAATATGGACATTCAAAGGGCTTCTCTCCAGTATGCGTTCTGAGGTGTGCATCTAAACCATTTTTTTGTGTAAATGTCTTCTTGCAATACAGACATTCAAAGGGCTTCTCTCCAGTATGTATTCTAAGGTGTACAAGAACACCAGCTTTTCGTCTAAATTTCTTCTGGCAAAATGAACATCCATAGCATTTCTCTCCAGTATGTGTCCTCACATGATTATTTAAGTTATGTTTGAGTGCAAACCTTTTCTGGCAATAAGTACATTCAAAGGGTTTCTCTCCAGTATGCACTGTAAGATGGTTAATGAGATTTGACTTGACATTGAATTTCTTTTTACAATAAGAACATTCAAACGGCTCCTTACTATACAAGAAACTAAATCCTTCTCTTTCATGCCTATTGTCAGCACTATCATCAGCAGCAGAGTTGTCTCTGGCTTCATTATCCTTCTCGTTCAAGGTATTTCCTGGGAGAAACAATAAATCATCTGAAACTCTCACACTTGTGCTAACACCTATATCTTGACTTTGTTCTTGTTGATTTTCACCTCCCAATGTATTGTCTAGCTCATGTTCAATTTCTTTCATATCTTGTCTTTGTTCTTGTTGATCTTCACTTTCCAATGTATTCTCTAGCTCATGTTCAATTTCTTTCATATCTTGGCTTTGTTCTTGCTGATCTTCACTTTCCAATGTATTCTCTAGCTCATGTTCAATTTCTTTCATATCTTGGCTTTGTTCTTGCTGATCTTCATCTTCCAAGACATTCTCTAGCCCAAGTAAAATGTCTTTCACATTTTCACAAAGAACTTGTTCATCTTCATGTTGGAAGGCATTCTCTAGTGCAAGTAACATTTCTTTCATATTTCGGCTTTGCTCTTGTTGTTTGTCATCTTTCAAGGGGTTTTCTAGCTCAAGTAGAATTTCTTTCATGTATTGACTTTGCTCTTGTTCATCTTCTAGGATATTCTCTGGATCATCAAGAAAATTAATATCTAAGTCATCATCACAGTCTGAAACATCTGGCTCTAGTTGAAGAAATTTTCCTGAGAAGTTGGAAACATGATCTGTATATGTATGGATTTGTATAGAAGTACAACCATTGTTACAGCCATAATCATCTGTCTGTGTTGCAATACTTTGTAGTTCTTTGTGTTTGACTGGCTGCCCATATATGATACTGTCTTCTGGTGAACCCTGGATAGTTTAAAACATATATGACCATTAGAAAGGCTTTTGTTGATAATGCACTGTTATTGTTAAATAATGCACTGAAATTGACAAAAGAAATTGTAACCGTGACGAGTGTTTTAACTAAAAAAAAAAACCATCCTAATTTACATAAACTTTAACCTGAATTTTTTCTAATAAACTTTCATAAAACCTTGATTTTTTTTACAAAAACATAAAATATATGTTGGAGTTTTTGAAGCCGTTTAATAAACTTGCAGATCATGTTTTATCAGGTCTAAAACCACTCGGCTTCACCTCTTTTAAATCCTGATAAAACACTCAGGAATGTTGTAAATCTCAAACAGATCGCCCTGATTTTAGTCTCCCTCGCAGCCGTTATTAGTGTCAGGCTTCCTGTATCCCTCCCCACTAACACTAATAACAGCTGCGAGGGAGACTACCCTGATTTGCACAAGTTTTAAATTTAATTTTCTTGGCAAAATTCAGGTAAATAAATGCCCATGCAAGCAAACAACTGAATCAGGCAGATAGCTATAATATATTTGATATGAAATTGTTATGGATAAATATAACAAGTCTGCCCCAGCCTAAATATCAGTGCGTTTGGGTATATAAACACCCAAGCAAACAGATAACATTTTAAGTTATATATATCTTTGACGTAGAATCAATATCTCTTTGAAAAGTTTAAATTAGGTAGAATCCAATCGTTCGCCATTATATGGTGGGATTATATTTCAATCAACAAGAAAAGTCTACATTGTATACTCGGAAAATGCTCAAAAAATGTGATTTTATGAATGGACTGGATTCATAACTACATATAGACATGTATTACTGGAAAGTGGATACCATTATTTTTCGAGGTCTAGTTTAGATCCAAAAGCCCTAAGAAGGTCAAACATGTCTCAAGTCCACCAACGTCTTCCTTCTACGATAGATGAGGACCATATTATTTACCAATTATTCGCCGAAGGCGAAGTGATTATCGGTGAATATTTACCGAGCGGTGAGTCTTCGAGCTGCGAGGTAAATATTCACCGATAATCACTTCGCCTGAGGTGAATAATCGTTTTAGTATAAATACAAAGGTGATTATTTCAAAAAAGAAAGAAGGAACAGCATTGAAAGTGAAAATATTTTATTTTTTAAAAGCGCGACCGTTACGCGTAAAAATTGTAAACTTTGTCTCGCATATAATGACAAAAAAAAAAAACGTGAAAATTTACTATGATACTTTTAAATAGCTTGACACCAAACTTAGTAGCTTCTTTTGTCGATTTTGGGACAGCATTTTCTTTAAAGTTTTCAATTTCATCTTTGCTAACAGTGACAGAACAACTACTGGCAGCCATTTTGTCCGAAAAGGTGATTATCGGCTGATAATCCGAGATAGCAAACCAATCAGAGCGCGAGATTTTGTATAATCACCTTTGTATTTATACTAAAGATGAATAGGTAGAGGGTTTTGGCGGGAATTTTGTCATGTTTACATTTGAGCTAATATTTCAGTTTAATAATATTTTATAGAGCTTTTAACTTTAATGACAACCACCTGTCAGAGAACATACTTCAAATATACATAAATGAGATTGAATTGATGTCACACCGTTCCTGCTGACAAAACCGAAATCATAATCTGGCCGAGAAAATTCAAGTTACAAGTTTAATATTCAGAGCAGGACGATTTTTTCTTATATACAACCTTCTTTCAGTGTCAATTTGTCATGAATTATCAATGAGTTTTATAACTAAGGGTAATAGATACAGCATACAGTATTCTTCAACTTACATTGTTATAATAACCAGGAGGCCACTTGTGTACTCCTGTTACCTTGTTGTAGATAAACATAGTCTGTCCTGACTTACACTTGTAATCTATCCAGTCTGATTCCATCTTCTTTAAAGCACACAAGATCAATTAGATAACATGGGGCGGGTTATTAAAACGTTCTGAGGTTATTATTTATTGCTCAAGCTAATAAATTTAGCTTAACTTGAGCAATGAAACTTGCTAATTGTAACTGTCCCATGCTGGAATCGGTCGATGTACGATACCCTCCCGCGATACAATTTTATCACGTCAGCGGTAGTACACCACAGGTAGCCCAAGCTCCAATCTCGAACCCCGAGCCTTCGTTCCTCTTGGCCAGCCGAGCAACGTAAGACTCTGCCATCCAGTTATTTACTAAAGGTCAATCGTAGCACGAAAGCAATCTAATAACCGTTGGAAAACTATAAATAAATCGACGGTTAAAGCGATCTGAATTGAAGGAGATTTAGGCCTCGTCTACACGAATCCGATCCGGCTGAAACCGCATAGAAATATTTGCGTCCACACGAATCCGCGTATCCGGAGGATTCAAGTAAAAGTATGCGGTTTCGGTGACCGGATTCACTGGATTCGTGTGAACGATAGGCCGATTCGCATCAAAAAGTATGCGGTTTCAAAAGTATCCGGATCCGTGTAGACGGGGTCTTAGACGCGTTTTTATATCATTATATAAATCTTGATGACCGTTATAAGAAGCCTTCCTAAACTTTAAATGTTTCATTAGTGAGGAAAATGTTTATATTTTGGCTTAGAAAATATTTAAAATACTCTAGGTCCAATATTTTGAATGTCATATAACGAACTAAGTAACACAGGATGCCCAAACCAACAGATCATTATAATATTAACTAAGCATGCGCATTCCAAACCGGAACTCCAAGAAAATTCCGTTCCCCCAGAGTCTAATGTCGGGCGCCATAAGACCGCTGACAAAAAGCCAGACGTGACTCTGGGCTCGAGATTGCCCAAGCTCACTATCTCAAAAAGGCTCGACTTATCTTCCTTAAATATCAATGAAAAGTGACACTTTCAGTGTTATTTCCAGTCTTTCTTTAGTTGTCTGTGAAATTTATTTCTGTCGAAACTATTTTCAAAAAAGTCGCTCAACCAGCGTGAAACTCGACATGAAAACTCCTTCGAAAATAAAATTATTTATCTTGGGGGCCTATTATAGGGGTTCGTCATACCGCAAAACCGCTAATTTTCTTCATGTTTTTCCGTTAACCGCCGCAAAAAATTGCGAAAAACCGAAAGCTGACCTCTAAAATTGGCAAAAACCGAAAACCGACTTCTAAAATTGGCAAAAACCGTCAAACAGCCAACCGTATAATAGGCCCAAACCGTCAAACCGCCAACCTATAATAGACCCCCTATCTTATCCTGAAAAATAACACTTGCTATACCAATAATTAATAATAATAAGCAATTATTGGACGAGGTTGAGCAAAATATCGTGATTTGTCAGTGGCGAGCTATCGGTTATTTGCCGATGCCGTAAAGCGAGACACTGACAAATCACGATATTTTGTGATAACCGAGTTCAATAATTGTTTTATCATTCTGATATATTTGTTTTATGTAATCTTTAATAAAGGGGCAAGACGAACTTTTACAAGGCGATTAAACAATAATAGACAAAGAAGTCAGTTCACTGTTTTATTATACACTGAAAATATACAAATAAATAAATTAACATTTCAGTTAAATAATGAATAAAAGGCTGAAAATGCAAATAATTACAAAGTTGAATAACGTTTTTGAAAATATGCGTAAAGTTTTGTTTCGTTTATTCAGTTACCAAACTCGGTTGAAAGTACAGTTGAAATAATTGTTGACGGTCTATTGAGACTGCTGGATGCTCAACTCGTTGACGATATGCTGCTGCTGCTCCTGCCAAATCGGATGCCGACGAGCGAAGCTTTTGTGTACAGTTCGCCATTCTTCTTTCTTGCTTCTGCGTAGAATTTTCACACTGATTAACTTTATTGCTGACAATGAACAGTGGACAACATTAAAATATCTAAAATGCAACGAGTAATCATTTTAACTTATTGCAAAGGTCTCTCTTCATGATGTCTTCTAACGTGTACAACTAAATTACCCTTTTGTGTAAATTGTTTCTTGCAATACAAACATCCAAAGGGCTTCTCTCCAGTATGTGTTCTCACATGGTTATTTAAGTTTCGTTTAAGTGCAAACCTTTTCTGGCAGTAGGAACATCCATAGGGCTTCTCTCCAGTATGTGTTCTCACATGTTTATTTAAGTTTTGTTTAAGTGCAAACCTTTTCTGGCAGTAGGAACATCCATAGGGCTTCTCTCCAGTATGTGTTCTCACATGTTTATTTAAGTTTTGTTTAAGTGCAAACCATTTCTGGCAGTAGGAACATCCATAGGGCTTCTCTCCAGTATGTGTTATCATATGGTTATTTAAGTTTTGTTTAAGTGCAAACCTTTTCTGGCAATGGGAACATTCAAAGGGTTTCTCTCCAGTATGCACTCTAAGATGGTTAATGAGTTTTGATTTAAACTTGAATTTCTTTTTACAATAAGAACATTTCAACGGCTCCTTACTATACAAGGAACTAAATCCTTCTCTTTCATGCCTATTGTCAGCACTATCATCAGCAGCAGAGTTGTCTCTGGTTTCATTCTCCTTCTCGGTCAAGGTATTTCCTGGGGGAAATAATAAATCATCTGAAACTCTCACACTTGTACTAACACCTATATCTTGTCTTTGTTCTTGTTGATCTTCACCTTCCAATGTATTCTCTAGCTCATGTTCAAATTCTTTCATATCTTGACTTTGTTCTTGCTGATCTTCATCGTCCAAGACATTCTCTAGCCCAAGTAAAATATATTTCACGTTTTCACAAAGCACTTGTTCATTTTCATATTGGAAGGCATTCTCTAGCGCAAGTAAAATTTCTTCCACATCCCGGCTTTGCTCTTCTTCATCTTCTAGAGTATTCTCTGGATCATCAAAATGATTGATATCGAAGTCATCATCACAATCTGAAACATCTGGCTCTAGTTGAGGTAATGCTCCTGAGAAGTTACAAACATGATCTGTATGGATGTATGCAGAAGTACAACCATTGTTACAGCCATAATCATCTGTCTGTGTTGCAATACTTTGTAGCTCTTTGTGTTTGACTGGCTGACCATATATGATACTGTCTTCTGGTGAACCCTGGATAGTTTAAAACATATATGACCATTAGAAAGGCTTTTGTTGATAATGCACTGTTATTGTGAATATAATAAAAAGTATTTACAACTGATTAATTTTGTACTTTTTATATGACAAATGACACACAATATCCCGGTGGGGGAATCTCTTGGGTAGGTATGCTCGACGGACAGTTATAAAAATGACCCAAAAAGGTACGCATAAATTAACTCAGGTACTGTTTTCAGATCCTAAATGGTACGACCACATTTTTGGTTACTTAAAATTGATAAATACACACTAATTCCATCAAATATACTTCGCTTTCCAAAATATTTTCAGACTTTGACAAAGTATTGTCATAGTTCAGGCCTATATAATCTTGTATAATGTTCGAAAATTGACCCTAAAAGCTAGGTGCGGCGTCATTCCAGACCCTAAAAGGTACGCGAGGGTCTTATTTTCGATTCTAAAAGGTCCGTCGAACATACCTACCCATTATCTAAGGGGGTCCCCCCCCCCCCCCCCCCTCGGGCACAATATCTGACATTTAGGCTGAAATCTATACACTAGCTGACATCAATTTGTAATGTATACAACGTGCCTGTCCGATCTGTATGGGATATACAATGCCAAGGCAAAAAAGTAAACAAGCCATTGTATATCTCATACAGATTGATGTTAGATATGAACATTGTACTAGTATAGTTCTTATAAAACTCATGAATAATAAATGAGAAATTTACCAAAAAAATCATATTCGTGACGAATGTTGTCAATCTCAAACAGATTGCCCTGATTTGCATAGGCCGGTAAAATATTTGAATTATCTCGGCAAAACTCAGGTAAATAAATGCCCAAGAAAAAAACCTGAATCAATCGAATCAGGCAGGCATAAAACTACTAATATAAAATTATAAGTATATCAGAGATATTTTAGTTATTGTAAGCCTGCCCCAGCCTAATACATGCAGTGTTTTCGGGTAAATAAATACCCAAGAAAAGGAGCAACTACAGAATACCACGCAAAAAAAACGGCAACCTTGGTGGGAGGAAATACAAGTTTTAAAGAACAAAGCACTTCTTATTGAAGGGGCTAAGCGTAAAAAATAGGAAATGTGTTGCCTGTGTCTTAGTGAGGCGTAGCCACGCGTATCCGTAGCCACTGGTTACACAAGGAAGGGAAAAGATGCGGGGTATTTTGTTTTATATAATATTATAGATGATCATGCAACTTTAATGACAGCTTCCTGTCAAATGAGATTGAATTGATGTCGCGTCGTTCCTGCTGAGAAATCCAAAGTCGTAATCTGGCCGAAAAAATTCAAGTTACAAGTTATGCAGATCAGGGCGATTTTTTCTTATATACAACCTTGTTCACGGCTATGCAGGATTTCTTTCAGTGTCAATTTGTCATGAATTATCAATGAGTTTTATAACTAAGGGTAATAGATACAGCATGCAGTATTCCTTCAACTTACATTATTATAATATCCAGGAGGCCACTTGTGTACTCCTGTAACCTTGTTGTAGATAAAGATAGTCTGTCCTGACTTACACTTGTAATCTATCCAGTCTGATTCCATCTTCTATAAAGCATAAAGGTCAATTAGATAACATAGCTCGGGTATTCAAAACGTTCTGAGGTAATTGTTTATTGCTCAATTAAGCTTATAAATTTAACTTAACTTGAGAAACGCAATATTAATGGGGGCTGGGGGACTCCCTTAAAAAAATGGATAGGGATGCTTTTAGAGTCGAAAATTTAGGGTCAGTCAGTTTCGAATTTAAGATTATATATATTGAAACAGTGTCATATAAAATATAATAATATTTATTTTATAAACTTTAACAATACATGAAATGAGTGTGTATTTATCAATTTTAAATTTTAAATAAATGTTATATGTGGTCGTACCTTTTAGGGTCTGAAATCAGTATCTGATTTAATTTATGCTACCTTTTAGGGTCATTTTCAAAACCGTCCGTCGAGAACCCCTATCCATTTATTAAGGGAGTGGTCCTATATAACCCCCCCACCCCCCCACCCCCCGGCCCCAACCCCTCAGTTTTAGGGGTTGTTTGCAAAACTTCCGCCTATCACCCCTACCACTTGGACAAAGGGAGTACCCTCCCAAGTTATACCAGGAAATATTTGTAAAAATGTTATCTTGTGATGAGATAAAAAAATAATAATAATAATTCATTACTTATAAGGCACAAATTAACATGGGCATATGACCAAATTAAATGCGCCTAAAATTATTATTATAACAATATTATTAAAATGATAAGAAGGTTGTAAGACACCCATGCACACCATAAAATTAAAGCACATTTCAATCTCACAGGTAAAAAGCACTCCATTTCTTGGCAGATCTAGTCTACTCACTTGGTTTTGTTCCAGATGCTTTTTCCATCGTCCTCTTCTCCATCCGTCATATATTGCTTGCGACTCGCGAGGTTTAACAACATCTCTACCGAAGTAACGTTTAGCAATCGCCACCCATATTGAATTGCCAAAAGGACCTTCCTTACGATTCAATATTTCCACAGGAATCCCGGCCAGCAAGGGAACTATTTTTCTTTCGTCAAAATGAACTTCCTTCCTTTTCTAATAAAATAAATGAAATGAAATCTCGCAACCTCGTTCCCAGGGCCCTCTCCCTTCGCTTTTGGATGGCGCCCCACCCAAAAGCCAAGAGAGAGGGCCCTGGGAACGAGGTTTGAAATTTCGTAACATGTTAGCTAGCTAGAATGGAAACTGAAATCAATTTTTTTACGAGTTGCTATCTGAAAAGTATTTATACAATAAATATAATATCATATAGCTAGCCCTGAAAAACTGTTAAAACGTCCAATTCAATAAACAGCAATAAACAATGCGAATACGTTCGATATATTATGTGCATCAATAACGTCACTTTATTTTGCAACAATTCTCAGGCATTTTTATGTATCATACATCGGATGTGCAGAAACTAGATGGGAAATTCTAAACGCAATTGCAATTGGCTTGTGCCGGTTGCAGTTCGGACACTTTAAACCTGGAATCATGAAGACTAATAAGTCGGGTTTTTTTGCCGTACATTACAGCATACCAACTTTAGACGTTTTTTAAGGACGGGGCCTATTATTGCACTGCGCAGGCTACTGCGCATCTTGAGGTAAAATCAATCCTGCAATAAATCCAGCGATATTGCGGCGAGCGATATGATGGCGATCGTCGTATTAAAAAGGAGCGAAAAGTAGTACAAAAAAAAGCAAATACGTATCAAAACATGTTGAAATTATAAGTGAAATATTAAGCTTTAATATTCCGCTACAACAATTTATATAATGAATATAATCGAGACAAGTTCGGTAAAAAGGAAAAGGGATGAAAAAACTGGCCGCTTTGCAAATGTTCGTGCAGTCATAATAGTTAAGAAGAAAAAAAAAAAAAAAAAAAGGACGAACGATGGTAGACGCGACGGTAGCCATGTTTATAAAAACAGTCCCACAATGCACTTATGATGACGAATTTATTTACTTAGTAGAGAGGGGACCGGAAAGAAATTGTCTTATGATCTTCAATGTTTACCACGCGATAACTTTTTAAAACGTCCGGTAACCCCAATTTTTTACAACTGCAATTATTAAGAACATGTTAAACAATCGTTTTGGTGTAAAATTTCGAAAAAGCAACTTATTTAAGTCGCGATGCTAAAAAAATCATATTTCACTACTAACTTTTGAAAATACGTTACAAAATATATATTCCTATTAGAAAATTACTTGTTGATTCTTTACCGCTATCAAAGAGATGTTTCAATGAAAATCCTTTGAAAAACATTTTTATTTGTCGATGCCTGTAAAATCGTGACGTCAGCCATATTTAAGACTCATTATTTCTCTTAACTGCCCGGTGACCCCATCTTTTCTAGCCAGATTTGAAGAACACTCTAAAGGGTTAAAACAACTCACATATAGTTGTTTGAAAAAAACATTACTTTTAATTAATAGGCCATGTCCTTAAAAGTGGTGTTTGGTTGTTGTAAAAATATATATATTGTTTTCAAGTAGGCCTTTCATTGGCTGAAGAGATCATTTATGTCAAAAAAGAAGCGTTTATGGTCAGTGGAGTGCCGTACTGTAAGTAAACATTGCAAGACGACCGAGACTGTGAAGTGCATGCAAAGTCGAAATTCCTCATACTTTGTCAAAACACAGGCCCGTTTGTACCCTGATAGGTACCAACACATACCGAAAGTTCCATCCGATTTTTATTTTTTTTATAAATATTTTAGTTTTGACTGCTGAATTATGTTTACTTCATTTTCCGGTATTTGATATACTTCGTGAGAAGCAATTTTTTAACATAGACTAAAGCAATTTCAATCGATATCTGAATTTTTCTCACTAACGTATGATAGTTTGTTGAGATTTTAGGCGTTTTAGTTTGTATTTTTATTGAAAATTAGATATTCTAGAGATGTTTGAGCTTGTTACTTTCTGATCTACCTTATTCCACTTAAATTTCGCGAGTTTTTTTAAATCGCGAAAATTAACTCAATTAAGTGAAATGAAAATAAATTGTCGCGAAAATTTGGAAGCGCGAAAATTAAGTGAGAACACATAAACCTGGTGAAATATTAACTGTTAGTTTTAACGAAAATAGCGAAATCGCGAAAATAAAGTGTCGCGAAATATCGCAATCCAAAAATCGCGAAATTTTGGTGTCGCGAAAATTTAGTGGAATAAGGTACTAGAAAAAGCGAAACTGAATTGAGGCAGAAAAAAACGACTTCATGGCTTGCCTTGAAACTGGTGCAAGTAACTTTTATCACCGGTCTTGTCACTGTGTCAGTGGTCACGATACGCGCGTGGCAAAAGTGTTGATATCATGAATTATAAATTACTCGCAACAGGTGAGTTATAGAAAAACTTATCCTGGAAATAACGTTACCTGCCAGTTACCATGTTCGCTAAGCTAATTCCTCTGAATATAGTGCCAATTATTTTTCCTAATTGTTCTTCCTTTACACTAGTACCTTTATTAAATAGAGATATATCTCGAAACAGTGAACTTTAAATATTGAAATACGTAACAAAGACCCCGTCTACACGGATCCGGATACTTTTGAAACCGTATACTTTTTGATGCGAATCGGCCTATCGTCCACACGAATCCAGTGAATCCGGTCATCGAAACCGCATACTTTTACTTGAATCCTCCGGATACGCGGATTCGTGTGGACGCAAATATTTCTATGCGGTTTCAGCCGTGATCGGATTCGTGTAGACGAGGCCAAAAAGAGGAGAACAATTATAGGCGCGTGATAGTGCAATAACAAAATAAAATCACGAAAAATGTGCTCTTTGTTCGGACTGTATGCAAATCACATAGAAAAATTGCTAACAAAAGAAACAAATATTTTAGTTCATTTGTGCGTTGTTTTCCCTCGATAAAATTTAAGTAAAACGACGTTTACAATTTAAAATGATAAGAATAATACATTTGATGGACACCATCGTGGTTTAGGAAATTGCAAAGACCGGACCAGTGCTTGTATAAAAATAACGAAACATGCAACACTTATTATGATATAGCAAATATATGGATTCACTCACTCTTACTTTAGGCCTCGTCTACACGAATCCGATCCGGCTGAAACCGCATAGAAATATATGCGTCCACACGAATCCGCGTATCCGGAGGATTCAAGTAAAAGTATGCGGTTTCGGTGACCGCATTCAATGGATTCGTGTGGACGATAGGCCGATTCGCATCAAAAAGTATGCGGTTTCAAAAGTATCCGGATCCGTGTAAACGGGGCCTTAGTATCAGTAAAACATATACACCGTACCTTTGTTCGCATGTTTCTCCTGGCTACTGAAGCGAGAGTTTCCGTTCTGTGGACAGTCTAACTAGCTATAGATGACTATTTTGTTCAACTCGCCAATAGCTGGTGCCTATGTATATGACTTACTTTCATTTAACCCACGTGTTGTGTATGTACTTTGAGCGAACGTCGTTTACTTACGGTATATCGCTACTATCAGTTTGGAGGCGGCACTTATACCAAATTTACCAATGACATTACGAGTTTATGTACAAGCTCCGCCTCCAAATTGATTGACAGATCTGAATACCCAATTGAAAATTGAAAAATAAAACCCCGTTTTAGGCGTTGATTAGAACAAGGACGAACTCAGACCGATACAGCTGACCGATACGAAAATCACTTGTTTCATCCCTGTATATGGGAGTACCAGCCCCTAAAAAGTCTAAAAAGCTACAAAATAATAATATTGATAATACCAGTAATTAGTTTCAAGGCTCCAAATAGCCAACGGTCAAACTGTCTGGCCAAATGTATGGTTTGCAACGCAAAAATAGTTATAGTCAAATGATTAATTAAAGTTAAAATCTGCCAGAAGTCATCTTTCACTGTTTTTCCATCTGAAAGTAGCAGGCCATTTCCCCCCCCTATTTTGAGCCTTTAATAACAATAATAAATATTACTTTGATAAGTTTGCCTTTAGATATTATAATTAAAAGAAACACAAACGCTAAGTTGGTTGCACAACGTTTCGACATCGTCAGATGTCATTTTCAAGTGATTTATTAGTAAGATGAAGTAGACCAGTAGTAACATGCTACAGTGATTAAGTACAATAAAACAATAATTACATAATTATTCTGTTTACTACTGGTCTACTTATTTACTTGATCTAACTAATAAATCACTTGACATCTGACGATGTCGAAACGTTGTGCAAACAACACAGCGTTTGTGTTTATTTTAATAAATATTACAATATATTAATTCATAATTTATTACACATTTCTTCAAACAGAAATATTCTGTTCTCTTGCTGCTAGTAAGAAAATTAGGAGTTCTGATTTCCAGCATGTATTTTATAATGAGTTTTTAACTGAATTTTTTGCACAAATTTCTTCTTGCAATAACTACATTCAAAGGGCTTTTCTCCAGTATGTGTTCTAAGATGAGTACATAAGCCACTTCTTAGTCTAAATTTCTTCTTGCAATATGAACATCCATAAGGGTTCTCTCCAGTATGTGTTCTCACATGATTATTTAAGTATTGTTTAAGTGCAAACCTTTTCTGGCAATAAGAACATTCAAATGGTTTCTCACCAGAATGTGTTTTAAAATGATTTTGAAAACATGCTTTCACTGAAAATTTCCTTTTACAATAAGAACATTCATAAGGTTTCTCTCCAGTATGTTTTCTAAAATGTATAGTCAACTGACCCTTTGCTGCAAAACCTTTTTCACACACAGAACATTCAAAGGGTTTTTCACCAGTATGCACTCGGAGATGTTGAATGAGTTTCGATTTGTGTCTAAATTGCTTTTTACAATAATCACATTTGAAGAGCTCCTTACTATACAAGGAACTAGAACCTTCTCGTTCATGAAGCTGTCTATTGTCAGTATTATCAGCAGCAGAAGAGTGCTCTCTAACTTCATTATCCTTCTCCTTTAAGGTATTTTCTGGGGGAACCAATAAATCCTTTGAAACTGTCACACTTGTGCTAACTCTATGTGTATCTTGGCTTTGTTCTTGTTGATCTTCACATTCCAAGGTATTCTCAATTAATATTTCTTTCACATCTTGGCTTTGCTCTTGTTGTTTGTCATCTTTCAAGGGAGTATCTAGCTCATTAATAACTTCTTTCATATATTGGCTATGCTCTTGTTCATCTTCTAGAGTATTCTCTGGATCATCAAGATGATTAATATCTAAGTCATCATCACAGTCTGAAATATCTGGCTCTAGTTGAAGAAATGTTCCTGAGAATTTGGAAACATGATCTGTATCTGTATGTATGTACATAGAAGTACAGCCATTGTTACAGCCATAATCATCTGTCTGTGTAGCAATACTGTGTAACTCTTTATATTTGAATGGTTGACCATGCATGATACTGTCTTCTGGTGGACCCTGAAAAGATTAAAACATTTATAATACTCATTTTAATGAGGTTTTAAAAATAATTCATGAGAAATAATTTGATAAAAGAAATCATGACAACTGTGAGGAGGTTATTCGTCCTGATTTGCATAAGTTTAAACTTGGATTTTCTCAGCCTAATTTACTTTTATCTTCAGTTGACAATTTTAGTATAAATATGAAAAACATATTGGAGTTTCATAAGTACTATACAATATTCGCATCCGAACTGTCATGAGATATATACTGTTGCGAATTGAAGACGATCCACTGCATATCCCATACAGAAGGGCATGCTCATATTGTATATATATATATATATTATATAATTAGTACATTATATATGACCATTTAGAAAAGCATTTGCTGATTTTGCACTGTTATCATGATTATAAAAATGGTTTTGTACTCTTTTATATGACAAAGGATCGACACACAATATCTTATATGTTTGGGGTGCAATATAAATAATTATCTCAATTCGTATCACTTCAACTTACAATGTTATATTCAGGCGGCCACTTGTGTACTCCTGTTACCTTGTTGTAGATAAACATAGTCTGTCCTGACTTACACTTGTAATCTATCCAGTCTGATTCCATCTTCTATACAACAGATAAATAAGAAAATGTAGCTTGGGTTATTGAAATGCTTTAACTATTTTAGCCCTATCTCTATTTAAGACTCATATTTCGACTTGAAAATTAAATTTGTTGATTATAAATAAAAAACACTAAAAGTGGTTCGATGTTTGATCCAAAGTAACAAGTAATAGGTAAACCTAAACTAGAGACGTCAATAATAGATTTTAAAACAGAATATGTAGCCTAAATTACCGGAATCCTTCGAAAAATAACAACACGAAGCAAGCTTGAAAACCACCAGGCGTTGCTGGGTTTCTTTGTTTCGAAAAGGTTCGCTTGTTACCAGTCTTCCGATGCTCAGCGAGATTTCTCAGGATCCATATATTGATCAAATTAAAAATCAAAAATATTAAGATATTAAAAAAGACAACTAAAAACCACGTGAGAGTAAATAAACTCTCCTAGAATCTGCTCTCACTCCCTTCCATCTTATTATAGGGAAAAAGCAAATAATATTGAGATTGGGCTTCCTGTGTTTCCAAATTCCGGGAAATTCACACAACCGAAGACGCTACCTGTATGCATGTGGCTCAAAAACTTGTAAGTAATTCTACTCTTTCTGTTTTACTTGCTACTTTGAGAGATTTACGTTTAGTGAAATTTATTGCAGACCCTTACAAAAATACAAATAGACGTGTCTAACTACTACTTAAACTCAGTATACTCGCTAGTTTCCGTTTATACTACTTAAACAGTTAACTTCGTTTAATTGTGATGAGTAATCTTAACACAGTTTTTTAAACATTACTCTACCATGTTTTAAGTTTTTATACACTGGTATATATGTTCATTAGAGTGCATTGATTTGGTTAAACCGTTGAATAGTTAGATCAATTTAGTGAATTTAGCTATAGCTATAATATATATTTAGCTGACGTCACCTAAAATAGTAAAAGCCCGCCAAACGAATGGCCAAGCAAATCAGGGGGGTTCCTCTAATCACAATCAACAAACATCTAAAAGAAAAATAAGGCATACAATCTTGTCGTTCTTCCCCGGAAAAAGTTAACAATTTTCATGTGACGCCAAACTAAAATAGTAACTTACTGAATTTGATTTAGGTGACGTCAACTAAACAATTGTTTGACTAAATGCACTCTATACATGTACAGGTCTAATACCCTGGGGGGTGTTCTCCCTTTGTCCGAGTGGAAGGGGTGATCTGCATACCTTTTGGGGTTAAAATATTTCCTGTGCATACCTTTTAGGGTCCTTTTAGGGTTCTGGCTCAAAAATCAGTTACATAACATGATTTTGTGACTGTAAGAGTAATTTTTACTCTGTTTTGTTGCTTTGTTGGGGTAGAAATCGACAAGGCTTTATCAGTTATTTTCATCTGTCCATACCTTTTAGGGGTTGTTTTCAAAACCTTCGCCGATCACCCCTACCACTTGGACAAAGGGAGCCCCCCCCCCCCCCCCTGGGTCCAATACACTACAACAAGTACACATGCATTAAGTAGTACATGTCAAATACATATTAGTGTCAAATACATAACTTAATATATAAAGTTTTCATTTCATTGCTCAATATAATTGTTATACATTAAAACCTATATGCAATAACCCAGCCAAGCTTATTTTTCTAATTTATCTTTTTTGCATCATGAATGTGTTTTATAGAAGATGGAATCAGACTGGATAGATTACAAGTGTAAGTCAGGACAGACTATGTTTATCTACAACAAGGTAACAGGAGTACACAAGTGGCCTCCTGGATATTATAACAATGTAAGTTGAAGGAATACTGTATGCTGTATCTATTATCCTTAGAAATTGATGTTAGTGTTAAGATTATGTGTATTGTATATTATTTGTACTGTGATATAGTATGGAATTTAAAGTTAAAGAATTTTAAGTTAAAGTGCATATGACATGAAATTTTTTGTGGTCATTCCTAGAAGAAGGATAGGTGCTAAATACAATTCCGATATTGAAATCACGATTAGAAGAACCAAGAACCATTTTATATGGTGATATAGGGTTAGCGTTGCAAACAAAATGACGTCACAAGGCTTAGCCAATGGTCATTTTTCAAGGCATATAGCACAATTTCAAAACGAAAATAGCGCTTACAAATATGTTTTCATTAATCATGCTATATGCTTTGAAAAATGCCTTCAGTGCGAGACGAAATGAACATGTGACTAGGCCTTGTGATGTCATATTGTTTGCAACGCTTGCCCTATACCACCATATAAAATGGTTCTTGGTTCTTTTAATCGTGATTTCGATATCGGAATCGTATTTAGCATTAATGTCATGTCATATGCACTTTAAAGTGTCAAATGTTGTGTGTCCTCAGTGTCATATAAAAACTGGAAAATTAATCAGTTGTAAAAACGTTTTTTCAAATCATGATAATTACAGTGTATCAATTTTATTAGCAAAAGCATTTTTAAGGGGGCTTTTATTTATTAGTGGATGGGGGGGGGAGGGGTAGGAAATAGGGTTCACGTAATTTTCTGAGGCAGAGTTGTTACAAGTTGTATGCTGTTTTATAGGGGTTTAGTAAAAACTGGACAAAATATAGGGGGGTTATGATATTTTTGCCAACCAGGAAGGGGGGTGGGGGTTGGGTAGGGTAATATTTGGAAAAGACAACAGGTGATTTTGCTGATGCTCTTATATATTTTGAACTATTGCTACAGTCATAATCATCTGTGTAGCAATGCTATGGACCTCTATGTACTCAATTGCTTGAGTGGGGGGGGGGGGGGGGGTCGGCAAAATCACCTGTTGTCTATTCCAAATATTACACCCACCACCCTTCCTGGTTGGCAAAAATATCATATCCCCCCCCCCGCCCCCCCTATATTTCGTCCAGTTTTTACTAAACCTAAAATTTGTAACAACCCCGCCTATGTAGCTTTTGAAAATAACGTGTCCCCCTCAATATTGCCGACACCCCCTCCATACACTAATAAATGAAAGCCCTCTAAATGTATGGTCATAAATGTTTTAAACTATTCAGGATTCACCAGAAGACATCATGTATGGTCAAGTAATTGAGTACATTGAGGTGCATAGCATTGCTACACAGATGATTATGACTGTAACAATAGTTCAAAATATATAAGAGCAAAATCGCCTGTTGTCTTTTCCAAATATTACCCTACCCAACCCCCCCCCCCTCCCCCTCCTGGTTGGCAAAAATATCATAACCCCCCTATGTTTTAAACTATTCAGGATTCACCAGAAGACAACATCATGTATGGTGAAGTAATTAAATACACAGAGGTGCATAGTATTGCTATACAGACAGATGATTATGGCTGTAACAATGGTTGTACTTCTATGTACATCAATAAAGATCATGCTTCTAACCTCTCAACTCCTCAACTACAGCCAGATGGTGACAATAATGACCTAGATATTAATCATGACCTAAAGAATACTAGGGAAGGGGAAGACGAACATACTTACATAGACTATACTTTATCAAATGACAATCAACAAGAGCAATGTCAATATATGAAAGAAATTCTACATGAGACAGAAAATACCATCTTGGAATGTGAAGATGAACAAGAGCAAAGGCAAGATTTAAATGGAGTTAGCACAAGTTTAATTGTAGTTCCAGAGGATTTAATGTTTTCCAAGAAGGATAATGAAGCAAGGGACGACTCTGCTGATGATGATAATGCTGAGAAGAGACAGCTTCATATAAGAGAAGGTTCTAGTTCCTTGTATAGCAAGGAGCTCTTCAAATGTTTTTATTGTAAAAAGCAATTTAAACGCAAATCAAAACTCATTCAACATCTTAGAATGCACATTAGAGAAAAACCCTTTGAATGGTCGGTTTGCAAAGATAGATTTGCAAAAAAGAGTCATTTGAGTATTTATTTTAGAAGACATACTGTAACGAAACCTTATAAATGTTCTTATTGTAAAAAGAAATTCGCAGTGAAACCCCGCTTGAAAAATCATCTTAAAACACATACTGGAGAGGAACCCTTTGCATGTTCGTATTGCAAGAAGAAATTTTCACAAAGAAGTGGTTTACGAACTCACCTTAGAACACATACAAGCCCTTTGAATCCTTTGAATGTCTTTACTGCAAGAAAACGTTTGCGCAACAAGCTCATTTGAATGCTCTGTATTTACTGTATTTAATTTTCACTGATAAAAAAAGAGAATTTTTACTGTGGCACTTCAAAATAGTTTGCACAGATAAAGAAAGTAGTTGCTATAGCTAGTAATTTGAAGAAATCAGTGTTGGAAATTATGAGTTTTATATATGATCATTTTATGATCTTTATCATGACCATGATCACTTTTGATGTCGTCGATTTGACGTGCACTTGGTCACTGGTTGGCCAGTGTCCTTGTCATATGTTAGATTGATTAGACTTGATTATATTTTAGATTCATTTTTAGTTATTAATTTAATTATATGTTAGATTGATTAGACTGGATTATATTTTAGATTCATTTTTAGTTATTAATTTAATTAGTTACATGCAATTTCCCGTTCGCGCTTTCCCGTTTGGGTGACATATAGTGGTGTAACTAATTTTATTTTGTACTTGCTTTCTTTTTAATGTAGTATTTATCACAAAATTATTAAAAAAAAAGTCGATCTAACAATTTGCAGATGGAAATAAAAAGTCAGTGATGATCCGGCCGGGACGCGATTACCTTCCCGCATGCAAGAGGGGGCGTATTAAAGTACTTGCAGTTATGCAATTTCGCGTTATTTTTGGTGCGGTTTTGCGTTTTTTTTTCCCATTTATAGTATAATACTTCCGGTTATGTTGAATTGTCCAATGAGAGTTCGTGTAAGAAAGAGCATCATCGAAAGCCAATCAGCATCTAGTATATATAATCGTGTAGTTCGCTGGGGGCCAGAACACGGTTCGTTGCTCTGATTCACAGACGGACTTTCGAGAGAAAAATTCCGGCTGTAACACAGGCTAGATGTGTCCGTCCTCACGTGTGAAAAGGGCCAATGGCAAGGGCTAATAGATCCTGAGAAACAACAACACTTTTTTGATGTTTATATTCCTTAAATTACAGCGAGCTGTATTCAAATTCTAAAGAATATATGACATGCTATCGAGGTTGATTGATGACAACCGTGAAAAGCTTTATTGCTGAGTTTATTGACAGTAGTATAAAGATTACTATAATTTAACAAGTCCATGCATTATTACATAAATGATCAATCATTTCATACTGTAATAAAAGTCAGAAAAAGCAAAGCTTGATTATACGGCAGGCTGGTCATGCGAGGGAAACGCAAGACTGATAAACTATATTCGTCCATATTAATCTTCTAAAAGAGTCTTTGCTCCCGAGTCAATTCGCTCTTTCTTGGACTACCTCATGTCAGTACCAACAATTTCATGCAAAAAATGTTGAATCGAGTGAGAAGAATAGTCCCCTTCAGTACAGTTCCCTGCGCCATCTTGAAAGGTAGCCGGGCCTTTACATCGAAGTGAGACGAACGTTGAGCTTGCAATGATATGATAGAGACACGCGAATAATTGTCTGGCAAGGTGTTAAAAGGTCTCTATCATTGCAAGCTCAACAATCGTCTCGTCTCGATGCAAAAGCCCGGCTACCTTTTAAGATGGCGCAGGGAACTGTGAAGGAGACTATTGTGCGCCCGGCTCACGCTCCCTGATATAAAACTTGTTAAATATTAGGGAGCACGCTCCAAATTCTGCACCCGCGAAAACAATTTTTACGGGAAATTGTTGATGCACACGGGGGTGCAAAATAACCCGGGAGTAAAACCCTTCGTGTATAGAGACCTCAATGTTTCGAAATAATAAAAATTACAAATGGTATGTTTTACACGGCATTTTAAAATGTTATTTACAATTTCCTGATAATTTCAATATAAATTCATAGTATACACCTTGGTTAAAAGTTGTCACGGCAGAAAATTGAAATAGAAAATGGCTGCGAATTTGAATTTGTATGATATATATTATGCAGCCTAGTTATTTTAGTCTTATATAGTTATGATGGGCTGGACTAGTCCCCTTCACAGTTCCCTGCACCATCTTGAAAGGTAGCCGGGCCTTTGCATTGAAGTGAGACGAACGTTGAGCTTGCAATGATAGAGAAACGTGAATAATTGACCGGCAAGGTGTTAAAAGGTCTCTATCATTGCAAGCTCAACGTTCGTCTTGCTTCGATGCAGAAGACCCGGCTACCTTTCAAGATGGCGCAGGGAACCGTGAAGGGCGATACTATTTGATCTTGCGATACTTTTTGATCTTAATATTTATCTGATTCCAGTCTTACTACTACTACTTTGTTTGTTGATTGTCACTTTGCGCTGTCACAACCTTTTTGAAATAGGTGTAATATTAAAAATGTAATTGTATGTATATTTGATTCGATTCGATTCCCAATTATTTTCTTCAATCATCATAACGGTACTTTAATAGTTTGTAAATGACGACTCTAGCTTTAAACAATTGATATCTCTGTTCGTCAATAATTATTAGTCTGTATGAAGACTGGCGGAGTTTGAAAAGTTCACTGGTGCCTGCCCTGGGCCCTACCCCTTGATTGGAGTTAATCCTAGCCGCTCCTTTGTATCGTCACGCAATACGAGTTTCGTATTGCGTGACGATACAAAGGAGCGGCTGCATAGGAGGCTAAGTTAATCCTGGTTTCACTGATTATAAACCTATTGAGTTAATCCTGGGTTAGTGCTAGCCTTCTCCGCAGGCATCTCCTTTTCTCTACATTTGGGCTTCCTTTGGAACGGTCTTTTCGCCACCATGAGGAGACTGAGAGCGAGAAAGGAAAAAAAGAAGATCTCTCCCCTGAAACCCTCCCCCTCGTGTACGTTTTTTTGTATCTTCGTTCCCAGACTCCTACAGAGAGAGGCTAGGTTAGTGCTAATCCAAGTTATTTTCTTAATACAACCTATAGAGTTAATCCTGGGTTAGTGCTCAGGAAGCTCTGAGCAACCAGGCCCAACATAGTGGTGATGGATATGACATCTAGGTATATAGGACTAAGAATGCTATTGGTCGATACTAAAATCATAAGTCTGTGACAAGTAGATGGCGACCACTGGGCTTTTGACCACTGTTGTTGTTTGACCTTGAATATAAACACAAATAAATGAAGGAATGGATGGATGGATGAATGAATGGATGGATGATTGAATTAATGAAAGAATGAATGAATGCATAGATGAATAATTGAATTAATGAATCAATCAATCAATCACTGAATGAATGGATGAACGAATGGATGAACGAATGAATGGATGAACGAATGGATGAATGAATGATTAAATTAATGAACCAATGAACGATTCCATCAATCGATCAGTCAATCAAGACATGAATGGATGAATGAATCAATGAACGAATGAATGAATGAATCAGTCAATCACTGAATAAATGGACGAATAAATGGGTAGATGGATCAATTAATCATTGGAGCAAATGAATCAATGAATAAGGTGAGTAAGTGAATAAATTGGCCAATAACAACCAAAATACAATGTGAGCTTTTCTTTCAGCGTTGCATGCAAGTGCGAGCAGTTTAGTTTGCAGATTACTCATCAACTGCAGTTTAGTTTTGGCATCCGACGCATGCAAAGTCGAATGAAAAAGGCATGATAGGTGAGCATTTTGATCATCCCTTGATCGTGTGAATACGAATGATACGTACGTTTCGTTTGGATTACCAACTGAAGAGCTTGTAGCTGTAGCTGTAGCAGTAACATCACTTAGTAAAGACAGAAGAAAGCAAAGAGTTAACATGCGCATGCACGAGTAATAGAGCGTGTAAGCATATAAGGGTATGATAGATGATATCCTGTTTATACCGAGTCAATAAGCAATAGATGAACAAAGGCTGCCCTTATCCAAACGTAGAAGGTGGATCAGAAAAGCTGAGATCTAAATATTAGAATACAACAAGTTCTCAAACAATAGTACTCTAAATGATACGGCATAATTATTCAGTCACTGCATTTCTCAAGTCACACACATGTAATGTCGCTAACAATACATGTATGGAAAACGACGACCTTGATTCAATAAGGTGTATACATACCCATCTCAATTGACGTTGATCATCTGGATTCAATTTCATTTCATTTCATTTGAAAATACGACAGGCGAAAGAGAAACAGCTCATACTTGATCTTCAATTTACTATTTGTGAACATACCTATTATCTTTGCTAGTTTTCCTGTCTTGTGACGAGCTTTCATCGCTTTGCTTTGTACCCTCTGTGTCAGTACCACTCGGTACATACACAGGGAAGGTCCTTTGAGCATCCAGACCAACGTACCTATTACAACATGATAACACAATGACTACAGCCAGAACAGAGAAAATGGAAACATTTAGGGAAGTATGGATAAGATGGTAAAAACAATGTGTAATAAAAAAAAGTTATCAAACAATATTACTCTATCTGATACGGTATCGGCATAATTACTGGCATAGTCACTGCATTCTATTCAAAAACACTAATATATATATAGCGTCGGTATAGTTCTTTTAGCTGACGGTGAACTCGTTGTAGGGGTATTTAAACATACTCAAAGCCACACAAAATGGAAAGGAGCGAAACAAGTGTGAGGCTATTGAGGATCGATCTCGGGACCTCTCGCATCGCAAGCCGCGCACTAACCCAACGCCTAGCTATATTTGTAATGTATAATATAGAAATCATACCCATCATCTGTGTTAGCATTGTCTTCAAAGTCAGGAACACAAGGAGCATTCTTAGCCATCACCAGGTTATTTCTCAACGATGACTGACTAGTGCAGTCCGATTGCGTTTTTATAAGATGATTTACAGCTGTACCAGAGTCAATATTCGTCTCGAGTAGAGTGCTTGTCCCTGCAGGAAGAGTGTTGCTAGATTGTTTGTCGTCTGCTTGGTTTGGACGGAGGTTTGTAGGTAGAGATGATGATCTGGATACACCTTCGATTATACAATGAGAATTTTTTTAATGTATGTATTAGTATGAGCCAGTCACACTGAGGGTGGTAATGATCTAATAATAATAGTTTGTTTAATCACATTTTGTAGTCCCATGGACTGAATCACAAGTGGGGTCAGTAATGTACATTACACATATTTGAGACATTAAACAGTGACAACATTTTAGAATCTTTCAGTTTGAATATTTATAATGTGGCACGGAAAACAGTGATGGTATAGACCCTTTTAATAAATCCCGAAGTGTTCTGTTTTCCGCGCTTGGCGTCAAATTTATTCTTTTCAATTCCTTTCATATTATACAAATTTCAAAAGAGTAAATTTGACGTCAAGCACGGAAAACACAACACTTCGGGACTTATTAAAAGGTTTTACAGAGGCAATCAGTTCTGAAAAACACTTAGACAATAGTGGGTGTATCGGTTTGTTGGTGTACTATTACTGGTTTGTGGGTGTACTATTACTGGTTTGTGGGTGTACTATTAGACATTATAATTCAACAACAAATTTCCCTCCGCTCTCATTGGTCGAGGGGCGATCACGTGACGTGATAGTGCCCGCCGCGGAGGGAAACTATCAGCGCATAGTGCCCGCTGAGCTTTTCGTCCGCTTTGTTGTTGAATAATAAAAACATTAGAGCAGTTACAATCTCGGGCATAATGCTGTGATAGTTGCCCTTGGAAACTGGATGTTCCTCAAAACTTCATAGTCTATTTGTTTTTCTGAACATCCAGTTTCCGCGGGCAACTATCACAGCATAATGCCCTCGATTCAACTACTCTATTGTTTAAATAGTAGGTGTATCGGCTTGTCCTTCTTAATGTTCCTTATTAACCTAATGCATGCGTGTGATCTTCGTCACGTCTTTATTTGTTACACCCTCGATGCACACTCCCTCCTGAGACAACTCGGCCCCGTCTCAATAATAAATTTTTCCAATATATACGAATTATTAACAGTTTCCGAATTATATATTGGTCCACTAAAAATGTACTGACTTTTTTCTATCTGAAATTAGTTCAAGACTAGTAGTCGGATCTCGGATAAGGATGTTAAATCGGAGGTCCCGTCTCTCCACATTACACTCACTAACAAACTTTGGGGCATCCTCGGGAACCCAGGGGTATTCTTCTGTCGCTCGTTTCTCGCTTCCACAACATATACCCCTGGGAACGTAGTCTGTTGGAGCTTGTTCCGGAAGTCAAAATTCAGCTCTTTCCTGATTGGTCGACCTTATTAGGTCGACCAATGAAAATCAAGATAACCATTCAAAGAAAGTCGTTAAATAAGTTTGAATTTTGACTTCCGGAACAACCTCCAACAGACTACGTTCCCAGGGGTATATGTTGTGGAAGCGAGAAACGAGCGACAGAAGAATACCCCTGGGTTCCCGAGGATGACTTTGGGGGGACCACTGAGGACGTAACAAACGGCCCTGATTACGATCACCGTCAGTGACTATGGATATCAAAAAAACATCCGTTCTAAATTCGGCCTTGGAGGTATTTTAGCAAAATTATTTGTACGAAAACAGTAAAGAGACTGAACGGATATGGAATCAATTTCCGAGTAATTGTTTTCTGATTATTTGTCATGATATGCCCAGTCATCAATCCAAGTATTGACTCACCTGAAGACGTTGCCGGCGGTGCTAGTAGACCTGAGATCTTTCGAGGAAGTTCGGTCGTAATGACGGCCTTTCCAGTTAAACTTGTCACTTTCATTGATTCGGATTTCTTCTTTAGTTTGGCTTTTCGAATGTCTGAACCAGGCCCTAGTAATAAAACAATAAATATTACCATCAGTATGCGTCTTTATTCCTTCCCACGTGTTGTGGCGGGCAATCATTGACCAATGTTTTAGAAGGGACTTCAACAGAATATGACTGAACCTAGTGACCACACCCACACGTTTGGGAAAATCAAGCGATATTTCGCTGTTGCATGCAAAGTTGAACGAGTAACATGTTGCAACCTCTAGTTTTAGCAAACCAGAATGAAGGGTCATGGGTTCGATTACCATTTGGGGCTTAGATTGTTTTTGAGTCCAACTATTTTTAAAATTTAATTCTTTGTTTCGATTCTTATTCATTTCAGAGTTAAAGCGCCATCAAGTGTCTGTATCTGCTTATAACTGCACTTCTATTAGTGGAATACGTAGTGGAGTGGTTGAGGTTCTTGCCTCTTGCCGCTGTAGTTACATGTTTAGATGGCATTGATTTGTTTTTCTCTTCCTTGTAGCCACGAGGCATTTGCAGTTCCCCAGTTTTTCATGTGAATTGAGTTTTGAGTTATGCTAATACAGTGGAACCCCGCCTTACGGCCACCCGCTTAATACGGCCACCCCGTTATTGCAGCCAGTTTTTTAGGTCCCGACGAAGTGCATGCCCATACATTTTCTTTAAAATTTACCCGCTTAATACGGTCATCCCGTTAATAAGGCCACTTTGGGCTGTCCCTAAGGTTCCACTGTACTATAAGCAGTTATTTTGCTTTATTCAATTGCAAGGTACCGTAAAAACCTATACTTACCAAAGTAGACAGGTGGCTTGAGTAGTCTCATATGATTGATCTCATTGTGGTGTTTATCACCGTCATCATATTGTACATAGTATTTATGGTGTTCCATGCCAATGACATTACCAGCTAAATAGGCGGGTAACGTAGGCCAGTGAGCAATCACTCGTGTACCTAAACAATACAAACCACAATATCAAGTTGAGACCAAACGAAAATTAAGGAGTTTATATTCTTCGAGTCCCGCTAAGGGCAATTGGTATTTTTATTATATATCTATACACAAAAGGAAAATCAATTTGTTCATATTCTCTTGGTTGAGACTTGTGAGCATCGTGTGGGGGTCAAAACACGGTATTTTGGTTCTCTGTTCCCCTCCGTAAAACTTGACATTTGTTATTGTGACCAAGATACAGATGTTTGTATATTTGTTTACTCCCATGTGCCTGTAGTACTGGTAGGTATCATATACACACATCTGTATCTTGGTCACAATAACAAATGTCAAGTGTTATGGAGGGGAACAGAGAACCAAAATACCCTGTTTTGACCCGTGTATTCAAGCGTTTTCCTTGTTACATGTAAGTAGAGACGTCAGTTAAATAATAAAATAGCATGTACACTGCGGTCTATCCTGTTGACAGGCGATATGTGAGCATTGTGTGTCTTCACTTTTAATATTTAGAAGATTCCAAACAATACTAAGCTAATAAAAAAGAAATAGGAGGTGGACGGTATATTTACTTCTCTAGCCTGCGAGGCTGTTGAGGGAGAGGGGGCAAGAGAGGGAGGGAGAGGAGGAGGGGAATGAAGGGAAATAGAGAGGTACGAAGGCTAGATACTTGTTGTAAGCCTTACCTATCTGTATCTCGCTAGGATCTGGGTCCACATCAAACACAACACATTCAGGATCGTTACGGTCATGCGCGATGGTGTCTCCATTATCAAACTTGATGTGAATCATTTGGCCAAGCCCTGTTACAATTCCTTTGTAGAAATCGCCATTTAAAGCTTTACCCCATACACGGGAGCCAACACGTATAAAGCCTACAAAAATACAAAACGCTCTATGAAGAATACTGGGCTTACAACAATCAATGAAGAATGGATAACCAGAAGAAAGGGATCGGTCGATTGAAGGATTGGACTTTCATATAACAGAGCGGGGATGTTCTTCGATCACAAAAAGGTACCAGAGTCTGGTCCAAATGGGTGTGCCAATAAATACTTTTACTTCTAAAAGGTGCTGTTTATTTGTCATTCCATTCATGATGTCACCTCCATATTACATTAACGTTCCAACACTAAAGGCCGGTACACACAATGCGACACGTCGCTGCAACGTCGCTTCGTGTGCATTGCTTCGAAAACGTGTCGCCGCGACACTGCTTTCACTCATTTTGTTGCTACGAAGTTACGCACGAATTCGAACGAGTTTGAATTTGTGTGACATGTAGCGGGGACAAAATTCTGTCGCGGGGACAAGAATTCCCACAAAACCTCTATGTGCACACGAGGTAAATTTAGCCGCAACGTATCGCCATGTTGTTTTGCAGCAACTTTCACCCAATGTGTAAAGCTAAGTTAAATTATTATGATTAACTTACCAACAGTAGAACGTTTGGAAAACCGCTCACTACTGGCCCTGTATCAAAAGTAAAAACGATATTATTTGATGGATTTTTAAAGACAGAATATTATCAGCATTGTGTTACTTGGTGTGTGCCATAAAAGCATTCTGTATAAGATGCAATAATCCCACGAACGACCACTCAGGACTTCAATAGCACTGCTTTGATTGCCGCTGTGCGCAAAATAATTCACTATACGAAAAAACTTGTTCATTGAATAAATTTGTTACCAGAATACATTTTGTCTTTCACCGTCAGGGTGTGCGTAGCATGTGATAGATTGTCTTTGGCTAACGTTTTAGCAACAAGAACAGAAGCCATCTTGAGAGTTATTAATTTATAAAAGTAAGAAATGTGCATCTAGGTCATTACTGCGATCATACGGTATTGTTGTTTAGTTAGTTTATTATTATTTGGATACTGTTGGATATACCTCTTGAACTTCATCGCCTTGCGGGAGCTCATACGGGCATCTCTTTGGGTCTGGTATTCCGTTCTTCCACTGAAAAAAAAACCCCAGCATTTAGGTCAATATTATGAATTTATTGCACAATACCATCCCCATTTAGTGAAGACAAGCCTTTTTATGAAATTGTGCTTAGCAATCCAGAAAGACACTAGTTGTATTGATAACCACAATTCTTTCGGTCGTTCACTTGGAATAAGTGTAAATAAACATGTACAGTGTAAGCTGTTAAAGTAACTTGTTTACACTGCAATAGTTCCCTGCACCATCTTGAAAGGTAGCCGGGCCTATGCATCAAAGTGAGACGAACGTTGAGCTTGCAATGATAGAGACACGTGAAAAATTGTCCAGCAAGGTGTTAAAAGGTTTCTATCATTGCAAGCTTAATGGTTGTCTCGCTTTGATGCAAAGGCCTGGCTACCTTTCAAGATGGCGCAGGGAAATGTGAAGGGGACTTTTACTACCTACCTATATCGAAATCTTGATCCAAACCGAAGAAAGCTTGATGTTCTTTTAGGTCTGTTAGAGGACTTGATAAGTCTGAAATAATAATTTTAATACAATCAATAAAAGAACATGAAAGAGAGGGTAATGAGGGTTGACTGCAGCTTTGCTGTGACAAAGATTATGTAGGTTTGTACATACCTAAAGAAAGTGTGGTGCTCAATAGCACATTTCCAGAGATGCTTTGCGGCCTGGGAACTTGGTGTTAAGTAGTGGTATGTCTCATGATGCTTCTGATCCTAAATAATCATATGTTGGGATAATAACTATACTTAGTTAAGTATAAACACAAATGAAATGAAATTGCATGCCAATTGGTTGAGGCCTAGTGACTATTATTGTGTCAATATGATGTCATGGGAAAAATCTCAAATCTACAATTAATTTCTTGTTATAGATCGAGAAAACTGAACAATGTTTTGTTTGACAAGGAAGCCATTTTGTGAAGATGATGGACAACAAAGTGTTGAGTCAAGGAATATTGACAACAATAACAAAGCTTGAGAGGAGCAAGGAAACTTTGCCAAGACAACCCAACACATTTAACAGAATATTTCCAGTCTTTAATTTCAACAATAATGTATATTTACCTCATGTACTTCCAGAATAAATTGCTTCTTTTTAAATGTCATTTTTGTTATTTTTGGCCTTTAATACAACAAACAATAAACATCAGTACCAACAATATGACGGTGTGTATGATGTATTGTTTATAAGAAAACAATTAATAGTCCTTATTGCGCATAGATTGAAAGCTAAAAAGTATTTTCTTTGGGGGGTGAGGGGGGAGGTCTTCGGGAAATAATTTGGAAAGAGAAAAAAATAATAATCTATTTACCAAAAGTAAAAAGCAACTTGTTCACTTTCTCTGATAACAGATATTCCTCTTGGTGTTAAACCGAGTTGAAACTCCACCCTATTGGTTCCCTGTTGGACGACAGAACATTTAGTCAACAATATCAATATTATGTTTAATTGCCAATTATTTAAATTGACTTCCAGATAAGAGTCCTAAATAGAATAGAATTATTAATTTACAGTTCAAAGAATGAAATGAACTATAGTGTGAGCACAGGCAGCCCAACTAGTCTATCTGAGGAATTTTTTAGAATACTATTTTTCACTGCACGCCATATTGAAAATTTTTGTTATAATTTTTGTTATAATTTGAGCGTGTGGGTGGGGCTCCTGTGGTATATTTATTTCAAGCGATTGTCTCAAAAACTTGCATGGTATTGAAGAGGGTAGTATTTTGACAAAATACAACTCTCTCCTTTCTCTTCACTTTCTGTTGAAAGCGCATGATTTCACACAGCAAACCAATCAACACAAAGCTCAACCGCGAGCAGAGAATAACACATTTTTAAAAATCAGCTCTCTTGGCGCATGATAAAAAAGAATTGTATTTGCTTTAAAAATTCCTCAGACCAAATAGTTGGGCTGCCTGTGGTGTAAGTAAAAAATTGTGACCATCAAGTAATATTTCAGAAATCGTGTATTGATCATGAATTGAGCAGCCTGAAACAACTCTCTATCTGCAAGACGTTTGACTGATTTGTAGACAGATAAACTTTGTGTAGTTAGAGAGTCATTTCACATTGTTCAACGAACAATAAAAAGTTCCTGAAATATTTCTCAGCGCCTACGATTTTTTCGATTTGCATTTGTAATAAGTCAAATCTAGTTTTTGTTACAAAGACATGAACGATTACATTTGCTCATTTTAGTAAGAAGTATATGTTGATGTACAATTAACTTAGACCACCTAATAATATTAACACAGTTTGTATGCTTACCTGTACTTTATGCAGATTAATTCCATAGTAATCTAACTTTTTGATAAGTCTAAGAAAGTTCACTTCACACTCCGCTGGATTAAGGCCTCTGTCAAAATATAGGCAATTATACACTTTTTACAACCATAATACCATGCAGTAAAGAGAATTTCTCAGATGTATAAGTTAATACATTAATTGCAAAACTGTAATAAGGTTACTTACACTAATGACTTGTGCTTTTTAATAATTTCTTTTTCTAATTCTTTATTCTGGAAAAAAAGTAAACAGAAAATTATTTGTTTGTATATTTGTTTATTTATGTTTTTGTTTGTTGTTGTTTGTTTGTTGTTGTTTGCTTGTTGTTGTGTGTTTATGTTTTTATTTGTTTGTTGTTGTTTGTTTGTAAGACTTAAAGTAAATGTAAGGAACACAGGATTTGATATTGATGGTGGGGTGGCCCCGGGTTAAATCCCCTGAAAAATATCCAGCAAGGTTTTGACCATGAAAAATATATTGTGCAATATCAAATACAGTAAAACAAATATCAAGTGAGCTGATAAAAAAATATTGTGTAGCCATTGAGGGTGAAAAACCAAGAAACTCATAACTGGACCACCCCACCACCCCTATTCCTCCCTCCCCCCCCCCCCCCCCCCCCCCCCCCCCCCCCCCCATTTGTTTGTGTTTGTCTGTCCCATAATTATCATGTCTTTTGTTACCTGATATGGATAAAATTTAAATTCTTCCATGTAATCACTGCCATGGAGTTCAGGCTCATAATCACCTAGTTGAGCTGTAGTAATGGAAAACATTACAGCAATTGTTAGTCTAGTACATATAGTCATTCCATAGTGTCCAATTCCTAATTACAGTTGAAAGATATCACATATGGTTTGATTTAAAGATATGAAGTTTGTTTTCGATAGAATGCCACAAAACAAGATTGAACACTTTTACATTATTTCATAAAGTATGCACACGGAGGACCCTTAATCAATCAATAATTGTTTAAAATCGTGAACAAAATTGTGCTAATGCAATTACACGCTGCTTGGGTTTCCTGTGTTGTCTAGCACTCATTTTATTGTTGGGTTTCCTGTGCCAGCAAGAGTGCCCTTGCATTGCAAATTGTTCACCCTTTGTGATGTAATAAAATTAATATGCAATTAAAATTCACAAAAACACCATTTATTATTTCATCTATATACATAATAGATTGATTAGGGATCCCTGTGCATGGAATGCACCTGCATTAACAAGCAAACAAATAAGACATAAAGTTTTTTCTAATATTTTTGTAGGTAGTTGGTGGTATTTTTATATAATTATTTGTTATAATCAACAATTATTAATAACTTATTTTAATTAATGGGTCATTCCACAGTATTTGGTTACCTCTCATGTGGTTTTGAAATTTCCCCAAAACTGTGTGTATTTGGTCTTAGAATAGTGTCAGGTAGTTGAAGTAAACGTTTTTGAAAAAAAAAATCATTTATGTGTCAGCATCTGAGAATAAATTGCAACTGATTATCGAAAATCATGAAAAAGCCGTTGCGGAGACTACAAATACTTTATCAGATTAAAATGAAACAAACAGCCAGACAATTCTGAAAGTTTCCTGGACTTGTCCTACTAGTTGGCCTCTTTCAAAAAATACATGATCTAAGTTGGGTGTGCCAACACTATAAAAAATATTTATGTTCCACTGGCGAGATGTAGTCTCCGCAACGTTTTTAGACCTTAAAGTTTCTCCTGTATATTCCCTGATGAGAATTTTTGTATAAGTTTTTGAGAAGTTCTAATTCTTAACCAGGGAAAACATATTCAGTACAAAGAATTCAGTTTTTTCTATTAGTTTCCTAATTATATCACTTTTAATTTTGTTGTGGAGACTACAATTTTGTTGCGGAGACTACATTTTTGAAAGAAATCTTCTAAAAAGTGCTTTAAAGTTCCCCATCTTTATTTAAAATTAAAATACTTATTTTGATTTATTATAGAATAAGATTATTATTACTTTATTTACTTTAATTTATATTATTTATATTTTTTTATTTATTTTTATTGTTATTTAAAAAAAAAAAAAAATGTGATTTTTTTTTTGTAAATTCTTTTTATAATCTTTTTTTTTTTTCAATCTTGTAAAGTGCTTCTGAACCTCATAATTATTGCTAATATATAGAAATAAAGTTATATTAATATTATATAAAAATAAAGTTATTATATCATTATATTACTTATTGTTATTATAAATATACCATTAGTAAACTTGGGCTTCCTGTGGTAAGGTTCTGGGCATGTGCAGTTTATACAGATCTCAACGCATGGGATTGTGGGTAATTATTTCTAAATTGCACATCTACAATGTCTTCAAGTAGTACTCAAAGGAGCAAACGTTTTAGAGAAAAACTTAAAGAAGATGAAGAGAAGTTGGAAGTCTACAAGAGAAAGGATAGGGAAAGGAAAAAGAGAGAATATTTGAAGAAGAAGCATACTTTAGCAGAAAGTGAAAAGCTCAGAATAAGGAAAAAGAAAACCCTCAGACAGAGGCAATGGAGAGCATCAAAGAAGAATAAAGATAAGGCTCATCACAATCAAGTAAAGAAAGATGCTACCACTGCAGGTTCATTCAAAAGTCCCCAGAGTCTAGGAAAGGCTGTGAGAAAAGTAAATAAAAGTTTGCCAAAAAGTCCATCAAAAGCCCACCATGTGATTGCCAATGTAGTTCAGCAAATGTCTCCAAGAAAGCGGAAGTCAGTTCTTGAGATTTGTGACCAACTTGTAAAGAAAAGAAAATCAGAAGTTGAGAAAAGAAAGAAGCGATCTGATGCAATATCTGATAAAGATACAAGATCAATTGAGGAGTTTTACATGAGGGATGACATAAGTAGAATGTGTCCTGGACGTAAAGACTTTGTTACAGTCAGATCAAAAGAAGGGAAAGAGCACAAGCAAAAGAGGCTGCTTATCTACAACATCTCTGAAGTATACGAAATCTTCAAAGCAGAAATACCAAGTATCCAAGTCAGCTTATCAAAATTTGCATCCCTTAGACCACCAAATGTCCTTCCTATTACTCCTCGTGACCAAGAAGTGTGTGTATGTAAATACCACGAAAATATCAAGTTGCTGCTTGATGGCCTGAAAGCTGTAATTCCCGAAGTCCCAAAAACGCCAGAGGACATGCTACTTACTACTGTATGTAATATGGAGGATGTAGAATGTATAGATAGAGAGTGTTCAAAATGCCAAGTCCATCAACCGATTGAAAAGCTTTTTCAGTGCGATGACAACACTCCGATGTTTTACTTCCAGTGGAACATAGGTGATGATGGTAAAGCAAGGAAGGAGAGAGTAGAGTGCACTGCTGCTGATGCCAAAGATGATCTCAAAGCTCAGCTACAACCTTTTGCCAGGCATGTGTACAATGTAAAGCGACAATTCAATGAGTTGAAATACCTGAAAGAGAACCTGCCTGAGGGGGAAATTATAATCCAAGAAGATTTTTCTGAAAACTTCCAAATAAAGTACCAACAGGAAATCATGGCAGCACACTGGTCAAATGATTCAGTAACCATATTCCCAGCTGTTGTCTACTATAAAGACAAAAGAGGGGACTTACAGCATAATTCATATGCTGTTGTGAGTGATGAAATGGCCCATGACAAAGGCAGTGTGTATGCATTCAACAAAGCCATTCTTAAAGATATTAAAAAGGTGACAAAAGTAAGGAAAGTCAACTACTGGAGTGATGGTCCCTCCTCTCAATTTAAGAACCGCTACAACCTTTCTTGTATCCTATACCATCAAGAAGATTTTGGCTGTGAGGCAACATGGAGCTTCTTTGAGACAGCTCATGGCAAAGGTCCTTGCGATGGTGTTGGTGCTGAAGTGAAAAGAGCTGTGTGGCGCTCAATCCTTAGAGGTACAGAAGTCGTCAACACTCCACATGACTTCTTTCAGGCTGCACAGAATGTTAGCAAGAATATAAATATATTATATGTGTCACAAGAAGATGTGAAAGGTGAATCTGATAACCTGAAAGAACGATGGGATGAGTGCAAGCCCATTCCTAAAACCCATACTATCCACTATGCTGCAAAACTATCAGATTCAAGTTTTATCACAGCAAAGAATTCTCAGTTTCTCATCAAAGATGGCGAGCAGAACGACACTCTTGTTGCCAAAGCTACCACACATCCAAAGTCAGTGCCACAACAATCATCCAAACAAGGTAGAAAGAAATCCAACAGTGTCAATATTGAAATGGGTCTACCACCTCACCTCACCCTAAAGTTTGAGAATATCTCTCAATACTTTACATTACCTATGCACACAATGTACATGGTAAATGGCATACTTGATGGGAAAGTTAAATGGAAAGGGAAGGGAATTATCTCACCAAGCGACTTGGATTCTCTTAATGGTGGTTATGCTAAGGCAGAATTTAACTACCTCACAAATTTTGTGGTTGATAGTTATCTTGAGCTTTTGAAAGCCAATAGAAACATGACTGATGTGACTGTATTTCCATGGGAAATATTTAAGACATTTATCACAAAGAAGCTCCTTTCTGAAAAGGCCTTGCTTCAACAGGATATAATCCTTGTACCATGCAACACTGCTGAAACCGAACATTGGTTTCTTCTTGCAGTATTTCCACAAGAAAAGTTGATGGCTGTGCTTGACAGCTTAGCTTGTGCTTTTGTGAAGTCCACTGCACAAGCAGCTATACAAAGAATGTGGAGGCTACTACAAATGATGGACAGCAGCCTTGATGTTAGTCAGTGGTCATTTGTTGCAAATAAAGCTTGTAACATTCCCCAGCAAAGTAATTCATTTGACTGTGGGGTATTTGTCAGCTTATATGCAAGGTGTCTTGTAGAGAATGATATCATGTTAGGTCAACCTGACATTCAAAAATTCAGAAAACACATGGTTGCTGAACTCCACAAGCAAACTCTGCTCACAACTACACCAAACATCGAAGTTGGCATGTATTATGCTGTGGACTATGTAAATGTGTTTTACATTGGTAGAGCCCTTGAAACCAGCGGCCAATTCACAAGTTTCAAATTTCTTCATAGCTCTGGTGCCAAGAAATTCAATTGGCCAAAAAGTGATGACTTAGAAGAGAAACACATCACCTGCATCTTCTATGGTCCAATAAAGTTAACAGGAAATGGCCCTTTTACAGTTGATGACCTAGAGGAAATTGAAGCCATTTTCAAGACCTACATTGTCAAAAAGGGTCGCTAACTTTATTACACTGAGCAGATGTTTGATAATCACTGTGACATAATCTCTTTTCTACAACTTCACATTCCCAAATGCTTTGTACATTTGTTCAGCTTTTTAATCCCTAAACAGAAGTTACAATTGTTAGCATCAAAGCATTCTGGTATTTATACTTTACTGATGGCATCATTTATGAACGAAATACATGTTTGAATGGTTGAGCTTTATTTGGGCTCATTTTTTCTATTTCATTGTGCAAATTGTTGCAAAATAATTCAATTTGATGTCAAAATGCAGGTGTGCATATCGTATTGAATCAAACCAGTACAAAACCCTGGTTTGACATTGTGACAATATTGTTCATATTCGGAATATGAGGTCTTTGGATTAGCATGTAATTATGGTCTTCTCATTGGTGTTTTATAGATTAAATTCATCAAATTTTGATGTTTCAATCATTATTAAGGATTAATTTGTCATTTTCTCCCTTGTTTTCAAGAAAGTACTTTTTGTAGTCTCCGCAACGTAGTCTCCGCAACGGTACCACCTTCTTATTTTCTATAATTTTCAGGCAATGTAATGGACTTAGGCCAAATATTTTGGCATATATTTAAACTAGATAGACTAGCATTCAATGTAAGCAAAAAAAGAATTTTGAAAAGATCATAGAGTCAGAGAGTTTTGAACCTGAACTTTGTTGATCAAAACAGAGGGTTTTTTTTGTAGTTTCCGCAACAGCTCATGTTTAACTCAATGTAGCTCCTCCTGCTTTTGATTTATAAATGTTGTGTAGATTTTTTGAAAGCCCTGGAGGAGACCTATTGTGTAATACCACAATAAGTTTGTATTATTTGTTGAATGGAAATATATCAATCACTTAATTGCTCTGAAGTGTAGTCTCCGCAACGGAGGAATACTGTGGAATGACCCTAATATAGATGAGTAAGTGTCTTACATTGTAAACTATAAGCAACTAGTTCAATAGCCATCTTCTGTGGCACTTCTAGCCTAAAAATGAATAGTAACAATGAATATAATAATAAATAAATATTTAAGTATTTTATGGTTAAAACATTTCCAGGTAGACTAGATTCAGATTCATAAAAAGACTTAATTAAAAGTTTGAAATGTCAGTTGATAAGTAAATTTCATTTTTTATGGTGTTACAAATTTCATTTGATTGCCTATCATGATCAGGTCTTATGCATGTAATATGTAGAAACTAGATGCACTTAGTGCATTTACTCCTGAAGGCTACATCAAAGAGTAGTAATTGGTTTACCTGTGGCATTACGTCATGTGTAATCTCAACACAACGATAGACCCATAGTCTATGATAGACAGAAAAGGTAAACCCAGACTCAGGCTCCCCTGAGGGGTAACCTGAGTAATAAAACACATGACCAGGGGGAGGGAATAAGGGATAACAGTATTCGGATTGTTTGTTGTATCTCTTAGGTATGTCAAATATTTATCAACTCCTGGGTATGTATGTATGACATTGTATATCTGCATATGGATATTTATGCATGCCTTTTTCAAATTAAGTTTCTGAAATATGCCATGGAATAAATGCTGCTCAGAACATATTCAGATGTTCATGGATTTATAGATTTTTTTGCCAGCCTCTTAAAGTTTCAATATTCTGGATAATTGGTAGTATAACTGGGCCAGCAAAAATCCTTCATTTTGGCCATTTTGTTTTCTTTTAACTCAGAAATTAAGTGCAAATTAAAAAAAGAAGAAATGGAAATGTTCTTTAACATTGATTGTAGATTTCAAGCTTTAACCTGTAGACTGGGAGATCAATAATTCTAAAAATTACATTAATATTAATAGACTGAGGTAATCTTACTTTTTTCTTGCTATGTCTTGTTTAAGTTGTAAAAAGAAATGATATCTATAAAAAAAAAATAATGATTATCATTAATTACTGAAAATATTGTATATAATTATGTATCTATTTGGAATTACATGTTACTTAATATTTTTTATCTTATTTTCTTAATACTAATTTCACTATTACTGCATGCCTTATTTTTGGAAGGTCAATGACATATCGAATCTCCTGATTTTTTTCAAAATAATTTGATAGTTTCAATTGATAGTGAATCAAGTTTAGTTAAAAAGTATTCAATCTCCTTGAAATTTGTAGAAAGTGGATTACAATTTGAGAACAATATATATACACAGGTCTAGTTCCAAGAATGTTGTCAAATGAAAAAAAGAACATAATTTAGTCATTTACAAAGAAAGGAATAATGCAAGAAAGTGTTCATGCAGCTTTAATTTAGTGATGTTCTTTTGTCTTTTAATGAATTCCTTTAATTCACATTTAATTGCAAAAGTTAGGACAATGTTCTTAGGTGTACAAGATATTAAACAAGTAATGTAAACATAAATTTTAAATAATTATTAATAACCAATAATAGATTAAAATATAATATTATAAATAAATAAACAAATGAATAAATAAATAAATAAATAAATAAATAAATATAAAATAAATATAAAAATGAAAAAAAAATAGATAAATAAATAAAATGTCCATTATCAGACTTGAAACACTGACCTGGTTAGTTCTTCACCAAGGTCTTGAGGATCTGCAGCATAGAACTTGACTCTAAAATGTAATGTGTATGGCGGTCCAACTACACATAAGAGATTAAGTATATTAGAACAGTTACTACAATTAGAACCAAAGCATGCATGGTAGTAGGCGGAGTGGGCTTATTTATTGATTTGAGAGGTCAATTATGGAGGTCCAACTTGAAGGATGAACTTAAAAATAAGAAAATATTGACAAATGACAATTCAGTCGCCAGTTTTTCTTTTCATAACCTGTGCTTTCTCAACCGTGGGCTGGTACCCACTATTAGACCACAGTCACATAGCCAATGAGATTGCAAGATTTGCGATAGACTACAAGGTGATGGATACTAATGTTTGTTTTATCAAAACTATAGATTTTGTTGCATGATGATTGGTCAAGAGCCATATGGTAAATTTAGCAAATCGAATGTGGTTAGCGATGTCTGTACTCTTATATCAACAATGATATTCGTCATGACAGTGGTCAAAATGTTGTGGACTCACGACGTGCAGCTGAACTGAACAAATGGTATTGTTCGTCAAAAATGTAATTTCGAGCACGTTTTTGTTGAAAAGACTACAGAATTGATTGTAAGTGTCAATGATGTCATAATGTGGAACACTGAGAACAAGCTACTGTGCAACCCTAGTAAAACCGAAGTAATACACTTGAAATCACGGTTCAGCAAACACGACGATCTACTGCCAACGCTTTCTTTTGCCGACACTTCTGTAACATTGTCTGACAAAGTCTGCAACCTGGGAGTGATTCTTGATAGAAACGTTACCCTGTCCAGACACGTTAACGAAGTATGCCGAAAAGCAGTATTAGCCATAAGATACATTGGCCGCATAAGAAAGTATTTATCTCGTGACAACCTCAAACGACTTGTACAATCCATGGTGATATCCCGCATTGACTATGCAAATGGATTGTTGTACGACGCTCCTGACTACGAACTAGTAAAGCTCCAACGTGTCCAAAACACCGCAGCACGTTTGATCATGGGTATGAAAAAACACGACCACATTACACCTGTTTTAAAAGAACTGCACTGGCTTCCTATAAAGTTCCGGATACAGTTTAAGATTTTATTACTTGTCTACAAGTCACTTAATGGATTAGCACCCAACTACTTATCAGAACTAATTAAAATCTACCGTCCTACCCGTACTCTGCGCTCTAATAACAGACTGATTCTACAACAACCGAAAATCAACTCCATAACCTATGGCCAAAGAACCTTTTCCTATGCAGCACCAAAACTCTGGAACTCCCTACCTCAAAACATTCAAAACTGCAAATCACTGAAACAATTTAAAACTGAACTGAAAACATTCCTATTCCGTCACTCAATCTAAAACTACTAAATAATTTTTACTTTTTCTTTTTCTTTTTTAATTATGTAAACGCATTGAGCTTTAAATGCGTCCAAAGAACTTATATTATTATTATTATTAAGTGTTCAAGATTTGTTGAAAAGACTGAAATAACGTATAAAATTAAAACAACAACAACTCCATGACACCATAGAACTTTACATTTGTTACATTTTTTTTATTAAAAGAAAAGTAATTTCTATTGATATAGTTTATCCATAAACTTGTTTTTAAAATCCTTTTTTGATGAATAAACTTTGTGTCGATGACAAACTTTCCCCCAATTCCGCACAAGTGTTGTGTGACATGATGGAGTAAGCACAGTGTGTCTGTTCTCTTATTTACAATGGTAAATCAACCACTCCGCGCGAGAAATATACAATAGAAAACAAATCTCATATACATGTTATATGCATGGCTATGCCTGGTGATTCCACAACATTTTGACGATTTATGGTGTGATATATTATACTGTTGTGAGTGAGAGTATGTACCTCAGCTGACTATTGCAAATTTGTTAATTATACGCATTCACTGTTTAAAATAGTTGCAGTACCAGGTAAGCACTATCCTCCTCTGCAGCCATTTTTCAACATGTAAGATGGCTGCAAAGGAGAAGATGTTTGGCAAAGTTCTAATCTAAGGTATAACTTGAATTTATTGTCAATAAACACTTAAAACAAGGTTTTTTTAAATAGTTTGACTTACTTTTGACTTGTTTCTTGATCTTTTTAGTTGGATCAAGCCAATGCTAAACAATGACAAAACTGTTAAAAATCAGTCAAAGCTCTCACAACAAGTGTCAAATGTAATATGAATAAAACGTACCGATACTTGGTGAGTGTCCATAAATTGGAGTCCAAAATAGTCCTTCTCTACAAGGTCTAAATTCTTGAATACAAGATCTAACAAGACCTGTCCTTTGCTCTTTTTCTGAAAACAACAACATAAAAAGCCATTAGGAACACAGCATGACCATACATTTAACTGTGCCTTTTTATGAAGTATTGCATGTCAAAACAGAATAGACCCAGGTTGAACATCAAGATTCATGTAAGATCATGCAAGATCCTAACAAGATCCAGGCATGACCTTACAATATCTTGGCATGTAACCCTCAATCTGCAAGAACTTGCATGAACATTAAAGTTTCTGCCAAGATTTTATTAAGATCTTCCAAAGATCCTTCCAAGAAATTTACTTGCCAAGGTTTTAGTAAGATCTTGGATGATCTTACCAGATCTTAAAAAGATGCTCAACCTGAGTCAGACCCTGTCTTTGAGCAATACAATCAAAATAAATTATATGATTTTTTAGAACAGTATTCTTTCAGGTATTTTGTTACTAAAAATTAAAAAAAGGCTGAAATTGGAAATTTTAAGAAATAATATACTTTGATTGTATAGCTCAAAAAAGGGTTCTCTACTTTTCATTTTCCCACCAAAAATATAAAGACCAGTAAAAAATAATAAAAACAGATGATTGTGAGGAATATTGACTATTTACAGAATTTATGGGATTAAAGTGGAAAAGGTAAATTTATGCTGGTGTCAATTTAAATGTTTTGGGGTTCCTGTGGAATTGCATCTGCCAAAGAACAATAACACAGCTGTCTGTTTGTAAACAGAATAATTCCTTTTGTTTGTTTTTTGCTTCTGCTTTTTTTAAAAAATTCATCATCATCAGTATTATTTGTTAGAATTTGAAAAATAATTCATTCAATGATCAAAATTAATAGAATATTTTACACCAAAACTAATAGGGGTTAATGGGGTTAATAAAGCAAGATATTGTTTTGTTTGTATAATTATACAATTTAACATCTATGATGAAAAAAAATGAGTAACTTCAAAATATTACACTTTTTTCAAATAAATAGAGAATATTACATATTTATTCTCAAGTGCTCCAGAATGATGTTTTCACATGTAAAATTATCTTATTAAATCTATTTTTTAAATAATTATTAATATTTTTTTAAATAATGATAAATAATTTTTCAAAAAATTAAAAATATTTTAATTTGACTTAACTTTACTGACGTTTCGAGCTTAATTTAGCCCTTCGTCGGAGTAAAAGTGAGTTGAACATCTCTAAACCAAGTACAACTAAAAACTATCTGAATACATCTATACCCATATAGCTATCAATATCCTATCAACCTGAATTTGAAGCTTCCAAAGAGAAATGACTTTTTTTAAATACATGTATGTATCAAAACTGCTTGTATAGCTTACTAAAAATAGCACAGTTCAGTATATTTGAATAAGTTAACTAAAATGGTTAGGATCTCAATAGTAAATGTGTAAATACAAAAGCTGTTGAACTTACAGATGTTGCTGAAAAAATATATATAATATTTATGTCGCTTAAATATGTCATTGGCCTAGAATATTAAGTTACAAGTTTCCATAACAATACAAAACTACGAGAAGTTTCCGCTAAATTCGTTAAATTATTTCAATGACTCGCAAAGCAAATCGTTTAAGCATCATTAGAGCATTGTTATGAAAATGACCTTTGTTGTTAACAGGGTTACTACTATTATGTTAGTCAATATTTTCAAACAAAACATGTATGGAGTCAAAGGACACAAACGTCTTTTTAAGCATTAATCATTTCAATAAAGATAATATCACGAGGAAATTATTCCAAAAGTTACCGGTAAGTAATTAGCCAAACCTGCTGTATAACTATAACAAGTTATAAGGAATTAAAAGATAATAGATGATTCAAAAACCTTCAGAAATCATCGGCATCTTACATGAAGATAGAAAGTCAAATCTGTTTCGTCCAACAGAACAACTTTGAACTCCAAGCTGTCCTTGTCTTGCTTGTTGTCGGCTTCCTTCGACTTGAAACGTCTTCTAAACCTCTGACTTAGTCTATACAATGCCATGTTTGATGAAGATACGGTTATTTCTCAAGAAACCATTGAATTCTTCAAGTAATTCGTCGTGTTTGGTGTCGAGTGTTGAAGAGTGGTGGGCGAAAATAGCAAGGTTTCAAATAGTTGAAATATTTTTATTACTCGGGATACCTGTGGCATGCAACGTCGTTTCCAGGGCTCCCTCATTTCTCTACGAAAAAGAAAAGAAAACTTTCACTTTTTCCATTATTTGAAAAGTCATAATACTAGTGACCGTCTGATTTGCAACTATGTCTTAGACTTATCAGCGAAAAAATTATCCAATCTTGTCAAATCATTGAATTAATATTTCTTAAAAACTGGAATTGTCGTAGGAGGAGAACTGGGAACGAATAACAGATCAACAGAGCAAAGAGTTTGATTTCAAGGACTTGCATGGACAATAGAAATATTCTAAGGGGAGCATTAATGGTGAGTATGCCAAGTTTTACAACACATTTCTTGATTTTGTAACGTATTTCAAGTCATTATTTCCCCTTTCTTAGATGGAAAAGGCACAGACTCCAATATTTCAAGAAAAAGTGGCATAATTTCTGATTTTCTAGCAGCGGTGTCTGCATGGTTATGTAACTATATTAAATCATTCTAAAGTGAGTATATACTAGCTACAGCAAGCCACGATCTTTATCAGCTAGAATTACATGTTTTGGGGTTAACTAATATATTTTTTGTTGCTACTTTTTCTTTCAAGCATTTATAAGTTGCTGTATGTTAAGCTTGACTGTACAAGTTCCGGACAAGTTGCGTCTAAAAATTATACGAGATTTTTCCCTGAGTCATTGTACATAATCTTATTAAGTATTTTTTTAAGGGCTAAAATTATTTTTAGTTCCTTCTGGATTTAAGTCTAGCTTATCAATATAATTATATGTCCAGATTATTTCTCTAAAGGTCCGTAAACAATTCTTTTGTAGAACAGAATATTTGCTAAATTTGATTGTCAAACGAATAGACGTTGGTTGTGTATTGATAAGGTAGCTTAGACATCGGTATAAATTAAAGGTATGATTTTCCGTTTTTAATACCTTAAAAGATACCAAGAAATGTTGAAATTCTAAATTTTGATTTTAATACCCTTCAATTTAAGAAATAAGAAAATAAGACATGCATGTGTACAAGTATGTACATTTCCCCACCAGTGACCACCCTACAGCATCATATGTCACACTGACCATGCATGCACTGCATGTCAGCAGAAGTATGCTAATATTACAATTTACTTATAATAAATTACTAGGGAGAGGGTGGACGGAAAGCAATAAAACACTAATTAGCCTTGTATGCAAGCCTTGTAATGCATATGGATACCCCAACATGCATACACCTATATATATTATACTGAATATAAGGTATACACATACAGTCATTTGAAAAAAAAATTTCTGGGGATATGACTGAAAAGACTCCATACTCTACTGGGATTTCCATAAAAAAATATTATGGAATTTCCAGAAAGTACAACTGCCCTCCCTAGGAATTTCCTGGCAAATAGAAAGTCCTAAGCAATTCTTTCTGGAATTCCAGGTTGATTAACCTCAGTCTCTCTCCTGATGTTGCTCCAATATATAATGAATGTATTATTTGTCTTCAGTTAATAAAAAGATGAAAGTGTTTACAAGTTACTGTGCATTCAATGAAAGCCTGACATCAGGTGCATCAACAGATGCTGGCCTTCCAAGATGCATGATGGAAACCTTTCCTCCATCTATTCTCTTAGGTAGGTCTTAGGTATATTATTCCCGGGGGTGTACTCCCTTTGTCCAAGTGATAGGGGTGATCGGCATACCTTTTAGGGTAAAAATATTTTCTGTGAGTACCATTTAGGGTCCTTATAGGGTTCTGGCTCAAAAATCAGTTACGTAACATGATTTTGTACCTTTAAGAGTTATTTTTACTCTGGTTTGTTGCTTTGTTGGGGTAGAAATCGACAAGGCTTTATCGGTTATTTTTATCTGTGCGTACCTTTTAGGGATCGTTTTCAAAACCTCCGCCGATCACCCCTACCACTTGGACAAAGGGTCCCCCCCCCCCCCCCCCCGCCCCCAGATATTATTATTATTGCAGTAATGATTTTTTTTGGTTTCCATAATAATTATCTATTAGCCTTAATTAGGCTTCTGTCTAAGGCAGAGGTTGATTTGGGACAAGAGTGGGGGAGTATTTTGCAAATAATTTCAATGAATTGAAAGAATACTGCTTTTAAAGGATAGTGCATTTAATTTAGTGTATTATTTCACAATGTTTTTGAAAATCATGACATGTTTAAGTCTTAATTAGGAAAAAATTAATTGCATTGGTCAAATTTCTTCATCAAAAATGTGGTAAAAAGTAGGAATTCACAAGCATTGTTTTTACGTTTTCAGTCTCTGTTCTTTAATTGAAACATTAGAAGCGGGCCCAAAAATAACAAAGGAGTTGCCTGCATGCAGAGGCTATCCTAGATTCTTACTGATATACATGTAGATTTAGTATGTTGATTGTTATATGTTTTTTTGTCTTCAGGTTTAATACTACTTGTTGTCATATTCAAGTGCATTAACAGAAGAAGAAGCTATAAAAACATCTACAGGCATACATCTTCTTTTGAAGAAATTGAATCAATTCCCAACAATGACTCATGGTCGGATAGCAACAACCATGTACAAGACAGACTTGGAAGTCTCTCAACAAATCCCATCACGCTTATACATGGTGGAAGCCAATCATCATTTTTCTTTACCTTCCAACAGTTCTTACACGTTTGTTTGGTCATTTTGCCAATAATTGACCTCATAGTACATGCAACACTGAAATCATCAACTGAAATACAGGGTGTGAATGTTTTCTATTGTTCCTCGTCATTGCTAGTATGGCTTATTGGGCTGTTTGTTTTACGATATGAAAGTCATCAGTTTTTCAAAGCAAGGAGATCATCCCACTCACTTGGGCTTCTGCTGTTTTGGTCTTTGAGCTTCATAACAGAGAACTTGTCCTTTATTTCTTGGAATAACGATCACTGGTGGTTTCATTCTAAGACGTCCATGCAGAAGGCTGAGCTTGGTCTGTTTATTGCAAGATATGTTTGTATTTCATTGTTGTTTCTACTTGGCATCTATGGACCTGGATTGTACAAACCTGAACCTGTGGTCGAAGTTAACAAAGTGCAAGGACCAGATGATGGAACAAATGTGGTTGGTATACTACATGAAAATACAAATTGACAAATTATGAAATCATTTTATAAGACTTTTTTTAAGGAAGCTTAATTGTGAACAGATATTAGCAACTGAAAAGGGGGGCTGCGTTATGCCAATACTTTTGTCAAATGCTGTATAGTCTTTTCTTTGGACTCACTGCTACAAGAGGTATAAACTTCAGTGAAAACAGGCTGCTTCCTAATTAATCTTTCAAATTGGCATTGGCATACTGGGATGTTTCCTAAAGCTCTCTATTTTGTATTACTTCTATTAATATTAGCTATGATAATCATAAGCAAAATTAATATAACACCCACTGTTATTAATCTGTCTCTTAATTAGGCAGCTGATAGATCTGGTCAGTCAGCTTACAAAGATTTGTTGAGAAAATGCAAGATGTTGTGGCCATTCCTTTGGCCAAACGATAGGTTAGTATGAAAATACTATAATATACTTATGGCTACAAAACATTGTAGATTATCTTAATCAGACAATAAATTATGTGCTAAGCTTGTTCGCAAAGGAGATAAGCTAGACAGGGCTAGCATAATAATGGCAAAAACATAGCAGGTCTTTAAGTGCAATAAACTACCTATACAGTAAAGCCTGCCAGGGCTAGGGTGCAATAATATGCGATAAAAACCAGCCCTGAGCGAAGGTAAGGGCTACTAACCTCCAGCAAACATATCAACATGAGGCTGGGCATCGAGAGGAGGGTGATCAATCCGTGCAATTGACAAGGTGGCAATAAATTGTTTAACGACGGGGAGAAAAGACTATCCTATAGGGGGCTAGAGACATGCTCTGTGCGTATTCTACAGTACTACACTATTCCCATGCTGATGTCACTTGTAGTAAAAACACTAAAATTATTGGGGGGTTTTTTTCGCCATAATTATAAAAGTTTAATTGTTGCCCAAATAAATAATGTGTTTATTGCATATTAGAAATATGTCCCACCTAAGCTATATTATTTTATAGAAGCCACTTCATAAAAAATGACAGACAAAAAACATTGGATCACTTTCAAAACTTTTACAATTCAAAACTCAAACACTTATGGCTATTTGCATGAATTATTTCAAAATTTAAGACCTAAAATTCCTTCCTTCTTTCCAAATAAAGTTATAAATCTGTGCAAAACTGTGGTCAGGGTGAAATTTAAATATTAAATAATTAAGTTAATACTAACTCATTTTTACTGTTAAAATAATCAAATCATTGTTGGCTTGCATTATTAGGTGGCTGCAATTGCGAGTTGTCTTTTGTTTCATCCTGCTTGGGCTTGGAAGAGCTGTCAATGTACTGATTCCTTATTGTTACAAACTCATTGGTATGTCTAGTCAATTTGCCATTGTTATTTGTCCTGTGGAATCAATTGTACAACTTACAGACTATGTTGTTGTGTCTAAGGAAATAATTAGAGATGTAACAGCTAGTCATGGTATTTGTACACTGTGTTTAACTTACTAACTTGTGGGACATAAAACCTACCACAATGAGGAAATAATGGTGACATGTATGAGACAGGGCATCTGACAAAGTGTGAGGGTGCGATTCCGCACTAATTCCCAAAAATCAACCTGAATTTTTTGCCATAAGTTTTTTTAAGCAAGTTTTTTCCCCGCACTATTTCAGATGCCCTGATTGAGATTACTTGCTTTAAATCTTTCACATCATTCTATAATCAATCAGGTCTTAAAATAAATACTTCCTCTGCAAGCTATACACCTATTTCAATTAACGTTGTCCATCTGGAATGGTTGATCTGAGACCGATAGGAATTGTGGGAGTTCGTTAAACTGCAAATGCACTATTATAATCACGCTAGAATATTAATGTTTACTTCTGAAATACTGTTATCCATAATTCAGCACCATTCAAGTGTGATTAAAACAATGTATTTGAAATTTAATGAACTCCCTATCGGTCTCAGATCAACCATTCCAGATGGACAAAGTTAATTGAAATAGGTGTATATTCCAATTTGATAGGAGAAAAGATAGTTATATCTGATTCACCATAAAAAATGTTGCCTTTATTTTACCAAACTTTACTTAACTTTACACTCATTGATCTATTATCTGAATATAATAGTATAATAATCATATGCATTTGAGTGGTATTAAATATTTTCATTTAGTTGTTTTATTTACTTTACTTCAGCAATCCATCCATCCATCAATCCAATCATCTATTCACTTATTGATTTAATTATTGAATGTTCAGACAATTGGTCATTCATATATTCTTACATTTAAATTAATGAATATAATTTATTTTCTTGCAGTGAATAAACTTAATGTGCCTGGCCATGTAGTTGATCCTTATGTCTTGATTGGACTGTACGTAGGGCTGAAGTTATTTGGGGGAGGTATGTTACAAATAAGGCTATCTTTGATTTTATTGCATAGGGTCTTGAAAAGGGGGTACAGATCCTGAATCCCACCCTTAATTTTACACAATCCAGCGCCCCACCACATTTTGATATGTTTTCAAAGGCCTTTCTATTTCTAATTCTATAAAAAAAGTTTTTCAAATTTTCCCAACATAATTTAAGGTCACACTTCCCTTTATTAAACTGTGTAATATTTAGTAGTGCTTTAGTCCAATGAATCTAACATTTTTAACAGAAATTAGAGTCTAATGAATTAAAGTATTGATGTTAATTTCCATAGCAACGATAAACACATTTTTTTGACAACCCAAATTAGTCTCCCTCACAGCCGTTATTAGTGTCGGGCTTCCTGCGAGGGAGACTAATCCCAAATATTTTAATATTGAATTTCCAATTTCCAATTTCCAATTTTTGGATTTTTAATTGTTCGCTGTATCCATAATCAAGTAAGATATGTTTGAAGTTTCTGTTATGAGATCCCCCACTTTAATTTACCAGTTTACTAGATCCTGTGCCCACTGCTTATGAAAAGTATGATAGTTTTACATAAATTAATATAATTATAACATAATTATATCTATGCTTGTAAAGTGAAGGAGATTCAGACAACCCTAGAGCTCTAATTGTGTCAATATTACTACTGTGTACTCAAGGTTCGTGCTACTCCTTAAACTCCTTGAAAACTCCTTAAATTTGATTTATGTTTTTAAGGGCACTTGAAAAGCCCTTGAATTTTAGAAAATCAGCATAAACTCCTTAAAAACTCCTTAATTCTAGCTAAAGTAGGGTAAATTTTGATAAAATTTGTTCATTCTGTGCGATGTTATCAATGACAGGAATATCATTTCTATATCAAAGTTGTCGCAAAAAGTGCTTAAAAATTACTTTTTTGTCCTTGAAAACTCCTTGAATACTCCTTAGATTTTTTTACTGACATCAGCACGAACCCTGGTACTAATTAAGTAACCTTTAAACTGTTATTGTCCAGGAAACAGTGGTATCTTGAATAACTTACGGGTATTTGTCTGGATAAAGATTCAGCAGTTTACTGGTAGAACTTTACAAGTCAAGCTCTTTGAACATCTTCACAGGTATGTAGAGAATTGATGTAAATGAGTGAAACTAAATAGAGAATACCACTCTTAAGAGTATGCATGACAGGTCAACCTTATGAACATCTATAGCTACAATCATGTGCAAAATACCTTTGGGACTATGTGTTTTTTTTACATGAAAAATAATAATTTCAACAACATTTTTCCGATTACCCCTCTCCACCCCTAACACTAACCCTAAATCGAACAACTACCCCCCCCCCCCCCCCCAACTCCAACTTATTGCCCTCAGAGTTAGTAATGCATAGTGTGAGTGCAAACACGTCATTGAGGGTGGTTATGGGGAAACACACACGTTCCACGTATTCCGTCACCAACCACAAACTACTGATTCCTAAAGCTAAGTTTAACTCTAGTAAACAATGCTTCTCCTTCCTTGCCCAGACACTATGGAATAAACTAGTTACCCCATCACGCAATCAATTTTCAACCTACAAATCGTTCAAATATATTACAGTCGAACTAGCCACGAAAAAACTCCTAGCATCAAAAGAGCTTAAATCATACAAATTTTACTGACACTATTAACAACGTATTGGCCATGTTCTAAATGACGAGGGACAAGGAGGGGACTGGGTACTAGTTTCTAGATTTAATACAATTAAGAAATATAGCCCATAGCATGAAAGAGCACATCAAAATATACAATATTACAGAATTACATTATATTCTGTTGAATAATGACCAAGTAGCAGCCTTTCAAATATGTGAAAAATTATAAAGAAATGTATAGTTTGGAGGGACAGCTGTCCCTCCAAACCATACATTCCGTGGTAATCTTATGGATGTTTGAGAGACTATTGCAATGGAAATATACAACCAAATAGCATCAAAATTTGTGATATGGTATATGTTGATGTGCTTTTTCATGTAATGTAGTTTATTTATTAATTGCATTAATTCTAGAAACTAGTACCCAGTCCCCTCCTAGCCCATCCTCGTTTAGAACATGGCCAATTACTGTTCAGTTTCCTGGGCCAGATTGGAAAGAAGTGTATAATTTTAGTTTATTTATTTATTTATGTACACTGTTTATTCAAGACATCATCTTATGCTATGTATGCATTAGACTATAATTCCAGTTAATTGTCAATCCCTTGGCTGCAAAATGACTAAATGTGTTACTGTTTCTCTCAGTTTGTCTCTAAGATGGCATATCACAAGAAAAACTGGTGAAGTTATTACAATGGTAAATCGTGGTTCTAACAGCATTTACAACCTTCTCAAGTAAGTTGGTGAAATGGAAAAAATGACCATAAAACATTGCTGTCTCAACATTGATTTTGGTGGATGTCAAACTGTATTTCCATGGTAACACAAGTCATACTAAAATAATCAGGGATAACCTTGGTATGCAAAGTCTCTGCCCATACAAATATATTCCATATTTGGAATATCAAATAAATATCAGATCTAAACTAAATAAAAAATCACCAATAAGAAACAGACACGTTTTATACATGTTGCCTTATAATTCTATAATATTATGTAAATATCATGTGAATTGAGTTTGTTTGATGTGTTGTTCTCTACCATGCATATGCCACAAGGGTTTTTCTCCAAGTATTCTGGTTTTCCCTCCCTCAGCAAAAATCAATGTGTGAGGAATGATGTATGAAAAAAATGTAATGTAGAAGTAGTGAGTGTGAGCAGAAGAATTATAACCACTATATGGATCTGCTGTGGAAAATATTATATAATATTATATTATATTATATTATATTATATTATATTATATTATATTATATTATATTATATTATATTATATTATATTATATTATATTATATTATATTATATTATATTATATTATATTATATTATATTATATTATATTATATTATATTATATTATATTATTATTATATTATATTATATTATATTATATTATATTATATTATATTATATTATATTATATTATATTTTATATTTATATTATATTAATTAAAAAAATGATTAACAAGTAATGAATAATGTTTTCTTCATCAACAGCTATATTCTGTTCAATATCTTTCCTACTATTGCTGATATTGTTATCGCTATTGTGTACTTTATATTTGCATTCAATGGATGGTTTGGTCTGATTGTATTTGTTACCATGGCTGCATATCTAGGTGAGTTTATTCATTTTAGAGATAAGATAAGTTAATTTCGAAATAAACTATTCTCCCAAAAACCAATTGACTATAATTACAAATTTCATGTGTATATCATTCCATAATAACTTCAATTTAAATTGGCTCAAGCTGTCCTATAACCATATGTAGTATGAGAAACAAATATTTAATAAGACAAGTGACATTCGGAAAGGCTAAACTATCCTTTTAGCTGTACAACCTTAAAGATGTTTTAGTTCTGTTAAGTACACTGCAAAACAGTTTGTAGCTACGATTTTATACAACCAAGCGACTGTTTGCTGGTCAGCTTTCAACACCAATCATGGTTGGGAATTCAATGGCATATACTTACTGCGTTTGTAGTGCTGTAGAAACTAACATTTTCCCCATCCTCCCAATAAAATACGCAGACGCTCATATGGTTCAACATGCTGTGTATTCTAGTCTATTCAGTCATGAACAATGGTTGTTTAAATTGGTCGTCATATTTTTATTTTATTTTGTGTATATCAAATCAACGGGGGAAATCCAGCACCAAATCAAAACATTGCTTAGGATTGGTTTAAAAAACAATAGAATATTTCCAAACAATTGCCCTAAACCTAACCAAACAAAATCTGTATTGTATCAGGGGGCCAACCAAAACGCAGCTTTCGACTGGTGCTGGATTAAGTACTGACCTAGTGTGAAGCGCTGTATTACAGCACACTGCATTCTTTTGTTTTGAATTGAATTTGTTTTTTTTCAGCTGCAACTATTATTATAACTGAATGGAGAACTAAATATAGAAGGGTCATGAATATCAAAGATAATGAGGCCAAGGCTAGAGCTGTAGACTCACTTCTTAACTTTGAAACTGTAAGTTGCATTTGTGAACATTCAAAATATGATATGGAATCTATATAATAAGATCCCTGTCCAACCAAGATACGTTAGGTTGTTGTAAATTTATACCACGGTGTACATAAACATATCAAAAATATACCTTTTAGGAGGGCATGTCAGTAAAATATCCAGAATGACAAATACATTGTACCTTGACATGCCCACATTTCCATGCTTTTATATATGGGAGCCTGTGGGAGTCCCCCTGAGGATGATAGCTTCACTCAGAAAACTATGTTTCACAAGTATTTCTAGAATAGAATAGAAAAGAATGGAATGGATTGGAATGGAATGGAATGGGACACTATAGAATATAATAGAACCAGCTTCGAATTCTATAAACTTTGTATACAGTGCTAATAAATATTCATTATAAATTCAAATATGATTGTATATCCAGGTGAAATATTATGCTGGTGAAGAGTATGAAGTCACTCGTTTGAATGATGCAATACTTGATTACCAGGTAAGATCCATGTATCTGTAATATTCTTGTCAACATCGACCACTGCAACAGCTTGCCATGACATAAAACTAACAACTGAATCATTTAACGGCTGAGAGACAAAATACCGTCATACTTTGCAGCCTTAGGAGTGTTGACTTAGCTTCAGCTGCAACAACGATTTTTGAAATAGGTGTATTTGTGCTCTATTTCACAGTAGCAATTTGAATTAGTTTCATGAATATGATATAGTGTCTGTGTTACTTCCCACGATAGTAAATCCCAAAGATTTTATCCATGGATTTAGTCAGTTTGTGCTCTATTCTGTCCAAGGGCAGAAGGGGGGCATGAATTATCTATTTCATAGATATAATGTTTGTGCTCTTCTCTAAAGAAGCAAATTAATTTATATCATGGAAGTCATGGACATATTATTTGTGCTCCTTAATGAGTGCTTTGATAGGAATTGATCACAAAGAAACTATTGTTAGACCTCTGCTTATGCATGTTTCTAGCTTACATTCTGATATTCTTTATTGGTTGACCATCCTAGGACGGCGAATGGCAGGTTTTAGGCTCCTTAACTCTACTCAACACAGCGCAGAATATCATCATTAACCTTGGATTGCTCAGCGGTGCAATGTACTGTGGCCATCTTGTTGTAGTAGGAACACTTAGCGTTGGAGAGTTTGTCCAGTTTATTACATACATGGTGCAGTTGTATGTGCCTCTGAACTTCTTTGGTACTTATTACAGGTAACGGCCATTGATTCGACAACAAAAAACATTTCAAGCGTTTCATTTCATTTTCATTTCAGCGATAATCATTGTATTGCGATTAGTAAATTGTAAATTTCAATTCGTTTTGTGTTTTATGTTTTTTTTTCCCCAATGCGTCAATTAGTTTGGAGCCGGATATTACATCAAATTAACCAATGATTTTACGAGCTTACATACAGGCTCCACCTCCTAGCCCATGTACAGCCGTCCCCACCCCTCCCCCCTACGGGGGCTACCACCTCCAAAATGATTGACGGATTAGAAAAAAAAAATCAATTGATAAGTACACATTATTTTGCCTAATATGAAGTATTTGACATATGAGCCTTTACGGCCTTACCATTGAGGATGTTCGGTGACTATCTTCAATGAAATAAGTAATAATTATGTAAGCACGCGGCTATGTGTAATTTACCTAGTACTGTTGGATTGTACTGCATAGCTTTGTAAGTTATTGTATATTTTTTTATTTAATAGGATGATACAGCAGACGTTTATTGACATGGAGAACATGTTTGACTTGTTTGCTCAATCACATGAGGTGTGTAGTTATGTTTTATAAAAATGAATGGAAACTAGCGAGTAAACTAGTATAGGCTGCGTCGGTGTTTGATATAAACGATAGGTAATATATTGAAATTTGTAACACTGTAAAAAATGTTGACTTAACTTTACTGACGTTTCGAGCTTTAGCCCTTCGTCGGTGTAAAATAGTTAGACTAAGAGAGTACTGAGTATAAATATGAAGCGGGAAAAGTGATGAACCAATCAAAAAGCGATAGAAAATGTAGGAGGAGTTAAAGAATAATGGATAGATTAATTTTATAAAAATGATTTTTTTTGTTCTGTTCTGTGTTTTTTTTTTTGTTTGTTGTTAATATTTGATATTTTGTTAGAATTTATCCTTTGTTTTGTCGTTTCAATGTTGTTGTTGTTTTTATATTTTTATTTTTAGTATTTTCACTTTGTATTATTATCCCCCCTTTGCTCTTCTAAACATTCCAACCCATTCCGTTTTCCTCCTTTTTGCATGAGGGACTTCATTGCAGCCACGTTTGTGAAATGACAAAGGATTTCAGTTCCCTTGAGAGAACCTCCATTGTTTTGACCAAAAACATGGCTGCCATGAATCCTTCTATTATCTTATGCCGTCTGAATGGCCTCGTTTTTGCAGGTTTCCGATGCCCCTGATGCCACTGAACTGCAAGTTTCCAATGGTCTTATTAAGTTTGACAATGTTCGATTCAATTATGAACCAGCGTAAGATTTCTATTATATTTGCTGTTAATTATATAGCTTACTTATATTTCAGAAAGTCCTATTTTATGTTGAGGTATTTTTAAAAAGAAATGAAAATTACAATTTGCATATAATTAAAGGTATTAGCAACTGGAATCACTGAATTGAGTTATTTTGGTATTTTTCATTAATTCTTTTCGGACAGTGGCTTTTCCTATGCTGACCCAATTCTATAGGTAAATTCATTGGAGGACGAGGGAATTCCACGTTGAATTTCACGAGAGAAATCAATATCAGAGTCGGGAGTGCGATATTGATTTTTCGAGTGAAATTCAACGTGGAATTCCCGAGTCCAAAGATGAATTTTCCTTGAATCTCATACTTCAATTTAAGCTTCAAAAACCAGACGCGCGTGTTCCGCCGTTCCCGCCATGAATTCAGAAACCGGATGAGAGGGTATTCCACGCTATTAAAAATTCTATTAAATATATTCATCTTTGACCCAATGTTTTCATTATAGTCAATGATTTATTTAAAAGAGATGTATTAACGTTCTATGCTATGTTCTTCTTGTAGAAAAGCTGTATTGAAAAACATTTCATTCACCGTGTTTCCTGGACAGACTGTAGCTTTAGTAGGCAACTCTGGAGGTGGCAAAAGCACCATTATTCGACTACTGTATCGATTCTATGATGTCAATGAGGGGACCATTTCTATTGACGATCAGGACATTTCAAAGGTAAACTGACATAGAGAAAGTCTACATGTATACATCTATGTTAACAAAGGTTGGAGGGGCGAACGGCGATTGGTGATTTGCGATTGCATGACCGAAAGGAGCTGTGGGTAATACGAATTTCTTATTCCTTTCTAAATTACCCAAACAATGCCACTGGCGTTCAGCGATGACCTTAGATGGGTTTCTCGAAGGATTCCCCTTCAACCGTTTTGAATTTGGTGTACATCTATTTTAACAAAAGTTTTTATTTTTAATATACTGAAAAACTAATTGGTATTCTGCAGAGTACAATTTACGATTTACTTGTACTCCTCGTCGAATCGGAATAAAGTTATTTTGTACAGTGTATTATAAATTAAATAAATTGCCATAAGCTTACGTTAATCTCTATGTATCTATGTATAGGTAACACAGAAATCCCTTCGAAAATCCATCGGTGTTGTTCCTCAGGACACAGTCTTATTTAACAATAACATCAGGTAGGAAAATTGCACCATTATAGCAAGGTCCATTTTGTAATTCTCTGATGCATGTGTCTCAGCAATATTGGAAGGGTTGCCTTGCTTGATAATTTACGCAGTCACTATGCACCATTATTTTACTGTGGTGTTGGAAGAATAGCAAGAGTCCTAAAAAAAAAACGGTCCTAAAACAGCTATGGTTCGATTGGATCAGTTTACGACCTTTTCTGTCTATATCGAACACTCAGGACGCGATCCTTAACACCAATCAACAAATCGCATATAGGTTTTCATTGGGCGAGATTTCACACAAGTGTTGTATAAACGACAGTTGACAATCGCGTATAACATACAGAATATATATATTTCTATTTAAATTGTATAATTATTCTTAACGATCAAGCCAAAGATTGGCTATTATGTTGCTGATATATACCGTTTCTTCCCGATTTAACATTCAGTTATGGTAAATTAGACAGCTCTGAATCATATATATTTCTATCTAAATCGTATTCTTTTTTACGATCACGCCAAAGATTGATTATTGTGTTGCTGATATATTCTTCCAGGTTCAATATACGTTATGGTAAATTAGACAGTTCAGACGAAGACGTAGAGACATCAGCCCAAGCAGCGGATATCCATCACAGGATTCTTACCTTCCCCAATGGTAATCATTGTTTATCGTTAATGAATGGATGAATGAATATAGACGAATGAATAAATGAATTAGTGAGTGGTTGAAGTGAATAAATGAATGTCATACTTTGACTCCCTAAGCAGTTATACTAAATCCGCCGATTTCAACACCCTGAAATGTACGACAGTTACTACTAAACGTTGTTAGCTCTACAAAATGTTTGTTTTGTTTTGTCCAGGGTACGATACTCTAGTGGGAGAACGTGGCTTGAAACTCAGTGGCGGTGAAAAACAAAGGGTAGCAATCGCAAGGACTGTTCTTAAGAATCCACCATTGGTTCTATTAGATGAGGTAAGACTAGAAAACTTGTATTATACTGGGATAAACTGAGATAAGCTGTTGAATGACATTATAATTCGGGGCAACATCTAGCTATCCTTTTAGATGAGGTAATTCCAGAAATCAAGTGCTGCTGGGATGAGCTGTTGGGTGACTGTTCATCTACAATCATTTAAAAATTGGGAAATTTTTATAAACGTTTTTGTTTGAGTTTTAAAAAATATACAAAATGTATCCATTCAATTGACAACCGTTTCACATTTCCAAAACTCAACATTGATTCGGGGGAGAGGGGAAAACGGGAAAATGTTATATATTTTTCAAAAATCTTTTTTGATTAAAAAACCCCAAGGTATTTTGCACATGATTGTAGCTATCCTCCAGAAATCATGTGTTGCTGGGATAATTTTTTGGATGTTTGTTCTAAGACAGCATAACAAATATAGATATCCTTAGCTAAATATTCTCGATTGTATTCATGTAGATATAGGTCCATACCTTTCTGTTTTTAACACCCCCATTGCCTTTATCCACCTTTTTGAGATAGTCGTATTTTGAAATAGTCGCGTTTCTGATAGTGGAATTCTTATATCGACAGGCGACGTCTGCTCTTGACACAAAAACTGAAAGACACATTCAAGCTTCATTGAATAATATGTGCATCAATCGTACAACTATTGTTGTTGCTCACAGGTAAAGCTAACGTGATTTGTAGAAATCTGATGTTCTACTTTCAGAATTACTCTCAATAACTTTTATACATATTTCTAGCATATTAACTTACTAATTCTGAGATTGATTGGTTGACTCAATGATTAATTAATGAGTAATGCATAAATTGATTGATTGACAGCTCACTCGTTCATTTTGACTGACTGACTGAGTAATGGAATTATTGATTGATTGATCCATTCATTGATCCACCCATTAATCATTCATATTTGTCCATGTTATCTAATTGTGTAACGTAACTACAGGCTTTCTACCATCGTTAACGCCGACCAGATTCTTGTCCTAAATGAAGGAGAGATCGTCGAGAGAGGAAGGTAAGAGCACTGATCATAATACATTGTGGTTATGATAGAGTACAAACACTAAAAGTGTGCAACACTTTGCACTATTTAGCAGTAAATAGTGTTGATTAGACAATAGAGAACAATAGAATTAGACTAATTTAGCAGTATTTAGTGGTATTTATGCTGCACACTTTTAGTGCTTGTACTCTAGTCAAAAGGTTTATGGATAACAAACTCACAACTCGTAATGGTCAAGTTAGTTTCGTTAGAGCTACGGTACTGTGACTTTCCTATGTATACCCTTGCTATATGTAGGTTCGTTTAAGGCTCGGGCAAACGGCTTCAACATTTGCTTCAACATCGGGTCGATTTTGTTGAGCGTTGTAGAATGGTTGTCGAACGTTGTTGAACGCAGGGGGGGGGAGGGGGGGTAAGGGGGGGAGTAAACGGTTTGAACATTTACTCCGACATCTGTTCGATTTTGTTGAATGGTAATGTTGAAAGAGAGGGGGTGGCAAACGGCCTTTACATTCATTGGTACGTCGTCATGTCCCTGATAGAGCAAGTGGTGTTGTCAATCTTATCTTTAGGGTCATTTCCAGGCATCAATGTGGTCATATACTTATATTTTGTTATACCGTTATTTCCAGGCATGACGAATTACTGGCATTAGATGCTGTCTATGCATCAATGTGGCACCAGCAGGTTAGCAAATCAGACGAGAACAGTCCTGAAGACACCGAAGATAAAGATAATGATGATAAAGATAATGATGATAAAGATAATGATGATAAAGATGATAAAGATAATGGTGATAAAGGAAACAAAGAAAAGATGCTATAGAGTGCTTGAATTAATTAATTTCTAAGTTAAAATTTAAGTTGTGGTGTGTTTTTAGTATGTTGTATTTAGTATGTAATTGTCATTGATATTTTAACTATAAACCTGCGAAACAAACCTTAGCGTATTTCGCACTGTTTCACTGTAATTCTTATTTTGTCTATTAAAGATCACTTTAAAAACTCATTATCAATTCATGAGAAATTTATAAAAGAATATCATGAACATGACGGTGTTGTAAATCAGTCTGGTTCACACTACGACATAAGCATACGCAGACTCAGTTGGGCTTTACTCATTAGCCGCACTTGTTTTTTTCTCAAATCTATTCGAGAAATGAGTCTGCGTATGTTGCTTATGCTGTTCCTACTGTGAACAAGGTTATAGAGATTCTCCCTAATCAACATAAAATCTAACCTGGATTTGTTCCTAAAATAAATCAATAAAAAGAATGGTAGAACTATCGGCCCCGGATTGGAATTGGACGCTTGACTTGATGATGCGGCGGGTCATTGGCCTTTTCCAAAACGAGTAAAGGACTGGGAACTAGTTTCCCTAATTAATGTAATTAAAAAATGAACCTCATAATATAAAAGAGCAGATCAAGATATGTAAGATTCCTGAGATTTAGTGCTTTTGGTTGGATATTGAGTGAGTTACAGCCATTCAAAACTGCCCAAAATTACAAAGAAATGTATGGATTAGATTTCCTTCTATTTTTAGGCATTTTTATGAGGCTGTTTCTTGGTCAGAATACAACCAAATTCAGGAATCTTATGAAGTTCATTTCTTAATTACATTAATTAAGGAAACTAGTACCCAGTCCTTCACTCGTTTTGGAAAAGGCCAATTGGTTCCATTCTCATCAGAGGCAGATACTTTTGGAGTCCCGATGGCTCCATTATTCTTTATTTCTATTTCAGTCATTTCTTTATGCAAAAAGGGTCACTTACAGTATTAAAATTTCGACATTTTTTGGTATCTTTTTATCGAAAAAGGAAAGCCCAACGATGATTTTCGTATACATAACCCTGTAGCCTATCTTTTAGGGATATTTTTGAATTAACCCATGAGTTCCCCACCCCCACCCATGTGTGTATTGCGCTATATATACGCATTTCATTTATATGGTACATATCAGTCAAAAAGTCACTAATGTGTGGAGATGCATGTCCACCTAGAAGTTGGATTATTTTCGTCAATTTTAATGGTTTTGCCAACGTCGGCCAGTAAAAGTTAATAGGTGAACGTACCGGTGACGTATTTTGTTATGGTTTTGCCAACCAACCATTGCTATTTGAACAAAGAAAATTAAAACATCTATTGTTAAAATGGTTGGCAAATTGGCATCACAATACCAACACTTGTAAACACTACGCCCACCTGAAGGCCAGGAACTTATACATGAAAGAACTCGGTTAAGTTGTCGTCGTTGGGAACCCTTTGTGATAGCACGTCTATGGGAAATAAAGCAAGCAAACAACTCTGTTTCAAACGCACCAAGAAAAGAAAGCCAGCTGTTTACATTCAATCTGATGATTGTTTATAATATAGTTCATGAACAGTCACAATTCTTTAAAACTATTTGCACAGCAAGTGCTGTAAACTAAATAAGAACCTATTCAGTTTTGTTATTTGTTATTAACTTACATTAAGTTCTGTAAATTGATATTTCATCAGCTTTCTTTCTCCTATCAGATAGTGGCTAACGAACACAATTGTTGATATAAACTAAAAGCCCTTGTTTATGCATCAGTAAATATAGTCGACAACAAAAGGGAACTGCTCTTTTAATCAAGTCTGCTGAGTGTGAAGATCATCTTGGTGACGATTTGGTAATTACATTAACAAAAAGTAAGTATAATGGTATCACGGTGCTTATAAAAGAATAGAAAAAAACATTGTAGAGAAAATACTTGCACACAAATAGTGAAGCTTATAGTTTGCAAATTAGTAAAAGAAATAATGAGAAATATCAGTAATGAATCGGGTATCCTCTTAGCAATACTACCTAGTACGTAACTTCACTGAACCCACGACCGTCCTTTCTCTAGTTTAATGCCGTTGTTATATTGAAAACAAATTATTTTAGTTAATTCCTATAAATGTTATGTTTTTTCGTACATTATTACATATAAGATGTTTGTTTTTGTATTAAATTCAATAATATATTGTTTAGAAAATGGTTTTGGTGAAACTGTGACCACTAAAATCGTTGCAAACTTCAACAAGTACAGTTCCATGTTTCATTTATTTTCACTCCAGTTGTTTCTTCCACACAACAATGAATGCAATTCAAATTAGTTTAGTTAGCTAGTTTAGCTAGTTATCGCCGTTATATGAGATTTAGACATCTCTGGAATTAAACATCTCTCTATGAATCAAGAGGAAAGAAACTCTTTATAATTCAATTTATACGTTGAATCGAATTTCAATACGAAATTTCTAACCCTGTATAAATAAACGATTTTAAAAATCGTTATTTTAAACATTTCTTTAATTGGCATTTCTATTATCGAGCCTACGTACTAAATAAATCTATCTAAATCCCGGTGGGGGGGGGGGGGGGGGGGGGGGCCTCCTTTGTCCAAGTGGTAGGGGTGATCGGCGGAGGTTTTGAAAACGACCCCTAAAAAGGTACGCACAGATGAAAATAACTGATAAAGCCTTGTCGATTTCTACCCCAACAAAGCCACAAAACGGAGTAAAAATGACTCTTATAGGTACGAAATCATGTTACGTAACTGATTTTTGAGCCAGAATCTTAAAAGGACCCTAAAAGGTACGCACAGGAAATATTTTTACTCTAAAGGGTACGCCGATCACCCCTACCACTTAGACAAAGGGAGTACCCCCGGGACCTAAATATAATATCAATGCTGCACTTTTATCAACACTGTGACGAATTCCAACGTTGTTTGTGACAGCGTTGCACAAAAATTAAACAAATCTCCATGTTTTGTTTTCTATATTTACGGGAATTTCCGCATGTGCTTTACATGCACGAAAAAGAAAATATTTGGAAATTTAGGCACTACAACAACAGGGACAAACAACGCTTGTAGTTTTTGTATGTTTTTCCGTTGTGAAAACGTACACCTTTTAGTAAATATTTGATGGTGTTCGTACGAAAGTCTTGCGCAACGCACCCCAGTTGGAATTAACATCTTTTTAGGAGTATTTGTTTCTTTTTGAATTAACTATTGGTTATACAATTGTAGACGACGTAGTTTTTACAATTTTAAAAGGTAAGTTATCTCTATAAATCTTTTTTCTTTATCTTCTTCTACTTTAATTTTCTTCAACTTATTGTCTTCTATTTCTTCTTTCTATTCTTCTTCTTCTATCTAATCCTAATCCTAATTCTTCTTCATCTCCTTCTTTTTCTTCATCTTCTTCTTCTTCATCTTCTTCTTCTTCATCTTCTTCTTCTTCTTCTTTTTCTTTTTCTTCTTTTTTTTTCATTTTTATTAAACTATTCTTGTATTACCCTAGAAAGAAGTGTGTTCAAGGTAATCGTCCAATGCAGCCCTCAAAAGTGCTCTACTTGTTCATCGTTGTCCTGTGTTTTTGGTCAGCAAGAGCTCACAAGCATCATCATGATAAGTCATGCAAATACTTGCGTACGTACATTTCATTCTATTATATTAAATTATTATAGTTATGTTTATTAATTTCCAGTCTGTTGAATGGACAGAGAATGCAAGAGGTTTTAATTTGTGGAGATATTAGATATGTTGGATAATAATTTGGTTTGACGAATGCTGATTAAAAAATAAAAATTGTTGTCACAGTTGAATCTACAGTGTTAGTTATAAATGTATGTACCATAACAGAACAAATACTGACATGCTTTGTAAACTCTATTTTATATTTTGCTTTATGTATTGAGCAAAATCTGACAACGTAAATATACCCGACTTGGTAAAAAGAAATATGATATCATGTTAATAGCATGGCTTAATTTATTTGAACTTAATCCATCGTTCCTTTTTTTTTTCTATTTTTTTTCTTTTTTTCTTTTTTTTAGTTCACATTATCAAATCTGACTGGTCCTTTAATTTTCGCCACTGGAGCGCCTAAGAGAATCCCAGTACCATCCAAAACCGAGAAAACGGGAAAAAAGCGCGGAAAACGATGGGATTTTAATTTTCGATCACCCCTAAAAGATACCAAAATGTGTCGAAATTCGATATTTTCAACCCCACCCCGGGCGTTTGACCGGTAATGAGAAGAACGTGGGTTTAATTCCCGGAGGACCCATAATCTTTTTTCTTAGTATTTCTACTTGAAGAAACATTGTTAACATATTTATTAGGTCTTTATGTTCGATGCCTGATTCATGTGTCGTGATAAAGGAAGATACATGTAAAGTTATTTTTTTTAGATTGGGGTCAATGGAGCGACTGCACTAATAAATGTGGCCAAGGAACCCAAACAAGAACACGAGTTGTCCTCAATGCGAAAAACTGCCCATCAACAGAAACAAGGGCTTGTAATAAGGACTCGAGACATAAACATAAAGACCCAGGTGAATGTAAAGATTCTGACAACCAAGTGTGCAACCCCAACACGGGACAGTGCGAGTGTAAACCAGGCTACAAACCACTAGGTATTTAATGCTTTGTAGGATATCTCTTGGTGTTGCTGGACATCCGGACATTAACGAAATAGAACAATACAACTATAGCCTATATAGCAAAGAACTTGGAACAAACTCAGACTGATACCATGCAGTACAATTAACAAAACACACCTTGCGCACTAGCTGCATGCAGCTAGTAAGCTGAGTTGCGTGTACAATATGTATATATCAAATAAGTGAAAATACTAAGAAATTTATCAAATTGTGAAAATATTATTTTATAAAAAGGGGACTATCATATACAATATATTCGGTTTCCAATGTTATTCATCAACAAGGTGGACTGATATTTTTAAGTCTAGATTTCGAAAATATTTTTTATCAAAATTGAAAGTGAATGTATACCGTCATAATTACCATGTTGCCAGAAACGATCATGAACCTTGCCTCAAAAAGTGACCCGAAGTCACAACAATATTTCCTGTGACAAGGAGAGTATAGTATTAAATAAATGCCCTCTTGCCGTGGTTAAATATACCTGAGCGAAAAGATAGGAAATTAGCAACAGTGCGAGAAAAAAAAGAAAAGAAAAAGGGAAAGGGAAAGGGAAAGGGAAAGGGAAAGGGGGGAAGAAAAAGGAAGACTGGCGCTGCATTGTTACTGAGATATCAAAGGTTTACAAACCACAAGTAACACACCTAAAACGTTGCCCATGGTCTGAAAGAATTTTATCGCTTTTATCATAATACTGTAATTTTACTTTTGAATATGTTTGTACAATAGATGTGTCTAATACAAACGTTGTGTAATATTAAGAAAACATGAGAATGACGTTTTAATTTACGATACCATGACTTTTTAAGTTGTGCCAAAAGCCAAAAGCATACAACCAACTCAGAGAACAAAGCTGAAAACAAACCGTTTGTAATTGTTTGTTTTAGATAAAGACTTGCCTTCATTCCCATCGGACTTTGCATGGAGCCACAGTGGTACAATTCCAGGCATGAAATGCATTCACATAAATGAGCCTAACGAACCTGCCTCTTCATCTTGGGATGATAACTACTTTTGTTCCTCTGGACAAAAAGCTGATCCAGGATTTCGTTGGTCTTCTAATGGAAAGATCACTGGTATGAAATGCATAAAGGTGCACAACCCTAAGGACTCCCATTGGCAAAACAACTACCTGTGTCTGCCAAATTACTCGCCTTATAAACTTAACTGGTTTCGTTTTCAGTCTAGTAAGCTTCCTAAGTACGTCAAAGACAATTGCATAAGGTGAGCACCTTATCGTAGTCGTAGTCGTAGTCGTAGTCGTAGTCGTAGTCGTAGTCGTAGTCGTAGTCGTAGTCGTAGTCGTAGTCGTAGTCGTAGTCGTAGTCGTAGTCGTAGTCGTAGTCGTAGTCGTAGTCGTAGTCGTAGTCGTAGTCGTAATACTAAAACAATGTTCTTCATAGATGGTCTGAACCGAGTGCACCAGCTCAATCGCTTTGGTATTATCATTATCTTTGTCGCCCTGGGAAAGGTATTCCTGGAGGAGATGATGATGACGATGACGATGACGATGACGATGATGATAGACGGGACGATGATTATATTCAGTGGGATGACCACTCAAGAAAGCATAAAAAACCAAGTAAGTGATGCTTTTTTCTAAAAACAAAATAAACAGAAACAGAAATATCTATCAGAATACGTGTGTGAAATTAATCTGCTGATTCATTTCCTTTATAGAAAAACCAAAGAAGCCAAGTAAGTGATGCTTTGTTCTGAAATATTAAACCTTTAAACAAGAACAATAATATCTATCATAATACGTGTGTGAAACTCAACTGTTGATCTATTTCCGTTAAAGAAAAACCAAAGAAGCCAAAACCTTCCAAATTGAAATGTGAAGAGATAGATGAATGCCAGTCGAACCCATGCCAAAATGGAGCCATTTGCACAGATGGTATCAATGATTATACCTGTACCTGCAAGGCGGGATACGCAGGCAAGAACTGCGAGACTAACATCAACGACTGTGCACCTAGGCCTTGTCAGAATGGTGGAACATGTGTAGATGGTATCAAAGATTATACTTGTAAATGCCAAGCGGGCTTCATGGGAAAGAACTGTCAAGTGAACATTGATGAATGTGCAGCCAGACCATGTCAGAATGGAGCAACGTGTGTGGATGGTATCAATGACTACACTTGTAACTGTAACACAGGCTATGAAGGAAAGAACTGCGAAATAAACACCGATGAATGTTCCCCAAGCCCATGCCAGAACGGAGCAACGTGTGTGGATGGCATAAATGATTACACGTGCAAATGTAAACCTGGATACAACGGAAAAAACTGTGAGGTCAACATCAATGAGTGTGCTACCAGTCCATGTAAGAATGGTGCTACGTGTGTAGATGGTATTAACGACTTCACTTGTAACTGTAAAGCTGGATATAAGGGAAAAGCTTGCGAGGTCAATATCGATGATTGCGTAAATAAACCATGCCAGAACGGAGCGACTTGTGTAGATGAAGTCAACGACTACACGTGTAACTGCCAACCAGGGTACAACGGAAATAATTGTGAGGTCAACATCGATGAATGCGCACCAAAGCCCTGTCAAAACGGGGGACGTTGTCGGGATGGCATCAATGACTACACTTGTAGCTGTCGACATGGTTTTACCGGTAAGAATTGCGAGATTAACATCGATGAATGTGCACAAAACCCGTGTATGAACGGTGCAACCTGCGTGGATGGAATCAACGACTACTCGTGCAGATGTTATCCTGGTTACAGCGGAAAGGACTGCAACGTCAACATTGATGAGTGTACACCAGACCCATGTCAGAATGGTGCAACCTGTGTCGATGGAATAAACGATTATACTTGTCAATGTCTTGCGGGCTACAACGGGAAAAACTGTGAAGTGAACATTGATGAGTGTGCTGTGAAACCTTGTCAAAATAGTGGTACTTGCGTTGATGGCGTTGACGATTACTTGTGTAAGTGTGTGGGAGGCTTTACCGGAAAAGACTGCCAAATTAACATCAACGAGTGTAAATCCAACCCATGCAAAAATGCAGGTACTTGCGTAGATGGGATTAACGACTATACTTGCCAGTGCATTCCAGGATACAAAGGTAAAGACTGTGAAATAGATATCAACGAGTGCGAAACACAACCCTGCAAAAATGGAGGCTTCTGTCAAGACCAAATCAATGGGTATTCTTGTAATTGTCCTCCTGGCTTCAACGGAACGAACTGTGAGGTTAACATCGACGAATGTCAAAGCAATCCTTGCAAAAACTCTGGTACTTGTGTAGATGGCATCAATGACTATACTTGCAAGTGTCCTCCAGGATATAATGGTAAGGAATGTCAAACTGACATTGATGAATGCAAATCAAATCCCTGCCAAAACAGTGCAACTTGCACGGATAAGATCAATGACTACTCATGTCAATGTACACCGGGATATACTGGAAAAAACTGCGAAATTAACATTGATGACTGCATGATAAATGGACAACCTTGTCAAAATGGAGGTACTTGTGTAGATGGGATAACTGATTACACTTGTAACTGCAAGCCAGGATACGCGGGGAAAAATTGTGATATTAACATCGATGAGTGCGCAGCAAAACCATGTCAAAATAATGCAACATGTCTAGATGGTATAAATGATTACACTTGTAATTGCCAACCGGGATACAATGGGAAAGACTGCGAGGTTAACATTGACGAATGTGCACCTAATCCATGTAAAAACAATGCTACTTGTGTAGATGCTATCAACGATTACACTTGCAAATGTCAACCAGGATATAATGGTAAAGATTGCCAGCTAGACATTGATGAATGTGAATCAAATCCCTGCCAGAACAGTGCAATCTGCATTGATGAGATCAATGACTACAAGTGTTTCTGTAGGCCAGGATACACTGGGAATAACTGCGAGATTAACATCGATGAGTGTAAAGTAAATTTACAACCTTGCAAGAACGAAGGAGCATGTGTAGATGGTATCAATGATTACACGTGCAACTGCAAGCCTGGATTCGCTGGAAAAAACTGTGAGGTTAACATTGATGAATGTGCACCTAAACCATGTCAAAATGGGGCAATATGTTTAGACGGAATAAACGATTACACATGCACTTGTAAACCAGGATACAACGGAAAGGACTGCCAGGTCGATATCGATGAATGCGCAACAAATCCATGCAAAAACGGAGCTTTTTGTTTGGATGGCATCAACAATTATACCTGTCTGTGTTCCCCTGGATATAGTGGTCGAAACTGTCAAGTCAACATTGATGAATGTGAATCTAATCCATGTCAAAATGGTGCATTCTGCGTCGATGATGTAAACGACTACAAGTGCTTCTGCAAACCAGGATACACCGGAAAGAACTGTGGGGTTAATATTGATGAATGTGGTCCAAACCCCTGTCAGAACGGAGCTACATGTCTAGATGGTATCGATGATTACAATTGTACTTGCAAGCCAGGGTATAAGGGGAAGGACTGTGAGGTTAATATCGACGAATGCGCATCAAAACCCTGTCAGAATGGAGCTACTTGTCTCGATGGTGTCAACGACTACAATTGTACTTGTCTAACTGGCTTCAAAGGACGAAACTGCGAAGTGAACATTGACGAGTGTGCATCAAATCCATGCCAGAATGAGGCAACCTGTGTAGATGACATTGACAAGTACTCATGCAATTGCAAGGCTGGATACAAAGGAAAACATTGCGAGATTAACATCGACGAGTGTGCATCCAAACCGTGTCTAAATGGAGCTACTTGTGTAGATGGCGAAAATGAATACACATGTAACTGTGTACCAGGATACAACGGCAAGAATTGTCAGTTTGAGATTGATGAGTGCATGTCCAATCCATGTCAAAATGGTGCTTATTGCTTTGACACTATCAATAAATATCTGTGCTTTTGTCCTCCTGGCTATATTGGTCGTCATTGCGAAAAACGTAAGTACTAAAATACGTACATTATTTGAAAAATGTTTGAATGTTTAAAATAGCAGCAAATTAAAAGATGATGATGTGCATTTTCTAAAACTAAAATTATTGTTGATTCTTTGATTACTTTTTATTTTGTATATTTGCTAGGATGTCCACCGGGAAAATATGGCCATGATTGCCTGCGTGACTGTGAATGCAAAAATGGGGCGCGGTGTGATATTGCTACTGGATTTTGCTCTTGCAAAAACGGCTGGGTTGGCAAGCATTGTAATATAGGTTAGCTGTCATTTGAAATAATAAATAATGATGATTATATGGTGGCAGGTGGTGGTATTGGTTGATGATTATGATAGTGGTGGTGGTGGTGGTGGTGGTGGTATTGGTTGATGATTATGATTGTGGTGGTGGTGGTTGATGATTATGATAGTGGTGGTGGTAGTGGTGGTGCAGGTGGTGGTATTGGTTGATGATTATGATAGTGGTGGTGGTGGTGGTAGTGGTGGTGCAGGTGGTGGTATTGGTTGATGATTATGATAGTGGTGGTGGTGGTGGTGATGTTGGTGCAGGTGGTGGTATTCGTTGATAATTATGATAGTGCATGGTGGTGGTGCTGTTGCAGGTGGTGGTATTGGTTGATGATTATGATTATGATTATGATAGTGGTGGTGTAGGTGGTGGTATTGGTTGATAATTATGATAGTGGTGGTGGTGGTGGTGCAGGTGGTGGTATTGGTTGATGATTATGATTATGATAGTGGTGGTGGTGGTGGTGGTGGTGCAGGTGGTGGTATTGGTTGATATAGTGCTGATAGTGCTGGAGATGACGACGAGAGTGAAGATTGTGATGGCTATAATGTCGACAATGTTATTTCAGTGCATCACCTTTGCAATATATTCAAACTGACTTTCTTGTTTTACAGCATGCGATGACGGCAAGTATGGATCGGGATGCAGATCTTACTGCAGATGCCAAAATAACGCGAAATGTAACCACGTGACAGGATCGTGTACATGTTTACCAGACTACACTGGAACATATTGTGAGACAGGTTGGTTGATGTCTTATTCAGTATATTCCTGATTTATTTATTTTTGTTACAGGCTCGTGAAATGAATGTGGAATCGGGGATCATTTGATTGGGATGAGGATCAGCTACTCTGTAATCGGAATCATATGACCAGAAATCGGGATCATACACTCTGGGATCGCAATCACATGTGTCCTGGGATCGGGATCACATGTATCCTGGGATAGGGATCATATGTACCCAGGGACCGGGACTATATATATCTTTGGATCGGTATCACATACCATGAGATCGAGATCATAATTACGTGTTAAAACAAATAAAGTCCTAATTAATGATTGTTTGAAAGAAGTTTGCGAAAATCTCTATTTGTAATTTTAATTATAAAATTTTGAAATTATTGCCTTGTTTATCGCTTGCGAATTCTGAAGTTTAATTCCACAAACTTCAAAAATTACTCTAGTTTTAGGACACATGGAGCTTTGGATTGAAGTTTGTTTACTTTTTGCGCGTCACCGCATGGCAGATATGCACGGGTTCAATGCTAACAAGTTTTGTTTTTTGCCGTGCTGGCTCGGTTACAAAAGATTTATCTATATGAAGGCAGAATCATATACCCTGGGATCGGGATCATATACCATGGGAACAGTATTATTAAATGGGATCAGGATCCTTATCCCTGAGTTCGGGGTCATACATACAATGGAATCGGGATCATATGCAATGGGATCGGGATCATATACCCTGGTATCGGGATCATATGCAATTGAATCGGGATCAAATATCCTGGGATCGGAATCATATGCAATGGGATCGGGATCATCATACCCTGGGATCGGGATCATATACGCTGGGATCAGGATCAAATATCCTGGGATCGGAATCATATGCAATGGGATGGGGATCATCATACCCTGGGATCGGGATCATATACCTTGGGATGGGAATCATATGCAATGGGATCAGGATCATCACTGATACCCTACCGGGATCGGGGTCATATATACCCTGAGATCGGAATATAAGATACTCTGGGATCGGGATCAAATACCCTTGGATCGGGATCATATACTCTGGAATTGGAATCAAATACCCTTGGATCGGAACAAAATACCATGGGATCGGGATCGTATTCAATGGGATCGGGTTCATATACCATGGGATCGGGATCAGATCTAGATACGTACCGTGGGATCGGAATCAAATACTCTGGATTCGGGCGAGAGAGAGTGAGCGGGCGTTTCGTCTTCAATTTAGTGTTAGTGATTGACACTCACAATCTACTGTTTTTAGAGAATAACTAAAGTACTTTTCGTTGAATTGCTTTCAGATATCGGCGGTGGATCTGGTGTATCATCTGGATCTGGAAGCGATGTGTCCTACAAAGATACTTTTAATATTTGAATAACATTATAATTATTTAAACACAACTTGAAATTCTTGTCGATTTATTTGTTTTAGAATCTTTTTTGGGCGGGCATGCATTATGTGTATTACCACTGGTCAGTGAAAATATTTACCGAAAGAAGAAACTCATGCTTAACTTTTTTCGAAAAGTAAAACTGAATCATGCAACTCGACCAACAATTATGAAAATTAACTCTAAAATACTTAGAGTATTTTTGAAGGTGAAAGCACACTATTTGAACAAGTGCATAATTTCTTTCTTTTATCCAGCCATACTCTTTTTTTACAGTGCTCAGTGGTAATTTATGTAAAACGATGCCTCAAACCTGATCAAATGTCAGAAAATCAATTAATTGAAATTATAATTCAAAATTGATTTGCTGGTCGTGAGTAATTCTTGATGGGTCTATACCATGCGTGTCATGTTTCTTCACACGCATGTACATGCTAAATTGGTGGCAGTTCGTGCTGGAATCTGGTCCGTCCTTTGACTTGACATCTTGTAAGGCCGCGATTACTCGGGCATATATTTTGCAGTGAATAATTACCGCCAACTACTGATACAGTCGATCTCAGGCTATACAAGCTACATTGATGCAATATTCTCCCGACTTTCGCAATAGAAATATATCCATTTATGGCGGTCCTTGGTCGTGTGATCTTTATCACGATCACATACATGCTAGTGGACGCGTACATATAAGTCATGGACCGTCTGAAGAGAGAAATGACAGAAGAAACTGTCAACTTTTACTAGGAACCATTTTATTAGCACTTTATTAGTAATACATATACTGAGGCTAGAGCGAAAACACCATATCCTTAAAATAGACCTTTTCCTAAATTCACTTTGATGATCCTGACAAAACAATGGTTTAACATTGATAATTGATAAATAAAAGAATCAAGTTCAGTCTTGACTTGGAACTTTTGTCTTGTGATCATCCAAGCAAATTCGGGAAAGATGTATTGCTACTGTAAGTTCCCTATCAAAGACAAGTAAAGTTGTAATAAGGTAATGTTACCATATGTATTTTTATTTTGAGTGATACTCTAAAAATAGTCACTAAATTAAAGCTATTATAGTTGGTAAATATTGTGATTTAATTTCATGGTTTTAGGGTTTTCACTCTGTAGACTAAAGTTTTATTTAGTACAATCAAAATATCATACGGGATGTTATTTGGCATTAGCGTTGCACTACTAATGATCGATGCAGCACGAAATAGCTACAAATATGTAGCAAAAATTCGTTGTGTAATGAGAATGTCTATATTTCTATCTCCTGGGTGTATTTTTGTGTGGCAAATTCAATTGGGATAGGCAGGAAATAAGTTAGAGAATATTCTAGAAACCGACACAACACCACATTGTTGTATACCATTCTCTAAAGGAAAATAAAAGGGGGGATATACTACTGTCTCTTTCATCATTTAACCACATGAATGCAACATAGCCAGACAATGATAAACAACAAGTTTCTGATTAAACTGTGACGTGAATCAGAGACGAACACGGAGTTTCATGTGAAGGCTGATCAAATATTTTACAGCACCAAGAAGATGATTAGTCTATTTTGCACGTGATGTTTTGTGAACTAAACAAAAATTATCATTAAATATTTACACAAAATTCGTTTAAACGGATTTCAAAACGCATTTCATTATAACCGATTACAAACTTATTATATTCGCGTAACTTTTTCTTCATTTGTAGACTTTGTAGTTTAGCTGGAATGTTTTCTTTTTTATTTCTTTTTTTTTTTTTTTTTTGTTGTTGTTGTTGTTGTTTTTTTTTTTTCACGCGCAGTTTTTGATTCGTCACTAATGTCAGTAGTGGTTAACTGTAAGTGATCACGGCCATGTTTTTTTGTATTGATGTCAGTTTATCAGTAAATGTTCAGAAAATTGACATTACTTTGCCAACGGCCCGATCAAAACTGGAATTACTAGAAAAAGTTGTCGATCGGTTTGCAGTTTGTTCAATGTAAAGAACCTATATAGCTATTTAAATATAATTTGATTGTGACGTGGTGTCGAACCAGTGTTTTCTGTTTTATGAGCATGGTGCTTCCAAGCAAATCATTTGTATTCAGTGGATTTTTTTTTATTCATTTTTTTTAATTAAATGTTACTTAACTTTGACTGTTGTTGTGGTGTATTTTTGAATGGTTGTTTAGCTAGTTTTAAGCCATATTTGTATTTTCTCCCCTACTAGTAATATATTTACAGCTTGGGCTGCCTTTTTTTTGAGAATATTCTTCGCAAGGACCTGAGTTTTGGACTTTGGTATTCGTTTTTACTATATTAACTTTTATCATCAGTAAAACATTCGTTACATAAGCAACTCTAAAATGATGTTCATTGTTTTTTAAGTCTGTGATGAGGGCATTACTAAGAGGAACAATCTGTCAATTAGTGATTTCAACAAAGATCAGTGAGATCGATGCCATCGATCATCACATTTGTCGATAAATGGCTATAGTAACAACTTGATCTAAATTAAGTACCTATTCCGCCTCACTAAGTTTCTTTAACTCGGTCACTCGTGAACGGAAACAGATAGTGGTTTTACTAACTTCCTTTCACTGCCACAACATAGTATGTTATGTACTATAATTAATATAATTATGGTATACGTTGATAGTTAATCGATAGTTAACAAGACAGTTGTATATATAGAACGCCACTGGTCTAAAAAAAGTTCATCGTTTTACTGCCATTTCCATGCCATTCCTTTGAGTTCAGGAATGGGTTTCATTTGCATCAATTTCCTGACGCCACACCACGAGTCGGATAGCGCCCGGAAAACCCGCTTCTTCTTTAAAAAAATGCAACTTCCTCAAACGAGCATACCGTGTTTAAAGTATCTGCTTGAAACTGCTGGAAATATTGACAACAAAACAGTCAAAAACAATAAAAAAACATACCTTTTCAAAAAATATGATTGAATATGAAATATTAAAACAGTCAATAATTGGTGAGAGCCTTTGTGTCGATGAGTTGTTTTGGGGTGTATGTGACGGATTAAACAATTTTGGGATTAAACGGCGTGAGTGAGATTTCAAAGTACAGTTTCCTAAATTTTAAGCTCTTCTTAACTTCACCAAATTGGGCTGGTATTTTGAAGCATATTCGTTTCCTGACACAATAGAGAAATACCAAAAACCCATTATTCCCTTTAAGCCATACAACCAGTATTCAAATTTGTTTTTTAGGTTGATTTATTGTTACAAGAATCCCTGATCATCGGCACTAAAGACCGAAAATTCGGAAAATATATTCCAAAATAGAAAGTTGAAGATGTATTTATTTATTTATTTTTCAAACACTATCAGTATCTCTTACAAGAAACTCATCAACAATAATAAAACAAAAAAATTACGCCCTCCTTCCTGTTGAACGTTGGTCTAAAATCAAAGCCCTACAGTGTGAAGAAACACAAACATGGACATTGGAATAGAAAGAGGTGAGTGACAGAAGTTCTGTCTTTTTTTGAGACACTTTGCCTCTGGACGTACCTAAGGGGTGGACCATTAGAAGTTGGGGGAGGGGCCGGGGGGGTGGCAATATTTTTGTGTAGGTTATTTTTTTTCGCCGCATGGGTTGTGCATAATTTTTTTTCGACCAGAGAGGTCTTGCACGTTTTTTTTTTTTTAAAGAATTTTTGTTCTCTGAAATTCAAAGCGAAAACAACTGTTTGTGTTTTGGTTAAACTTTTGAAAAGTCCGTTTTTCCGTTTTATTTATTAGTCCGGTACAGCGCGCAGATACTTTGCAGCGATTTTTTTTACTTTCGGGCGATTTGTTCACTTTTTGTCGGGAAAACACACCGAGGTCGATTTTGTTTTGGTATATTTTGTATACTGATACAAAGAGCGTAAGTCTAGGATTTTTGTGTTTTTGATGTCTCAAAGTCTCGGATGTTCGTGTTTTTGATGCCTCAAAGTCTCGGATTTCCGTATTTTTGATGCCTCAAAGTCTCCCCGGGAGTCTCGGATTTTCGTGATTTTGATGTCTCGGAGTCTAGAATTTTTAAATACAATAAATGCATGAGCTGATATATTTCTAGAATCTCAGGCTCGGATTTTAAAATTTTAGCATTCGCTACCCCTCAAGGTTCTGCACGTTTATTTTTTTTGCTTGGCTCTGTGCAGGATTTTAGGCGCATTGGCCTTGCACGTTTTTTATTTTGGGAATTGCCACCCCCCCCCCCCCCCCCCCCCAACTTCTAATGGTCCACCCCTAAGGAACATTAAACAACTGCCTTCTTTCTAAAACAAGCTCAAATACTTCTTTTTGACTCTTAACTGTTTTTTCATGTTACATTTGTAAAGCCCACCGAGATGTCATGGGCTGCACTATAGAAGAGCATGTTTATTTATTATCATTATTATTATTACATTAGATTCATTCTATTTTGATTAAGACGGCAGTAACTAATTTTGTCGCCGATCTTTTCGCTATTACTACTCTCCCCAGACTTTCTTTAACATCATCAAACCGTTTGATATGAATTTTTTATTCAATCCTGTCGAAGTATTAAGAGTGAAGTGACTTTCCTGCCAATGCAAGCTGTTCATCGGATCAAAATATCATTTCTCCTAAGTACAGGATGTTGTATCTGATGCACTTCAGTTTAAGCATACTTGGTGTTTAGATATTTAGCCGCAAAAAGGGAGTTAACTAAATATTAGGCTTATAAATTCACAAGTTTCCTTACAGCAAGAGCCGGATAATTCTCAATTTTCTGCCCTTTTACGCTATTTCATGCAACAAATTCTATTCATTTTTTGATATTGTGGGTTTTGATATTTAGCCGCAAAGAGGGAGTTAAATAAATATTAGGCTTTAAAATTTACAAGTTTCCTTAAAACAAGAGCTTGATAATTCTTGATTTTCTGCCCCTTTACAATCTTGCGTGCAACAAATTCGATTCAGTTTTTGATATTTTGGTCTTTGGCCTGAAGAAAGTACTATTGTCTGTATTTGGGTTAGTAGATATGTCGTGGTATGTCTGAAACATATGCCTCACCAAGTTCCTTAAGCACCTTCTCAACGCTGCAATTAACCTAGCTTTTAATATTTACTACTGTCTGGCCTTTTAATTTGCCAAGTGCCAGCCAGAAACTTGACATTCATTAATATATATTTTTATTGAAGGATTGAAGAGCGAATGTGCTTCCTAGTTACCAGATATTAGTCTCTTCTCTTCTCTTCTCTTCTCTTCTCTTCTCTTCTCTTCTCTTCTCTTCTCTTCTCTTCTCTTCTCTTCTCTTCTCTTCTCTTCTCTTCTCTTCTCTTCATCTTCTTTCTATAATATCTAGTAACAAAGCGTTCAAAGCTGCGCATTTTAATTCCTATACGTCCATCAATCAGGAACAATAAAGGCCGTAACATCTGTCTTAAAAAAAGCATTAAAGTTAAGGTATCGCTTTACATCGATTTACACTTCAAACACCTTGTTGATTTAACTTTTCATTTAGTTTATTTTTACTGGATTTGATTTTAGCCGCCTCTTTACAATAACATACTTGATATTTGCCCGAAATAAAAGGTTATAAAAACGCCTGTGTAAACATATCGAGTAAAGAAATCCTTGGTGTTACGTATCAACCGTCAGTCAGCAGTTTTTATTTCTGAAATTAGCTTCACAGTATGTGTTTATACAGTCATATGGGGTTGTCAAGACATTGGGAAACTGTTACATGAGATGATCTCCATGGCATCCTGAATATATTGCTGGCTTTAACGTTTTTATCCGAATTCAAAAGTATAATTCCGCATTATATTAAATTTTAAATTTCATAATCTTGTAAACCAAGCAGAACTACATGTACTGTTCAAGTTTCAAGGCTGTATATTATCAAATCTTCTTCTTCTAAGTTTTTCTTGTACTTCTCCTTCTCCTCCTTTTTATTCTTATTGTTAAAATGTTCGAACTAGTCCCATGTAAACCATGTTCTTATTGACAGCAAATTCGAATTCAATCAAATATTTTGGACCTTTAGGGAAAAAGGGTCATTCAAAGGTGTCATTCATAGGTGTCATTCATAGGTGTCATTCAGAGCAAGAATCGGAGTTTCAGAGCGCGGTTCTGGCATCTTGTTAATATATATTTCATATGCTGAGATCCACATTGTGTGATGTTCCAACTTGATAAAACTGCTGACGTTTAAGTGCTGTCAACGGTTATCTTGCTGCAAATCCCAATCGGAATGAACACGGACTGGTAAAACGATTTCTAGGCAGGGTGATTCAAGGCCTTTGCGTGTATTGTCAACCATTATAGGATAATACCATCAGTTCCTTTAAAAATATTCAGAATTATCGATCATCTGGAGTTGATTAGTATTTGAAGCAGACGGGTGTGTGATTATGAAGACTGTGTCTGAAATTCCAGTAGGGCGGTGATACTAATTTCATATCGATTCATCCTTAAATGGTTTATTAATTTTCATGACCTAATTTCCAGGTAGTAAATTCCAACTCTTGTCAGTCTGGAAATGTGCCCAAAGGGGCGCTTACGGGCTAGATCACAATGAAATATGGTATCTAGCCTTGGAACAGTTGTTTATAATCTAGATGACCCCATGGCCTAGCAACAAAATACATTCACGCATTCTCTGACTGGGCTATCAATTGCAAACAATTTTCCTTCCAATTAAGAGCGATCGTCTTATTATTATGCAGTAGCTTCCTGTATTAATTGGGGAAGTTGAAAAATGACATCTCTCTGAGATAGCTATTTGAACCACGTACCTCGTAAAGACGGCTGGGGAATACCGGAAGAAGTTAACTCTTTTAAATATTATCCCCTTTTAACAAGGGAATAAGAAGAAAAGCCAAAAAAGGAATAACGGAAGCCGAAGAACGTCGACGAAGAAAAAGAAGAACAAGAAGGAGAATTAGAATATTCGAAGAAAAAGAAAAAGAAGAAGAAGAAGAACAAAAAGAAGAAGAAAAGGAAGAAGAAGTGGAAGACGAGCAATTTGCTACATGCATATATCTATATTTCTATATTTAAATTAATATATGTATTTGGAATATAGTTCAACTTTCACTAGTGTGAGTGTGAAAACGATTTCTATTTGATCAAATTGTAGATATGATTTCCAGTGTCTAGTGGACAGACATGTTATAAAATGACACTTCAGCATATCAAAGTAAACTATTTAAGTAGATTTTGATATTGACACCGCACTCCCATGTGAAGCTCTACCATTTCCTGTGGATAGTATAAATAACTGGATGAGATCTTTTGAATTCTTGTGATTCGTTGCGGCTCACACTGTGTCAGTTATTAGGTCAAGTCAAGTCGGATAAAAAAGTTGGAACAATCATTCTTTAGCTCGCTGTTTAGAATATGGGAGAAACCCCCTGGCATCCTGAAATTAAAATTCCACCAAATAGCCACCAAACCCAAATATCTATGACAACAAAATATTATGCTTAAAGCCATCAAGAAAATTCCAGTGTAGGGTCGCAAAAAAAGTCATCAGCTGTCAACCGTAAAGAGCTAAACAAAATATACAATAGCTAGATGTAATTCTATAATTCCCCTGAAAGTGGGGCAGCGCTAGAACAATAGGCATAGGCCAAACTCGTCAGATTCAATTTCACTTCCAACCAAATATGAAGGCCTCAACCTTGATAACAGATCACAGTATGTTCAGCTGAATATTCGTCACTATCAGTTCTGCTAACAAGAGTTTGCCATCAAAATGAAATACATCTTGTTAACGGCTTTCCTCATTACTATCATATCCACAAGCAGTTGTCGGAAATTGTGCTCATCATGTTCGCGACCGATTGAAGAAATTAAACAGGAAAAACTAGAAGTTCTTCTAAAAGAAATTCTTGATAAACTTGGTCTACAAAAGGTGCCGAACATCACCAAAAACGAAATACCTCGCATCCCGCCAGTAGAAAAGCTTTTTCACTCCAAGACTTCGGCATCAAATGCTATAAGCGAAGACGTGGAAGAAGATCATTATCATTCCAAGACCCAAAAAATTATATTATTTCCCGATAAAGGTAAGGACATTCTAACTCTTGCCTGCAGCTTAAAATTTATGTTTCAAGCTTAAAGAAAAATGATACTAGACAACCGTTGATTGTGTAACTTAGACATTGGAAATGTTATAGCCCTATTTGTAATTAACTTATCATAATAAGCCTAAACACCGAACGGCTTTGCAATAAATAGTCTAGTGGTTTTCAACATAACAGTTAACGGTTTACAACATAACGGTTTACAACATAATGGTTTACAATATAAAGTCTTACTTTACTAGCGACAAAAGATGGTACACTATAAAATGCACAATAAACACACCAATGCAATGTATCAAGGTTGTTGTAAAACGTCCAAAACTAACAGAATAACCGCAGTCGTCATTATGTACTCCACTTCAAATATACAGAAATGTGTCATTCTATACCGAAATAACTGATTTTCTTCATGCAAAATTTCTTCCAGGCTAAAAATATAACGAAGGAACTTTTCTTATGACACTTGAATACAAAACTCAATTCATGATTCAAATCCATAGTAATATAAATAGCGAATTGAAGACAGTTTCATGTTCAGATAGGAAATCGGATTTGAGCTGGAAAAAGCTTTTTTATCGGATGTAACAATTTCTTATATTTCAATATTGTGATGCTGTATAGTTTTATTTGACGATCTATAAATGTCGAAAAACAAATGGTTGGATTTAAGAAACACTTTCATGCATTAAATGAAAGAATAATTACTGTCCACTCTCGACTTTGAAGAACTTCTAGTGCAAAAGTTTCTGCACGACTTTACTATCTGCAAATCTCATTTTTAAGCTAATGATATTTGAAAAATTGCATTCGCAGATAAACCCAGGTCAAATATAATTGACCTTGAAAAGCAAAAGAATGCTTGATATTGTGCAATTTGATAAAACTATCGCAGATAATTTTTAATAGATTTTCTTTTAAAACAAAAATTTATAGAGAATGTGAGCTCTCTTTTTTAAGCTGGTCGATAGCATGCTATGTATTTTATAGGATATATATCAATGTGATAATTATGTCTATTGATACTTTAATGTTAAATAATACTTGCTACAGTGAATTCTCGTACTAAAACTGTGACGAATAAAGTGTTACAGTTTAATATTGGCGCATTTTGTATTGATTGATACTTTTGGCGACTATTCGTTATATAGGCCTAACGCAACCAAGAATATCAAACAATTGATTCAATGCTGAGCTATTACAGTCAAACCAGCTGATGCATGCTTGCCAATGTTAGAAGATCCGAGTTATTTCTGCAAATTTGAGTTAATATTTGTTTTGACATTTGCATAAATGGACCGTCAACCATCAACCGTCAATCAACCGAAATCAAATTTCGATAAACAAATTCAATTGTCGCAGTCCTAGATAGGAACGCAAGAGTTGGTTTGACTGTAAAACAAGATAATATTATCAGACCTCCATAGACGTATCCTGCATTGCCTTTTGACAACCTTAACCACGGGAACGATGTAAAAAAAATTACATATAGACTATATGTAAAAAAAAAACATATAATGAACATATAATGTCATATAATGAACCTGGAAAATACTGGCTGATGACACGCTCTTCGTCTGCCACAAAATATGCCCAATACCAACAGGGAGCCCGTCTGATTTAAAATATCAAATAGGATATCCGGTTATTCCTAATTCAAAAAAAGCAATTTAAAAAATATATATATAGCTTACCTCTAGAAAAAAAAAACTTAATAGTTCTACAGGGAGCCGAAAAAATCGATAAGATTGAAATGCTGCACGTTTTTACTTTATTCTTAAACTAAAAAAAATACTCAAAAAAAATATTAAATAAAGCTTAATTCTAAAAAAAAAAGACTCAATAATTCAACAGGGTGCCGAAAAAATCGATAAGATTGAAATGTTGTATTTTTTTATCTAATATTTGACATACGGTAGTTCATCCAAGTATCATACCTATTTCACAAAACCGTTGTCACATCCAGAACTACAATCAACGCTCCAAAGCTGCATACACATTCATTATGCTTTACGAAAATGCATACTTCTGCATACATCAGAAAAAGCGCTAATGTCATTTTAGTGAGCATCAGTCTAAAAGGTCCCCTGTAACCTTAAACTTCAATAGCAGTGTGGTCTTGTATCTTGATGATAACAATCAAGAGTACAAGCGTTCTGAAATTTTGAGATTTGCATGGGCTTTTATATTGATAATGAAAGTTTTAAGTCTGGCCCACATGCACTAGCGAAATAAGCATGCGTTAGTGCGGCTAATGATTAAAATCCAACTGAGTCTGCGTATGTTGCTTATGCTTATGTCGCTAGTGTGAACCAGAGTTGATAAATACTAACAAGAGAACGTTTAATTTTGCTTGTTTCAGAACACTCATGGAACAAAAATACATCTGCGCAATCCTGTTATTTCAGTTTAACTGGAAAGGCAGCGGATCCTTTTCTCCGTATCTACAAAGCCAAACTAAAGATCTTCGTTAGACGAAAACCCGACGCAGTTAAGAAAACTCTACTCGATAAAGAAGAGACCCGTATCAATATTTATCAACGAGTCTATCCAATAATTCGTGGAATTCCTAGCAGAATCCTCATATCTTCTAAAACTGTAAAACACGGACAAGGTTCTTCCTGGTATCACTTCAAATTCCGGTCTTTGGTAAGACAGTGGAAAAAGGACCCACCCAAAAACTTAGGTATTGATTTGGAAATTATGGGCGATAGTGGCTATGAAATTGTCCACAGAAAAGATTCCGAGTTTCAGCCTTACTTGGAAATCTTTGTTAAGAATAAGAAGAGGCGACGTCGAAGAAGGACCCCCGGCATAGGGTTAGAATGTGGAAGAGGATCCAATGAAAAGCGATGCTGTCGGTATCCACTGATAGTGGACTTAAGAAAAATTGGCTGGGACTTTATCGTGGCGCCTAAACGATTCATGGCTTACGTGTGTACTGGAGAGTGTACTGATCGAAATCTTAGCCAACACCTACATGGTCAAATAGTTAAAAAAGCTACTGGCCGTATGTCCTCTTGCTGTGCACCTAAAAACTTCGGGGACATTAGTATGATCTATATGGATACAGAAGGCAAAGTCATTTTTGATACACTACCGTCGGTAGTCGCACTCTCATGTGGATGTGTGTGACAAAACAGAATGCTAGGAAGTGGAGTTCTCTTTTAGATTCTAATTTATAGACGCATAAGAAGACAAAGAAAAGAAAAGCATAAAAAAGAAAAAAAGTAGATACCGAAAAAGATCATGTCGATGTTCATCATGATGCATGATGGTGATGATGATGATGATGATGATGATGATGATGATGATGATGATGATGATGATGATGATGATGATGATGATGATGATGATGACAAAGATGATGATGACGACTAATAAGGTAATTGAGATGACATCAACAATGTTGATAGTCATGACGGCTATGATTATGACGATTATGAGAATGATAGTGATGGTGATGATGACAATGACGATAATGAGAAAGTTTGTGATGGTGATGGCAATAACGAAGATGATGATGATGGTGAATGAAACCTCATCTTCAAATCTTCCTAGAGGTATCTGGTCCGTTTGCTGTCAAGGTAGACAATAATTCAGCGTTACTGGGTGATAATAGATAGCCATAGTTTAGGTTTTAATTGATAAAGAAGTCGATACGAGGTTTTGAAGTAAGCAGTATTATAATACGCTTAATCACTTAGCTTTTCATTAAGCCAAAAATTCGATAAGACAACTATTTTACATAGTTCTACAATAATCTCCGTTCACAAACCTTTTTAGAAGGGATAAAATAGTTAGGAATTCAATACTAAATTAAAGTTATTTAGATTATATTTTTGAAACATTTTGACTTTTGAATATTATTTTTTTATAAACCCAACAATGTTTTCTAGTAATTTGACGAAAAATTTATAGCAGTTTTTTAAGAACCATAGTATAATATTGAAGAAAACCGTACAACGATTGGAAAGCTTGTTTATTTTTCTACCAAAAAAATAATGATAAAACGCTTAAAGGTCAGCAGAGCTACAATCGTTTGCAAAATAAACGGACCGCCCGACTCCTTCCTCCTTGAAACTATTGATCAGAGGTGGATTCATAAATCTGAGTTTTTTTATCCACATTTTAAGGCCCAAACATCAACAATGGATGTAGGAAAGGGTACAGTTTATTTTGCATAGGATTGATTTTTCTCTAAAAATACTCTTGATATTTTAGAGTTTAGCATAAGCATGGTATTGAGTGCGAGAACTCAAATCTGAATCTGAATTTCCAAAAAAAAACATGGCAAGAAAATTTTAAAAGCGCAAAATAGAAATCAATTTGTTTTAGGCTTTTTTTTTTTGCTCTGAGAATATTTTAGATATGTATAGAGCGAAGTTTAGATCGCTGTACTTTAAACCTAATGTATTTTAAAAGCCATCTTTGATAGGTAGATTCTATGGAACCTGAATACCGCTTTTAAGGAGCCACTTTTATAATTTAGAATTCGACAAATGCAATTTGATTGCACTCTATTCACTCGACATGGTCTTAAGACTTAAAAGTACAATTTTGTTCAAAAAAAATAATTTGAGAGTTATGTAGGCACTCCTAGAGTTGCTGTTATTTATTACGAGTTATTGTTTGTAGTAGGTCACTTGAAAAGTACCGAATAAAGTATTAGATTACAAATTGAACGCTTGACTCTTGTCATTTCTAAAACGATTTTGTCTTAATCGGATTTTAATCCGATCTTTACAAAAAACGAAATGGGGGATTAACGGTTGGGTAGTTAGCCTTAATTACCACCTTATGTTGAATCGGTTTCAGCATTTTTGAGGCGCTGATAAACAAAATACTTTAAAAAAGTAGTTTTAACATGGACACAGTGTGAAGAAGTTGCTGTTGGAGAAAGAGTAAAAGAGTTTAACATGGTTGAACGAAAGAGAGTGAAAATTAAAGATCATAATACACAAGATAAAATTCCAACAAACGTTGAAACTGATATTTGAAAAAAGATAAAAGCAAAAATAAGATATTGCTAAAATATGTTGAAAGGGATTATGACAATGTTTATAGATGAAATCAGGCCTTTGCTGAATCAACAGGAACTTAAAACAATTGCTTTTAGCGCAGTTAAAACGGAGAGACATGTGTACAGAAGAGGAGCACTTTTAGATACTAAAGTTAAATAGTTTTTAGATAGTTACTAAAGCCGGTTTTGAAGATAATAAATTGAAATTACACTTCACTGAAAAACAAAAATATATTTATATAGTAGTTTCACAGTTTTCTGCGCCATTTTGAAAGGGTTGCCGTGCCCTTGCATCGAAGCGAGACGAATGGTGAGCTTACAATGATAGCGACTATTTTAAAGTACACCTTGGCGGACAATTATTCATATGTCACTATCACTGCAAGCTCAACATGCATCCCACTTCGATGCAAATGCACGGATATCTTTCAAGATGGCACAGAGGACCGTGAAGGTACTTTTGTCGTTCCTTTGCATCACAATACATGTACAAAATACTCAGCTTTAGGTTCCCAGTCTCCCAGAGTTGTCCTTGCTGTTAGAGCTACCTTATAATTACATTTTTGTTAACCTTATACACATTCTAACCGCTGTTCCCCTCAAAGCTTGCTCGCTCACAGTAAAACCAAGGCTTTTTTGTAATATTACAGTAAACAGCTGCATTTTGAAAAAAAAACCGTTTAGAATAAACAAAAGAAGTGGTACTTAATGTTCCATGTCACATTTAATTTTAAAGCCGTTTTAAGCCATGTAAGAAAAGAGAAGGGGGTACCTAAAATACCTGAAAATGGCTTAGAACCCGAAATATTGAGAGGAGACAGTAAGTACACTTCTTTGTATTTATTCTACCTTTATTTTTAGAACTTTAGCTGTTAACTGTACTATTATAAGACAACCGTGTTATTACATAACTTTCTTTACAAATGGATGGTCTGGGTTACCTGTGGTAAGCTTGAATAAAATTCGTCGCGCGTTTACAAGTTTATCCATATATGGTATAAATATATAAATATCTCTTTTTGCTATAAAGTACGCGGGCCTACAAAGACATTCCAAACGTGAATGGTGAATATATCGACAAAACTGGAACTAAGCTCTTTTGTGATTTGACACGACGTAGGACTAGCGTCATATACAAACACTCGAGTTTCTCGAGATCTTCGAGTTATAAATTTATTCAAAGAGTGGATTACCACATGGTCCAGGCACAGTACGGCAGTGCAGCATGGTGCATCACTTGAATGAACGGTCCAGGCACAGTATACTGTACAGTCCAGGTAGTTTACTGCATCAGTCCAATCACAGATCCACTACAAAGTCCAGGCACAACCAAGGCACAGTACGGCAAAGTCAAAGTAAAGTAGGCGGCACTGCACGGTCAAGATAAAGTACGGTTCGATATAAATTCAAAAATCGACAAGTGTTCGACGCTAACACGACAAATGTTAGTTTTCTGAAACAGGATATAAGACCCGGGGGGTAATCCCTTTGTTCAAGTGGTAGGGGTGATCGGCGTTCCTTTTAGGGTTGAACATATTTCCTGTGCGTACCTTTTAGGGTCCTTTTAGGGTTCTGGCTCATGTAAGTTACGTAACATGACTCCGTACCTGTAAGGGTTATTTTTACTTGGCTTTGTTATACTTAAAGTTAGTGAAGCTGCCAAGATCATCGCACAGACTTACCTTAAGGGGTTGAAACCAACAAGGCTTTTTATAGTTCTTTAAGTCTGTGCGTGCCTTTTAGGGGTAGTTTTCCAAACCTATCATCCGATCACCCCTACCACTTGGACAAAGGGACTAACACCCCACCACCTCCCCCCGGGACATATTTGGCCTCCTCTGCACACAACCCCTTTTCCTCTCCTCCTGTTGTGCTTCCTTTGTAACTGTTTTATTGACCGTGAGGAGACCCCATTCTCCCTCTTCCATTTTCCTAAACAGGAAGCCCATGACAGCGATGTCTGCGGAGGAAGAAGAATAGGATATACAGCTATTTAATGCAGGTTGATGCAGGTTTTATTGCAAGTTGCTTGTTGCTTGTTGCATGTTGTATGTTGCTTACCAAGTTTGAGTTATATGATATATACATGTTAATAAATTTGACGCAAAATTAACCATGCTGGAAAACCCTGCAGACAAAGTTTGGTAAATATTGTTGTGACCTTTCGCTGCTTGAATTCATATCATCCATAGTGCATTTGTGTTGCTATTGCATTTGTGACCTTTCGCTGCTTGAATTCATATCATCCATAGTGCATTTCGGGTTTGGTATGTAACAAGCAACAAGTAATAAAACCTTCGCCAAGCTTTTTTGAAATATCTCTATATATGTGAGCAATTATTTGAATCATTTCTTTAAACGTTTCCAGAATATTCCAAGTAGATTTTTTGATGACAGATTGTAGATGGGTTTCTACATGATAATGTCTAGCTATTTCCTTCACTTAACATTTCCACCTTTTGACTTCTAACTGTTTGCTGTGCTGACATTTGAGAATCTTAAAGAGGGAATTGGCTTTTCAGTGACTTAAATGTATATCTACAAAATTATTCTTGGGGGTAGTTGTTGCTTTAATATATTAAAATAATTTTTCAACAAGTATGTTGTAGGTTTTTTTAAGTTTAGTAATAAAATAGAAGTCCGTAAACTGTTCAATAAATCCATGAACTAAAATAAAACTGCTACTTAGTGACTATCAAAACAAATGGTTTCCTTTTGTAGTTGATGTTTCTGGTTGAGTGATAGTGACTAAATAAAAACTATTAGTTAGTAACTATTTTATTTTTATTTCACGATTTTAATGTTTTAGACAGTTACATGTTCGGACTAAATTGTTTTTACTCTAGTAAGCGTTCTTATAAAACATAAGTTGTCAAATTTAAAAACTTTTGAAAATCGTTTTCATTTTGAAAATGCTATACATTTATTAAGCAATATGTTGACCAATTTAAATAAAGTCCAGTCCAGTCCCAACATGACTACTAGGCTAGACTGTCAAGAATAATAGGAGTTCGTGATAGGTCTCTAGATAACTTGCAACCCTTGGGAGTTGATTCTTTGACATACATGTAAAAGCATATAACATGTTCATCATACACGAATTAAAACTTCCCAAGGTAATGTCGCGAGGTCAATGGTGTTTAAAAATATATGTGACATTCGCAATTTTTAACAACTTTTTCCTTTGATCCCTATAAAATATTTGCACGATAAAAACTTTTGCACCAAAATTTCCCTGAATAAATATCAAGAGGCTTTCTGCAGCATGCTGAACAGTTTGCCTACAAAAATAAAAAGCATTGTGAAACTTTCAAAGTAGAACTTTGTCCCTAAAAACAGTGAACAACCCGAGCTTTTTACACCTGATTATATACGCCGAAATGCAAACTACTTTTGCACGACCGAAAAGAATTGTGGATGTTTGATATTAATTATAAATACAAAAAAGATGGCAAAAAAGAAAAAGAGAAGAAGAAAAAATATTTTAAAAGCTTACAATTTATGCATTATAAAGCTGTGCCTATCAACTGTTTAGATAGTTAATTAAGTTAGTCTCTGAAAAAAGCCTAAACTCGATCTTGAGACCGAAAGGGGTCATAGGGGAAATATTCCATCCAGGGGAGTGAGGCAAGTGAGACACTCAAATATGTTAAATAAAAAAACTGAAACACACACAAACACACAAAAAAAAAGGTTTTAGACATCTTGAACCCTCATAAAAGACTTGTAATACATAACCCCTTTCGGCCTAAAGATTAGGCTGCATTTTTTTCCAACTTTCATGACAACTTTAATTGAATTAGATATATATTGTATGCTTAACCACAATTCATGTTGGTCTTGCAATTATCTTTTGCGCTGTTCGCTGCGACAACATTTTTGAAATTGGTGTAGTGATAAATCACCGTTAAGACAAGGTTTCTGCTGTTGAAATTGTCTGTCAGATGACTACAGATGAATCGCTATCGTATGATATCGTATGTAAAAAATAGAAGAAAAACTGCAATACAATGTTATGTAGACTAAACTAAAACTATCTGACACATGGATTCCAACTACTTTTGAAAAAGGCATAAATAAGCATAAGATAGTGCAAATAATATACCCATGAAACAAGTAGTACAAATTAGTACTAAATAGGGCTGACTGGAAAACAATTGAAGAAAACAATAGAATTATTGCACTGCAGGGTATAAGTAATGTTTCACGGGTAAATTACGTGCGATCTACAGTAATCTTGTTAAGTGCAACAAGCGCTGGTGTCATTTTGTTCTTCTAGAACCTCATTTACTGCACCATCATGTCTGAAGGCCTTTGGTGCATAATAAGGCAGGAAAGGCACAAGCTTTGAACACTTAAGCTTGCTGAAACTATTTAAACCGAATGGAAGATCGTAAACATGTACTGATGCAATGCTAGAGTTGCCTTGCTTCTCGCCGTCTCCAGCTTGGCTTTGCCAGATGAGAAGGCCACGTTCCTTAGCTGTACCAGGAATAGCATTGTCCAGCATAAGAGCGACGGTTCCTCCTACCGCCATGTTGGTTTTCAGCAGCACTGCGATGATTTGATCTAATTCATCCACTCCTGTATCAAAACACAAAAGCATCAATACAGCGATTTGGTTATATAGTGCACCATATCAGTATAGAGTACAGTGCTATTCTTGCTTATTCTTCTCAATGTAGGGAACTGTGAAGGGGATTATTCAAACTTATTTCGCAAACTCACCGGTCGCAATGGCGCCTGGATGTTTGTTCATCCAATATGGTAGTCCAAGGCCCATAAGCAAGGCCATTCCAACAACGAAGATATTCCTTGGTGAATTCATATTGGCATATTGTAAACTAGACAGGCCAACACTTGCTATCATGCCAAACATGGCGAAGAACATTCCACCAACAATGGGGTCTGGAATAGTGGTAAACAACGCTCCAATCTTACCAAGTACTCCAACCACTATCATTAGTAGTCCGCCATATTGGATCACACGTAGACTGCCCACCTACAAGTAATTAAACATTAATACATAATTATATGTTTTGTGCGTTAACATGCATCAATACTTTCACATAATTATATGTTTTGTGCGTTAACATGCATCAATACTTTCACATAATTATATGTTTTGTGCGTTAACATGCATCAATACTTTCACATAATTATATGTTTTGTGCGTTAACATGCATCAATACTTTCACATAATTATATGTTTTATGCGTTGATGCGCATATTATTTTCATTAATCTTTTTTTTTTATTGTAATTCTAAATTGTTTAAGCCTCGTGAAATATTCTAAGGTCTCAATTTTTAAACAAAGGCGCAAGTGTCCTATTAAATTGGCAGACTCAGACCCTCACAACTTTGTGCAATGATTTGCTGCTCAATAAGAAGAAGAGAACTGTAAAAACCCTCGTAACAAGGGAGAGAACAACACAACAAGCAAACCTCTTATGTAATTCATGCCCAAACCGAGACTCGAACCTTGACCACAGCGGTACGCGTGAGTGGTCAACTGCTATGCATGTCAACTTTAAATATAGTATAGATACATTTAGATAAATATCGATATAGTATAGTATAGAATTAAAGATAAAACACAATAAATAATCATGATTAAAACATAGAATTGATGAATAGCTCCTAAAATACAAAATGTAAGTTGATTTTAGAGTTAACATATTTTTACAGTTTACTGTTATTGTATGCCGACACAGCTAATAACGTATTGTTTGTGTCTGCATACAACACCATTATAGATGGAGAATTGACCGAAATGCAATTCATGTACAAATATGCAGTAAAGATGGATTGCAACCATTACCGGGAGAGCAAATTGAACAAAAGTACCGCCAGTCACGGTGATGGTTTTCTTTTGTCAAGACCACCATCATGGCTGCCGTTTCTTTTGTTCAATTCCTTCTCCTAGGAATGGTTGTAATCCACCTATATTTGATATGTGCCGTACCTTTGTAATGCCAATAGCACCAATATTTTCACTGTATGATGTCGTTCCATTGCCGGTACCAAACATTCCAGCCAATAGACATCCTATTCCTTCCACACCAATGCCACGATTAATGGCATGCTTTGGAGGAGGTGGAGCACCCGACAGTTTTGCGCATGCGTAGTAATCCCCAATTGATTCAATGATCGAAGCTAAAACACCAGCAAGCATCCCAAAGACACCAGCAGCACTAATTGTTGGGAGGCCCCATTGACCTACAAAGATGGGAAGTTAAATATCTATTGTTCAGGGCCGTAAGGGAAACTGCATTTCAACACACCAACCATATCAAAAGGACATTTGCCCCACATCTGTTTTTATTAATTTCATTTCCGGTTTTAATAATTTTTATCGAAAATCTTGGAATTTTGAGCAATTTTCTATAATTTCACTGTGAAGTAAAAATGTTTTATAGCCAATCTTACCAGGGTATGGAAATCGAAACCACTTGGCCTCTTTCAGCACAATAGTCCTGGAATCAGTCCTTGCTAGATAGTTAGGGTTATTTGGGTCTGATGGAAAGCCCCCAGCAGCGGTAACTATCGCACAGATAGCCCATGATACAGCTATAGCTAAAATGATCTAAAGAATATCAACCAAAATAACATTAAGGCATTTTGGTAATCTGCAGTATCATCAGTTTTTTTTTTGCACACAAGCAAATTCAATCTTAGAATGAAGACTATTGTTTTTTATATAATAAGTGTAATATACCGGGAACAGCTTGAATATTTGCACTTTCTTGAAATGAAATCCCGAGCTTCTTGTGTAAAGTGGCACAGGAAGAGCGTAGTTTGATAAAAACTGAGAGAACAGGATAATTAACGCCAGGGTCCTTTGAAAAAGAAAGACAACAAAATCGTTTTACCATCCACATCTAAGAATACATCTACAGATAGTGAAGACTGCAAATTGCTTACCAGAAGGAAGACTGAAGAAGGAGGGGTGAGGGGCTGGCTCTGGTGGCTGTGAAATTTTTGCATAAATCTTTGTTTGCCACCCCACCAGGTTTCATACAATAGTCCCATTCACAGTTCCCTGCACCATCTTTTAAAAAAGGTAGCCAGGCCACCCCACCAGGTTTCATACAATAGTCCCATTCACAGTTCCCTGCACCATCTTTTAAAAAAGGTAGCCAGGCCACCCCACCAGGTTTCATACAATAGTCCCATTCACAGTTCCCTGCACCATCTTTTAAAAAAGGTAGCCAGGCCACCCCACCAGGTTTCATACAATAGTCCCATTCACAGTTCCCTGCACCATCTTTTAAAAAAGGTAGCCAGGCCACCCCACCAGGTTTCATACAATAGTCCCATTCACAGTTCCCTGCACCATCTTTTAAAAAAGGTAGCCAGGCCACCCCACCAGGTTTCATACAATAGTCCCATTCACAGTTCCCTGCACCATCTTTTAAAAAAGGTAGCCAGGCCACCCCACCAGCTTTCATACAATAGTCCCATTCACAGTTCCCTGCACCATCTTTTAAAAAAGGTAGCCAGGCCACCCCACCAGGTTTCATACAATAGTCCCATTCACAGTTCCCTGCACCATCTTTTAAAAAAGGTAGCCAGGCCACCCCACCAGGTTTCATACAATAGTCCCATTCACAGTTCCCTGCACCATCTTTTAAAAAAGGTAGCCAGGCCACCCCACCAGCTTTCATACAATAGTCCCATTCACAGTTCCCTGCACCATCTTTTAAAAAAGGTAGCCAGGCCACCCCACCAGGTTTCATACAATAGTCCCATTCACAGTTCCCTGCACCATCTTTTAAAAAAGGTAGCCAGGCCACCCCACCAGGTTTCATACAATAGTCCCATTCACAGTTCCCTGCACCATCTTTTAAAAAAGGTAGCCAGGCCACCCCACCAGGTTTCATACAATAGTCCCATTCACAGTTCCCTGCACCATCTTTTAAAAAAGGTAGCCAGGCCACCCCACAAGGTTTCATACAATAGTCCCATTCACAGTTCCCTGCACCATCTTTTAAAAAAGGTAGCCAGGCCACCCCACCAGCTTTCATACAATAGTCCCATTCACAGTTCCCTGCACCATCTTTTAAAAAAGGTAGCCAGGCCACCCCACCAGGTTTCATACAATAGCCCCATTCACAGTTCCCTGCAACATCTTTTAAAAAAGGTAGCCAGGCCACCCCACAAGGTTTCATACAATAGTCCCATTCACAGTTCCCTGCACCTTAAAAGGTAGCTGGGCCTTTGTATCGAAGCGAGGTGAACGTTGAGCTTGCAATGATATAGAGATCTTTTAACACTTGCGGGACAATTCATATTCATGTGTTTCTATCATTGCAAGGTCAACGTTCGTCTCGCTTCAATGCAAAGGCCCGGCTACATTTCAAGATGGCGTAGGGAACTTAGAACCTAACTCCTTTTTATATGTCTCAGTATTTATTTAATTCCCAAAACTTACATGATTGAAACTCCCCAGTGATTACCTGCAATATCAACGTCAAAGTTAGGACTTCCTTTATACTACATGGATAACGAGCATTTTAACACATTCACATGCGAATTGTTGCGTTAAAATATTAAATTATTAATTATTATACTATTTCAAAAATCTTTTTTTGTTTTGTTTTTGCAGTTGAAGCTATCATTTCATTGCAGTATAAGTATGCAGATATATTCACCATAACTAATTCATTGTGTAATGAACATGATCGTCGCGGTAAGATGAGCAATTTAAGGAATTTACGAGATAACAAATAAAACAAAACGCTAAACAATTTAATAAGGGCATAACTCACATCCTAAAAGATGGCAAAATGTCTGAATGTCCGATTTTCATGGTCCACGAAATTCAGTCTTTCGCGTGGTGCATGCTGGTAAGTGACTATGGGTTATTATATGTATATGTACGTAATTGATTCATATACAGCTATTTCAAAAAGGTTGGTGGAGGTTTTGTTGCATTTTGCCTGTTGCATGTTGTATGTTGCTTACCAAGCTTGAAATATGTTATAATATATGTCAATAATATCAGCACAGAATAAGATGCTAGAAAACCCTGCAGACAAAATTTGGATAAAATTTCATATTGTTGTGACATTTCGCTGCTTGAATTCATATCACCCATAGTCCATTTCGGGCTTGGTATGCAGCATGCAGCATGCAACAAGTGAACAAAATTGCATTTTTGCAAATAGTTGAATAATTACAATTTGTTTGTAAATAAAAAGAAGCCGGTTGTCATTGAGACTGTGTTTACCTGCGTGGTCTGCAGCCACGTGAAATAAAGCCAGTCCAATCAGAGCAACTGTAGGCGCGATAGTGATTGGTCCAATAAACTTCATCAGAAACCCTACCACACCAGAGAAACCAATCACAATCTGAAACACAGACGATGCCATGATCGCTCCTTGGATCTGATTGGAAGAAAAAAATGAATGATTATTAGCAAGAATTTGCGAGGTGGATATCGGGGATAACCGAGCAAAGTTAAACATTTTTGGTAGGGTTCGACTTTAACATTTATGAATTAATATCAATACATTTACGGTTGATGGTTATTGCATTTACAGTTCATTTTTATTACATTTACGGTGGGTATTACATTATACACTTCATTAAAGTGCATATGACATGAACCTCACCTCACGCATGCGCATTTGCCACACCTCTTGTTCATCGAACATAGTGTTGTTCATTGTTGCATTGACTCCACCTGAAAGAACAAATCAATAATCATTATGACTTTATATATCATTATATATTTACATAATCGTTTTGGATTTGATCAGTATTAAAGCGATCTTTATAAGCTTTGCAGCTTCAATTTTAAAACTATTAAAACAGAGTGCATCATCCAAAATATCCCTAATATTTAGTATATATCATACAACTAATAATAATAATATAATAATAATATAATTTTTTTTTTCCACAGCAGATCCACATAGTGGTTATTCTTCTGCTGGCACTCACACTAACTACCTCTACATTAAATAATTTTCATAAATCACTCCTCACGTGTTGATTTTTGCTGAGGGAGGAAAACTGGATAACCCGGAGAAAAACCCTTGTGGCATGGCAGAGAACAACACATCAAACAAACTCAATTCACATACACCTAATTCAAAAAAGGTTGACGGAGCGAACGGCGATTGGCGATTGGTGAGTGGCGATTGCACGACCGAAAGGAGATATTGGTAATACGAATTCCTTCTTCCGTTCAGAGAAAACTTCGAGACACCCATCTACGGTCATCGTTGAACGGTTTTGGGTAATATATAATTGAATAAGAAGAAATTCGTATTATCCACAGTCTCTTTCGGGACGTGCAATCGCCGATCACCGATCGCCGATCGCCGTTCGCCCCGTCAACCTTTTTTGAATTAGGTGTATGATCCGGTGCCCGAGCTGGGAATCGAACCCAGATCACAGCGGTGAAAGGCCGGTGCCAACTTATTATCATGTATAATATATTATTGCTAAAACGTTTCTTTAAAGAATAAGAAATCACAAAAGGGATTATTGGAGTTCAAGTTGAGTATACACCTAATTCAATAATCGTTGTCGCAATCAAAACTACAGTCTACTGAAGCCTGCTAAGAATGTCGGTAATATCAACATATTAATTTGAGATTTACTTAGACGTATTTTCAAGAAATATCTGTTTTATTTTCTACCACTGCAACAACTTATTATGGTGATATAACACAAACACGTACAACCAAAATATGCTATGAATAAATCGATAACAAGAGAAGAAATACCGAAATCCTTTACAGGCCTTAGAGTGTGGATTGTAACTTTGATTGCGACAACGATTATTGAAATAGGTGTATAAAGTTAATTCAAGAAAGCGCGCTGGTGCACATCAATCTATTACATACTCACTTTGAAATGTTGGGCATTGCCATTTTGGCAGAGACAGGATGGCAAATATTGGAGCAAAAAAAGAGAAGGTCCCTCCTTGAACGATAGGCAATCTTTCAATAGAAATAAAAAATAAATATATAACTGAATAATTACAATAAGTTGCTGTAATTTGTCTTTTCCTCTCCATTTACAACTTAAAGTACTACAACTATTGCTGTTATTGTTGTTGTTGCGTGCAAGAATAATATGAATCTATTTTTAAATGATTTCAAAATATCTCAATTATTCTTGTTGACATATATTTTAATTATTCCCTTCCGTTCACGTAGATATGACCTACAGGCTTTAAAAATAGAAGCATGGTTTTATTAAATGGACTGACCTGACGCCAAAGGTTGCTTGAAGCACAGTTACTATACCAGAGACAAAGAACAGAGTACTGAGAACCTCGGCAATAACCAGAGGGTTATTGGCAAAACACATTGGACCACTTAAAATGAACGGCTGAGAGAGAGTCCCACCAACCATCGTCATGTAGTGCTGAAAAATTGTTTAATTGTCAATTGGACATGCCACGGTTCTCGTCGATCAACCTTGATACCGTGTAATGTATTCTTTAGAATTTGACTACGGCTCCTTTAAATTTTTTTAATTTTTAAAAAATATTAAAATAGCTGTTTTATCGATGCATACAAATGAATATTCTTTTGTTTTCAGAATCATACAAGTGAGGCTATCGGGTCAATAGAATGCTTGTTGTCTCATTTGCATCTCATGTACATGCATACGTAATAACAGGTATCGTGTCAATTGTTTGATAATATGTAGATTCCTTAAACTACCGCGAGCTGTAGTGAAATACTAAAGACATATTACACGCTATCGAGACTGAGGTTGCGAAGTACTTTGAAAAGGTCTGTTGTAACTGAGAAATGTTCGAAAAATTGACTCGCATGCACAAAACAACGAACCATCGAACATTACAGACATACAAACGAAAAACCCGAACATACTCGAACGAACAAAACGAACAAATAACTGAACAAATATTGAAACGAATAAACAAGCAAACAAACCGAAACAAACGAGCGAATGAACTAGCGAGCAAACAAATATATAAATACATAGAGAACTGCAAATAAAACAAAAAACGAGTAATCAAAAGAACAAACAAACGAAAAAAAAACTAACGAAAAGATAAACAAAGAAATAAACAAACAAATAAACAAACAAACGAAAGAATGAAACAATGAACCAACAAACAAGACAATTAACTGAAAAACGGACGAATGAACGAACGAACGAACAAAAACAAAAGATCAGTGCATTTCTGATATTATTTCTGATATTATTTCTTAAGGTATTTTACCTGAAATCCCAGTGTAATGCTGACGTACCATGGTGGTGTATCGTCAATACTGTACACCAGGTCGAGGTCAGCGTCATCTTTCTCATCTTTCTTGATGTCCTCTTTCTGTCCTTCAGTCTTTTCAACATTAGATTTCGCATCGACCTACAAAACAGCACAGACAGAAAAACTCAGACACTGAAAAACATAGCAACTGAAAAACTCTTGCTTGTATTTGCCAGTAATTCGGTATGTGAAAAACAAAACGATAAAAAAGCTACTCCCTTATTACTTTAAATTCTTATGTCGAATAGTACAAAATGCAACGGTTCTAAATAACATGAAGCTAGTACATAAGAATTAATTAATGACAATTTTCATTATTGACAACCTATGCTATAGACCTAGGCCTTTTAATAAATCCCGAAGTGTTCTGTTTTCCGCGCTTGACGTCAAATTTATTCTTTTCAATTCATTTCATATTATACAAATTTCAAAAGAATACAATTGACGTCAAGCGCGGAAAACACAACACTTCGGGACTTATAATTAAAAGGGTCTATAAAGCTGATTTTTTTTATGGATGAAAAAACATTGATAGACTAGTCCACCAAGACGTTTGTCACTTAGTAGACAAGACGTTTGTCACTTTAGGGGGTTGTTCTATTTCCACGAACACCAGCGCGCTTAATTTTAAAGATGGGAGTTTCCCGCGCTGTATTTATATTTCGGCATCCAACCCGGGCGTTAACAATATAATTAGTATATTACCTGGTTAAGGGCAATGGCAGTAGCCTGGTCCATGGTATGTTGTTATCCTCTACAGCAATAGATAACAGAAGCTGAGAAGGTGCAAGGGATATTATTTAATGAACACAGGTTTTCATAAAGAGGTCATCTGAACACAATCTTCGCATAATTCAGTACTAATTCAGTGTCTGCGTTTCATAAACATGTAATTATAATACCGCTTCCCACAGACCCTATGCATAAAAAGCAAGGGGCTGGGAACGAGCACACTAACACTAATAAAATATTTCGATACTATTTTTCTACTAAAAGTTGGCAGAGTTGTGTTGTTGTATATCAAGTCACTACAGAGTTATCAGTATATAAAAGGTACCAAAAACATGAAAACGGGGCTCGTCAGCCCAACGTTCAAATTTTCAGCCAATGCTTTGTAAATTCAAACAGCCGTAGCTTTTTAAGATCATTAATTTCGATGTACTCTCTCTCATGAAATCAATGGTGTCTTCAAAAAATGTAAAGTAAAATTAGGTAAAGTATCTTATTGTCACGCCTTTTTACCTAGGGTGTATAATACATCAAGGGTGTATCAGTTACACATTTTACTCCGACGGTCCGGTCTAATCTTCTCTATGAACTATCATCCATCCATGATCCATGTTTTGGTCATATTCAAAAGAGTAAGAAGCTTTATAGAACTCTTTCATAATGGCCGCCAACTAATTATCATACGTTTAGTATAATAGAAAATCGTGCGCGTTGATTGGTCGAGAAATTCACACTATTTCGCGATAATCACCTACAGCGTTTCGCGCGCTTTAAGAAACAAGAAATGAACAGTTTTCTTCAAAAAGGGCTGGTTACTCCGTCTTGGTTATTATTCAATTCGCCTTCGCCTTTCAACATCAAAAAAATAAAATACAAATCCTTACATTTTTAATTTAGCCTAACTTAATTAGCATTTTGCATCTAGCGACAATTCACTAACTAAATTATTCTTGCTTCTTCAACATTTAATCTCGTTTTCTCAACAAAACTTCCACAAGTTTGTGTTATGACAAATGTCTATCATATAAGAGCTTTCTTTTCCTTACATACATAATTTAAATTACGATAATTAGTTGGCGGCCATTATATAAAAGGTCTATATCAAAAGTTAAAAAAGGCCCTATTTCAAAAGTACATTTTTTACGAGGTAGAGGGAATATTTTTTAGTAATTAATACAGTGTTATTTTCAATGTGCTGTACAGTTCCATCTTACTAGCCTACATTCCCGGCGAATACCGGCTATCATTTTTAGTGATGATCCGTTGTGTAATCTTTTCAATAATCATATTTGTAAAAAGACTTCATATTTCTAGTGCATACTCTCCAACACTACTGAATAAAATAGGAACATCAAAAATACTTCCCCCAAGATGTTTTTCCGACGGTATTTTCGTAAAAACTTGTAACCTTTGAGACGCATGAATGAGGGATAAATTAGCTGGAGTCCTGACACTAGTCGGGATAACCCTATAGGGTTGAAGGAACCAACAAGTCCGAACTGGCAGTGCTAAAAACAGACGAAAACGTTTAGAGGTGTTTCACACACAAAAGTATAATTTACCTGATTTGAGATGATTTGCGACAAGTTGACATCGAGTTGTTAGACAAAGAAACAAAAAGCAATATTGAACAGTCCTTTTTTATCAGTGAAAATGCTATAATTTTCCCGCATAATTAAGGTATTAGCATAATTAGTATAATTTATTCGCTCCCACTCTTGACCCAAGCATAGCATCACGTATCAGTCATCTTATATATGACCACAATCGATACATATCAAGACAATAAACTAATAGAATAGACTAATGCAGTTTAGTATAAATACGCTGGTGATTATAGAAATTCGCTTCGCACTATTTCGATAATCACCAACAGCGTTTCGCGCGCTTTAAGAAATAAAAAATGAACGGTTTTTCTTCAAAAAAGGCTGGTTTGTTTTGCTTTTTAAAATAATCACCTTTGTATTCATACTAAAACAATTATTCCCCTCGACTCAGTGAACGTCGATGAATAATAAACTTTCCTTTTTCTCGGTTATTATTCGTCGATATCCACATTGCCTTCGGCGAAAAACTGTTAATTAAACAGCTATTACTAGTAAATTTTTAACATTTCATACATCAAGACAAAACTTTGATAGAATGGTTCTGCTGATTTTCTGTGTCAAATTCTGGCCTTTCTTTCGCTACTGTTAGATTTGGGATTGACAAGGTCACGTGACAAGGTCCTGCAAAATGCATATAGATGCCAGCAAGAATAATACACATTTTAAAAAAGAGTAAAGACAATAAGAGTTTGAAATAAGCTTTAAGCTTATTGTTACATTTTGTTCGATGGATAATTGAATTCACTCTAATACCAGTAAATATTGATACTCTATAGCATGATAACACACTACTGAAACATGTCTTGATTAACTCGCTAGAAGAATATATAGTAAAAGATTTTGATAAATCTTTCTGCCTGGTTCCGAGGCCGGGACACACATGTCGCTGCATGCGGTACGATATTGACGGGAACATTAACAGGTCGCAGCAACAATTCCTCTATGTCGAATTTCTGGGAAAACATTTGTCCCGGGGCCGCATCAGAACCTTTGCTGCAATGTTTTGTAAAAATTAAAGATACTGTATACCCTGTTAACGATATCCAAGTATTGCAAATAGATAGGAGTACACCCCCGACTGCCATCACCCCTTCCACCCCTCCCCCATCATTTGTATTAGATGTGGCGTTTGTATATATAGTACTAGGCCTTAAACAAATTGAAGTTTTGTTCACACAAGGAGTCACGCGACGATTTTTAAACATATCCTTGTACAAACATTTGTTGTTATTGTTATTTTTAACACTTCAAACCGCCTACTGATAGATGCATCACGACACAGCTTTGGAAAGAGTTTGATTGTCTCTGGACTGTTCCTCATCAGCCTTATACCCTGGCAGAGACTACGTAATTTCTTCCAATTATTGGTAGATTTGATGAAGCTCTGTCTCCAAATTAAACTGAATGATGGATTAAAAAACCCAAAATTACCCTACGAGCAGAGATATTTTGCTCTTACCGCTCTCTAGGGTAAGTAGCCTGCGTTGCCGGCGGTCTGCTGGGCCCAGTTGTTCAAAGCCAGTTTAGTGCTAATCCTGGGTTAACTCTGTAGGTTTTCTTTAGAGTTAACCCAGGATTAGCGTTAATCTAGCTTTGAACAACCGGCCCCTGGGTTGCGAGGAAAAGAAAAGGAAAGGAAAGGAAAGGTATTTCCTTTTTCTCTTCCTCGCAACCCCGCAGACCGCAGACCGCAGACAACGCAGGCTAAAGGATAAGAGGAAAACTATCTCTGCTCTAATGGTAAGACAAAAGACCCTACAAGCATGGGTATGTACACGAAAAGCGGCGTTGGCCTCTTGCTTTGTCTAAAAAAATAGGGCATGCCTGAGATACAAATATACACAATCTGCATGGGATATACAACGACGAGTCGAATTAAGATGCTTTATCATATTTTTCTAAAAATGTCAAGATAAAAGTAAATCTGGCCGGCTGAGAAAATTCAAGTTAACATTTATGCAAATCAGGACGATTTTGAATCTAATATACAACCTTCTTCACGGCTATGATTTCTTTTGTCATTTTCTCATAAATTATTAATGAGTTTTATAACAAGTATACAATTCTGTTTTGTTATCAAAATCCTCTTATCCAAATCAATGTCGGTTAGCTTTCACCTATACAAGCATTCCAGATCGTGAACTTCAGCATTACCCAGGGAGAGGGGGTGGGGAGTTGATTTCCCAAAAAATATTTAGGGTAAAAATATTTCTTGTGCGTAAATTTTAAGGTAAAAATATTTCCTGTGCGTAACTCTTAGGGTACTTTTAGGGTTTTGGCTCAAAAATCAGTTACGTAACATGACTTGTTACGCTGCTGTGCTGCTGAAAGTAAGCTTGGCTGGCCAGAACATTGCACAGTCCTACGATTTAGGGGTTGAAATTTAACCGAGGCTTTAACAGTTCAGTTTGAATCATAAAAAAAACCTCAAAACCTCCACCGATCACCCCTACCATTTGCGCCGATCAAGATCGCTCCAAAAATTCACCGTCGCAGCAGCAGGCACACATGACGATTTTCAGGCGGCGATTGAAACTTCGCTCCAAAGGGCGTAGAAAACGTTTGGGATGCATCCCCGCGTCGTTTCTCAGTGACTCGTCGCCACGTGTGCCCGGCATATAACATATAGTGAAATATAGATCATGCAGTTTCACCCGCCCAAATTAAGGCCGCTCTGCCAACATCCGGTAACTTTATTTTCAAGGGATGCAAAAATATGGCGAAGAAATCCAAAAACTTTATGCATAAAATAATTTGATGTGATTTTATAACTTCACTAGCTATTTAAGGCAATTCATCACAGCCTTTTTGAAATAGGTACATTATTTGCAATTGAAAACGGAATTAGTGTCTTGTAAATCCATTGAATGAATGAACACTAATCGCCTTTCCATGCAGCACTAGTGCTGGATTTATTATTGTCGTGAGTTGTCATTGGCAATGAATATACACATAATACAGTTAAAATATTTTAATACTAGATTTCATAGTGTGAATTCCATATGTTTGACAACAAAAACAACTGAATTGTAATTTAGAACATGTTTTTTTAAATAGCCCGGGGCCTGTTTATGTGAAGTTTGTTTGGCGGGCTTTGAAACCTGACTGATGCACTAAAACGTTCAATTCAGTCAGTAATCGATCGGTGAATGCTTATTACGTCATTACGATGAACAAAGTTCAATCATAATCAACTTGGTGCTCACGAAAGATAGATACGTAAAAAATTCAGCTAAGCTTGATTACCTTGATTAACAAATCGCTTTGACTTGTGGTAAACCCTGCTTAATCCTGTGCCCTATTGCTTAGTTAATTAGAGTTTATACTGGGAAAATGTCTACCAAAAACCTTTAAGGGGCCGACCATTTAATCTTAGGTTGGCCTCTATGCACTTGAGAAAGTCACACATTTTTCAGATTTTCTTTTTATTTAGTACGCTATCAAATTCAGTTCTTCATATTAGGAAATCACTACAGCGACGACATAAACTAAAACATGAATATAAATTAAAATAAAATATAAACGCTTTTACTCCAAGAATCCATTAATTAGCTCCATGTGCTTTTCATGTTGTAAAAGGTTTCTTTCACACTGCCTAGGTAGACTGAATGTTAAAAGTATTATCAGGTTGTTTCCTATGTGCTTGCATAAGGTTTTTACTTCTTTAAATTAAAAAAAAGAACATTTTGTGTTCGTCCCTTTGCATTTTGTTGAAAAAAGAATTTCTCATATGTTCTAACTAGTTCAAAATTGTTCATGATTTATTTTATTGAGTTTTTTATGATAAGGTTTTATCTCTTTTCATTTGAAAATAAAATTGTGTTTTTCCCCCGTGCATTTTAAAATGTTTCCCATTGCATTGCTTTGTCTACAGCTCTAACTAGTTGAATTGCATGCTTCATTTCATTAAGTTTTCTTTGATAAAGTTACTTAGATGCGTGTGTTTTTGGTATTTCTTTTCTTTGTATTTTCTATTGTTTTTTTTTTTATAATGTACAGTAAGTTCTAACTAGTGCAAAATGTTTCACGCTTATAGTGTTCGGCTATTTTTCGTTTTTTCATACTCATTATTAGTTGTTTTTAGAATACTTGGATTCTGTCGTTGCCCCAGTCGGCGATAACAATCGATCCGGTTTGGGTAACAACAACCCCTGCAGGGCGTTTAAATTCACCGGTTTTTGAGCCTTCGACGCCAAACTGACTATCAAATATACCATCGCTATTAAAGATCTGTATACGATGGTTGTACGAATCACTGACTATGATCTGGTCGTGTTGGTTGACAGCCACGCCCGTCGGCCAGTTGAACTGACCAGTTTCACGACCACTCTCACCAAAGCGGAACATGAAAGTGCCTGTAGAGCTGAACACTTGAATACGATCATTCCCAAAGTCTGATACGATGATATGACCTTTGCTATTGACAGTAACATGCGATGGGCTGTTGAAATGACCTCTACCGTTGCCTAGGGTACCAAAGCTAGTTACGAGTTGACAGTCTTTATCGTAGATTACAATCCTTGCGTTTCCTTGGTCAACGATGACGATTCGTCCATCTTTGTCAACTGTGACCCCACTAGGGTGGTGTAGGTTGTCTTGTCCAAAGGTTTTCACATGATTACCATCCACAGAGAATATCTGAAACATTCAATATTCTTTTAGATAACTATGACCACTATTTTTAGTATCAAGCGATTTTATGGCAGCCATGTTTGTAGCCAAAAGATCCCGGTGAAGCTTTTCTCTCAAGGAAACTGAAATTCTTTGTCATTAAAAAACCTCTTGCCCACAAACATGGCTGCCATGCCTCTATTAGCATACTTTTATGAACGTTTTTGGCTGCTAAACGGACAACCTACACGCCTTATTTGGTAATGAAAACCAGACAGCCTCTCATGGAAACGCGTCATTTTACCATGCAGAATCTCATGCAAAGAAGAAAGTCAATGCACTAAAAATAGTCTTAATAGTATTTGACTTTTGTTTATATTACATATATATATATAGCTATAAACGAAATGGATTTGTTTTATGAATATCTCAGTATTTGGAGTGATAATAATAAAATCATGCAATCAAATTAATGATGTTATCTTTATATAATTTATAGCCGATGACGATCGAAACATGTCTTTGCATGACGTCCATGACCACTAGACGTATACAATGGGCATATTTAAAGTACAAATAAGCAACAAGGCGATCGTTAACCCATGCATAGCTGGTTATTATTATTATTCCATATTCATTGCAAAGACAAATGTGATCTCCAGATGGAAATCGACCTCTCTGATTCGAATGACACGAAAATAGCCAACACGTTTATCAATGTCACATACATAGTGGCATAATATTCTAATCAAACAAATCGTGATCCAAATCAAACAAATCGTGATTCAAATCAAACAAATCGTAATTCAAATCAAACAAATCGTAATTCAAATCAAACAAATTTGAATTACAATATCTACCCCTCCCCCCTCCCCCCCCCCCCCCCCCCCCCCCCCCCTTCCAAAAAAAAAACATAAGGCATTATGGTTAGGCCGATGAGAGTAGAGAATAGTATTACACTTATTTCAAAAAGGTTAACGGACTGTCTGGCGAACGGCGATTGTACGTCCAAAAGGGACTGTGGGTCCTTACTATTGATTATTTGTCCCTTTTTGTAACAGAAAACGAATTTGCTGCACAGTACCAGAGCTTTGAATTTGATTAATTTATAATTATGAAGCTGTGATTCGTAATCCAAGAAGACACTCGCATATAAATATTATATGTGTTACCACAATTCCTCTCGGTCGTGTAATCGCCGTTTACGTCACCAACCTTTTTGAAATAGATGTACACACTACTGAATATCAGACAAAAGTCAGGACAACTGTACTATAATAAGTCATTTTCTCAGATGTCATTTTACTAACTGCAGCACCCGGCAGTACCAGAATGCTTTACGAATTTTCTTTTTTATTCAAGTTTTTATCGATCCTTTATAGGATTGAAATACTAGAAAAACACACTTATGAATATTTAACAAGAGAAAGTAGGCAAAGCATTCTGGTACCAGTAGTATATGACTTCATAATGCAAATCGTCCATTATAGGTGTATGTGCGTACCTGCATTCTATTGTTAATCATATCAGACACTACTATATGACCATCTTGATTGACAGCTACACCAATAGGGGACTGGAGCTGACCGTCCTCTGTACCTGGACTACCAAACCGACGTAAGAACTTGCCATTGAGATCGAATACCTAAAAAGAAACACATTTAGTGATGCATTGAATGATAAACATGACTTTCACTCAGTAATGCGTTTTATAAATCATTTCCGTTTCTAGAAAAGGCGTATTATATAAGCAAACTAGACGCTCTTAGTGCGTTTACTCAGGTTAAACGTCATAGAGTAGTTGTGGTTTACCTGTGGCATTACGTCACGTGTAATCTCGACACAACGATAGACTCATAGATAGAAAAGGTAAACCTAGACTCAGGCACCCCTGCTGGGTAGCCTGGGTAATTAAAATCACTTTTATTACTCCTAATGCTATTTATTGTATTCAATGTACTTTGTGTAACAAGTTTTATATCAGCTTACACTAGTTTATTCGCTAGTTTCCATTTTAGAGACCGCGAAGCTAATGGTAGCATTCAGTAGTGAGTACGTCCGTCCGTCCGTCCGTCCGTCCGTCAGTTAGTTGTTCATTTATTGATTCATTACTCGTTTGTCACTTTAACAAGATCATTTACCTGTATACGATGATTCCTGGAATCGCTAACGATCACGTGACCATTACTATCCACAGCCACGTCCTGTGGGTCAGATAATTTACCAAATTTACCTCCACCGTCTCCAAACGTTTGTTTAGCGCTTCGTTCGCGCACATACGGGGTAGTAATAAGGGGACCTGCATCTGTGGAAACTTTGTATGTAATTGGGAGACTGGTGACTAGTTTGTCACAGCACTGAACAGCCATAGAGTAGATCCCAGCAGTTCCAGGTTTGTATACAACCCCCGTATTACCTGAATAACAACAAACGGTAACAAGTTGTCAATGTGCAAGGGTTTAGAAAGTTTCAGCAGCCGCTTATTGGCGACCAACCCGCTTAGAGCGGGTAACATAAGAACGATAAGGTACTCAGACGCATTAAGACTGACTCAGTCAGTGTTCGAATGGGGAGAGTGGTTATTTGTTTTAACCGCCATAAATTGTAAACTTTAATTACAAACGTACAGTAAATATAATCTCCAAGTCAAGGAAACTGACTGGGTGATTTTTGCAACTATTGGAAATGCGATTTTGCGGAGGGGGGAGGAGTGGTATACATGCAGGGGTTAATTTTTTTAAATTCACGCCCCTCCTCCGTCAGTAAACTCGACATTTCTGTAATTTGTTATATATATCCAGTCTATGCAATTTATTCAACTAGTATAACTAGGTTAAAATTTTAAATTAAAGTAATACGCATTTTTTTACAGATAGCTTTACCGATCCACGTACTAATAAGTGATTAGACTATCTAGTCCTTGTTCATAACTATAGGGTTCACCAGTAGCTCAGTGTCAAGTATTCGGTTATTCTGATATCACAAAAACTCGAATTTGATCATTCATTTATTATACATATATTGTTTTAGAGATTAAGCAATAAAAGTGGATTAAACGCTAGTTTTTTTAGCAAGAAAACAACGAAGTTCTTGGCGAATATAAATGCATTGCGGGCGCAACCTATAGATTAGAGAAAAATATTTGGGTTGTCTGCCGACTCTTTTAAGAATTAATACCCAATCAAATTCTATATAGTGAATACAACAACTGGAATATCGAGACGAAACATAATATTTGCATTTTTAAATACTTTAAAATTACGTCAATTAAAACTATGTATCAATTAAAGTTGTGTATCAATAAAAATGATGTAAAGCGAAAATTATATTGCTAGTGTTTTGAATCGAAATATGACCTAAATATGTTGCTTACCATTTAGCATTGCTGGAACTATTTCTCCCGAAGATCCTTTCACCTCGACCGATATGCAATTTGAAGTATCGTGCACGATATTTGACTTTGAAACAACATTGTTGTTCCCTCTGACTCCATTTTCTGTGGGTGGCTCTTCAAATTGTAGTTCGCCCGTGTTTTTCACCTTCCCTAAAGCTTGAACAACTGCCGTTTCAGAATCCATCTCATCGACTTCATAACGCATATCACCTCGCTCTCGAGGTTTCGATTCAAACTCCATTTTATTGAGCTCAGTTAATCTATTTTTTATCGGGTCCTTCAGCATAAACAACTCTACTTCATTAGCAAATTTCAAAAACTGTTCTGTAAAATCACAAGCAGTTTTGACTCTTACATGAGTGACGTCGATTTCTTGCTGTTGTGTTTCTAGTACAGATATTTTTTTGTTAAATAGTTGGTCAGCGTTGTATAGAAGCTGTTGTTCTCTCTCTTTCAGTTGTTTTACGAGCCTTGCAGTCATTGAGCGGATTTCTCCTTTCATTGTTCCGAGTCTTCCGTACAGAGCATCACGAATAGTTTGTATTTCGCTTGTTGTTTTATCAATTGTTGAGATCATTGGCAATGTGTCTTGAAGAAGACCCTCGACGATTCCTTTTTGCTTTTTCACTTTTTTGGATTCTTCAATATAATCGTACTTGTGTTGCCTGTGATCAATAATCAAACAGTCTCGACAAACAGCCTCGCTACACGTATCGCAAAAGTACTTTAGTTGTTCATTAGTATGTTGACTACAATAGGCTAGGCGGTGAAGAACTTCGCCTGTCGTAGTCGATAAGAGTTCTTTGATAGTGAGTATTCGGTGTTCTTTTGTTTGTCTTATTCGTTTATGAACGTTGTAGCAGTCCCCACACAGAAACTCACCGCAATCAATGCATCTTGACTTTGCTGTGGCGTTCAAATCACAATTCGTACAGGGAACCGGCTGTGAATCACTAGAATTAAGCAAAGCAATATCCAGCATATTATCCAGAAAACAGTTACTTGGAAGGTTTTTAACTTCATCGTTAGAAACTTGGACTTCTGTTTGGCACTGAGGACAGTTGAAAACGCCAACTTTCCGAGCGAGGTCTTCTAAACATAGCTGGCAGAATGAATGAAGGCATGGCAAAAGCTTTGGACTTCGGATAAGATTCCCACAAATTGTACAATTTAAATGTTTAGCAATCTCTTTGATATTCACTCCAGCGATTACAGACGAAGACATGATGCGGTTTCAAAGCTAGAGAAGCTAGTCAAATGACTTTCTAAGTTCGACAAACGCTTAGCCTGGCAACGGAGTTCTTCTTTGTTAGTAACCATAACACTAGCAACGAATTTATTCACAAAATACATCAATAAATTATGAGTTTTTCACTTTTAATTGTGTTATTCGGGGTTTTTTTAAAGAATAACATGAATAAACAATAACAAACATTTCAGCTACAGCAAGTGAAAAAACTCGATAACTTTAAAAGAAAAAATATCAAAAGAATCAACCATTTTGAATAATCGAAATTTTAATTCAAATAAAACCTGCTCTTGTTGACTTAGGAAGCGGGCCAAAATATCACATTTGTTATTGTGAAAAACAAATATAAACATTGGTTGAAATTAGTTTTGTATGACAAACAAATATTTTCGACTAATTTTTATAATTCTTCATTTTATATTCAAATCTTTCTCGCTAGCAGGTGTTTTAATAGAACACAGGGACCCCGACTGATATTTTGTACATCGCAAAAATCACCGCACGCCAAAACAAAATGATGACAAAAATAGATTGTCGACTTACGCGCTTTTTGTTTTGTTTTGTTTTTGAAGCTGCCCGCTCAGACACGCCCATTTTGCTGAGACTACGCCTCTTTTTCATATGCGTGTAACTCGATGAATGAAAACAAAATCGAAACTCAAAACTTGAAACAGGAAACTATCTTTTCGGTCTTGGCAATTTTAAAAGCTGATCATGACAAATTAAACGTCTTTTTCGATATGCGCGCTTTTTGGAAAATAGTGGAAAAGACTTATTTTCTTGAAAAGTGTTCTTTTTTCTTTTTCAATTCAGTTTTTAATAAATGATAGTAATAATAACCGAAGCTGTCATCAATTTTACATTTTTCAAGAATAAATCAGATTTTAAGCATATTTTAAAATCTTGTTTTCTTTCTGCTGTTTCAAATATTTTGAATATTTGTCATTTTCCAAGTGAGCGGGCTTCCTGTGGTATATTCACAAAATGGCGGGCGAAATTTCCTCGCGTGTTGCTGTCCTCGGGGGAGGCATTTCAGGTCTTTCAGCTGCTTACTTTCTTGCTAAAAAGCATGCAGACCCTAGTAAGATAACCCTTATTGAAGCTAACCGTCGCTTGGGTGGCTGGGTGCATAGTGTTAGAGCAGAAAATGGCGCAATTTTTGAGCAAGGTCCTAGAAGTCTACGTCCGTCAGGTCTGGCTGGTTGGACGACGTTGAAACTTGTGAGTAGATAATTAGTTATACCATGTGTAGTTACAACTATTAGAACATTCGTCTATCTTAATTTTAGCATGTCAGTGTTGTTTTGTAAAATTATTTGATGTCTGGTTACGTAACATGGTAAACACAGGGGGCAGGGGATGTTGGGGATTTGGTGGTTGGGGAAATTGTCTCGCTGGGAACCTAAATCGGTGACTCTGTTTATGACAGAAAAACTGAAATTCTTTATTCTTCATGTTTATGAGAGGATATAATTGTGATAGATAATGTGGCAGTGACTAAGGTTGATGGAAAAATAGATACACTGAATATGACAGAAAACTCACAACATTGGGAATTGGGTACCCTGTGGTAGGGTTGGAAATTTATTATAAGTGGTTTCATGAAATGTCTCTTGAAAAGTAGTATAGAAGATTAGAAGATTTTTATATAAATTTATATTAAAAAAAGGCTACTCATAATTCTAAAGCCAGTATTATCATCATCATCAACCTTAAAACTATTACATTTGCAAAGGAAAAATAATTAATAATATGTTCCTAAATATTGTGTTTTTATCTTTTCCAGGCATCAGAGCTGGGCCTTGAAAGTCAAATCATCCCAATAACAACAAGCCACATAGGAGCACAAAACAGGTTCATTTACTCCAAGGGAAAAATCCATCAACTACCAAACAGTATTTTATCCATTCTCAAAAAACAATCCCTTTATTCCAAGTCCCTTTTGCCTACGCTGTTGAAAGAACCATTTGTGAGGAAGAAAACAGATGATAGTGATGAATCAGTGTATGATTTCTTCTGTAGAAGACTGAATAAAGATGTGAGTATAAAAATGTTTGTATTGACGAAGTATAATATTTGACTAAATGTTGAGCATTATAAAACTCATGTATCATATTTACTCGAATAAGCACCGCAGAATAAGTGCTGCCCTCCAATAAGCGCCACACTTTAATGCTATAATGTTACTATAAGAACAGCATTTTAAATAAATTTTTATCAAAAGCTATATTCTTCAGTTCAAAGTAATTATATTTCACCGTTCGCCCATTAAGTTATCACCCCAATATTTGTAGTTCTGATCAAAAAGGGGACAGTGAGATTGAGAAAAATTGGTTATAAGTAAATACGGTAGTTGTTGTTTGTCGCTAGGCATTAAATAGAAAAAGAAATATGATACTATGAGTGTAAAAGGAAATGATTTTTTCGCCAGTGACCCCTTGCATGATACATACATACATACTTTATTAGGTTTTCCAAAAGGCTTTTCAAAACCTATTACATGAATATATAATAATCTATAATGATGTCTAAAACATATATAATACAGGGTCTAAAGAATATAAAATCTAATTATAAAGTTTGTCTAGTAGTTTGTACTTTAAAGTGTTTTTAAATTTTCTTAACGACTTAAGTTCCTTTAGTTCTGAATCCAATGAGTTCCAAATCTTAACAGCTCTATAATTAAATGATAGCTGAGCACACTACTGTCTGAGCCAATGGGACCACAGATCTTGACCTCATTCATCTGTGTGGTCATATAGTGTCTCAGATGGTAAAGCGCTCTTATTTCATGAGAAAATTTACAAAAGAATTAAATCCTAACTATGATGAGTGTTGCAAATCAGTTATGCAGCAACTTATTTGCATAAGTTTCAACTTGAATTTTCTTGGTCAGATTTACTTTTATCTTGAAATTCTAATTAAGTTAAATAGGAAAGGGCTATTAACTAAAGCATGTTGAAAGTAATATATATGACTGTATAAAATGTTTATGTTCACTCTGTATGCACTTTACAATGGCTGCACGACTCACATTGTTATTTCTCATACAGAATGGCTGCTCATATTGCATATATGACATAATAATCAGTCTTGTTCTCCTCCACGGCATGTTGAATTAAGGGGAAGAAATTCTCATAATGATATTTTTTTATTTTTAATCTGAATAATATAAAAAACCTTTTGTTTCACAGCTTGCAGAGTACACTGCAGACCCCATGGTTCGGGGTATTTTTGCAGGAGATGCCAGACTTCTAAGCCTTAAGTCTGCTCTATCACCAGTATATGAGATGGAAAAGGAACATGGATCTATTGTCAAGGGAGCAATTCTACCAGGAAAAGCCAGTAAGTACAACATTACTACTAAGATGGCAAGAATAAAGTGATTACAATATATTTCCATGAAAAACTTTGCAAATTTATACTAATTCTAGATATTGTTTTATATTATAATTTGATTAGTATTATTAAAGTACAGAACTATTTACTGATTTGTGTTTTGTGGATATAATGTTTGCACTAAACCATTTATTGTTGATATAAAATTTATCAATATAATGGATCAGCAATTTACAAATTACAGAAATTATGACAGCTAAGGAATTATAGTTTTTGATACAAAAATATAATATATATATATAATATTCAGTGTCCTTAAATGTATATGCTTTAACTAGCTTACTTTTGTCTTTTAATTTTTCATAGTAAAATACATGTACGATTAGTATAGGAAATTACACCTATGTTCTCGAAGAATTAATGAAAAATACTGCACGTATTTCATGAAGTGAATTAATACCACAAGTGCGTAGCACAAGTGGTATTAATTCACTTTCAATCAAATACAAGCGGTATTTTTCATTAATTCTTCGAGAACATAGGTGTAATTTCCTTTTAAGGTTACAGTCCACCTTCGCGGGGTGTCTCAGTAAAAAAATCATTAGCTCGTCAGATTAAATAATATTTAAAAGATTTACACATCATTTTAAAGCTAAATAACCATAGAATACGACTGTATAATTTGTTTTACCAAAATGTTCATGTATAAAGAGTTGTGATGCTTTAAACTCAAAACGACCGTCTTTGTTTGAGCGAATTGATCTAAAAAGTTCTCATTGTATTGTCGCCTTTTCTGCATAATGTCAATCAGCACATACTTGGCTTCCAAAACGTGTGAGGCTTTGTCAATATTTCACTTAGTTTAGATATAAATTAGAGTTGAAGCCGGAGATTCAATTATTTTTCTGAAATTCGAAACTTTTGATCAGAAATCTGAAACTAAGCTGTTATTCGACAAACGCTCACACGTTTTGAATTTTGTTGAGTTGATAATGCTACATGGCATTTTTCAAGCTATTTGGTTGAAAACTTTTTTAGATCAATTCGCTCAAAGTTGTGTTATACGCATTAAACTCGAACAAAGTTATAAGGCTTTGAAGTTGTGTAAACATTGAGTCTCTATCTGTCATCGGGATCACGAAAGGTCACCGAACCAACCAACTCCAAGGGTTTTTCCTCTCTCACTTTGACATGTAAGCGATATTAAAGCGGGTTTTAAAGTAAAACTTTCAACATATATCCGAACTGTAAACAGTCTTGCACGTTGTGTATGCTAATTATAATAATTTGCCGTAAAAAGCTCCACAGGATTGAATCACGCAACACTGCGATTAGGACGGATTATGACACTTTCGTTGTTATATTTATTTGGCCATAAAATACGTTTCGTTAAATATATCGCTAAGGAAAATACATTTTCAAAAGATTTTGATTTTATTTGAAGGTTTATTCATCGAATAAAAAGTTCCTGAAATAAAAAAAAATTGGCCAGATTATAGGTCTGAAGGTGGACTGTAACCTTAATATCACATATATAAAAATACGAGTTTCTGGGAATAAATTAAAGTGGAGGGCAATGAATCAATTTGAAAGCAGCAAAGTTCCCGGATGTGTGCAATGAATTAATTGCACGGTATTAAGAAAAAATTCACAGTTCGTTAGCCAATCGGAATTGAGTAATTTTTATAAATGTGATATTAAAGAATTAACTATAAAGTAACATAGACAATTCATATTAAGTAATATGCAATATTTATAATCATTCACACAGATATTGCGTGCAGGCTTAATAGCACTTTCCACAGATAACGTCACGATGATGCATTATGGGATTGAAATGAGGACAAGCCAAGCCCAAAATACATACTAATATGCTGCTACAATATTTGTCTGTCTTGTTGTTTCTAATTCATGGAAAAACTATGGTTTTTCGACTGATATTGATCTTATTTTCCTTGTAATCGAAGCCTTTCTTACAAAGTTTGTCCGCATTTTAATGCCACAAAGCTTTGCAATATCTATTTTAAGAAACCGTGAAAAGTGCTATTCCTACAGGTCTCAGAAAACCTGAAAAGTCATTGAATTTTGAATTTTAGTTTTGCAAGCCTGGAAAGTCATTGAATTTAGTGTGGGTCTTGCAAAGTCATGGATAAAATCCTTTTTCCGTGGTGTGAAACCCAATTGTCATTATTAAAATATTTTCAGCAATAAATTTTGTGTTATCATAATAGTTTGTTAGTACTGCATAAATAAAAAGATGCTTCTTACAGCCTTTTTGTAAGCTATACTAAGAGGAGTTTGAGTTACATTACATTACATGAAGTTCAACATGAAAAATAACAAAAATGTCATTGAATTTAATAAATCTCAAAAAGAGTATGAACCCTCTGCATACTGTTGCTGTCATAACTGTCATTAACATTACTATATGAAAAGCAGGGTATGGATGGGTATGGGCATGAATCTCTTTTTCGTTCTATTATCAATACCAGTATCATTCTGATTCATTGATATCATGAATTGTCATTTATAAAAGTGATAACATATAAACTTCATTTGATTCAATATTTCGCAGAAAAATCAGACCCCAACCCACTAGTCCAAAGATCCATCAAAGAAAAATGGAGCATTTGGTCTCTCCAAGGAGGCCTAGAAACACTAACAAATAAACTACATGAATCTTTGGTTGAAATGGGAGTGCAGATAGTACATGAAACACCCTGTGACAGCATTGAATTCACCCAGGACGGTTCGGTGTCTCTACACACTGGCAAAGAAAAGCTCACATATGATCACCTTGTGTGTAGTTTGTCGGCAGATAGCGTTGCACCCTTGTTAAATGATTCTCATGCAGTGCTTAAGGAGAATTTAAATGACATTGTTACTGTTTCCGTTGGTCTTGTTAACCTAGAGTATAAAGGCAATGTGATCAAGAATGGAGGTTTTGGTATTCTTGTACCTTCATCAGAGCCTGTGAATCTATTGGGGATTATTTATGATTCATGTGTGTTTCCACAACACGACAGTGAACCTGGAGATACCAGCAGATTGACGGTGAGTAGCCTGGAAATTATCCCTTACACTTTATGGGTGGTGTAGTGATTTACTGCGCGCCACTCACCACTATGATCCATGTTCAAATCCAGGGCATGGATAAAATGTGAGTTGAATTTGTTTGATGTGTTCTTCTCTCCTATGTCATGAGGGGTTTCTCCGGGTTATCCGGTTTTCCTCCATCCGCAAAAATAAACATGTGAGCAGAGTTGTGTGCCAAAATATTTAACATTGACAGAGGTAGTGAGTGTGAGTATAAGTCTCCCCAATAAGTAGGGGGCACTGCATGTTAAATACATTGAGACGTTAAAAAAAAGTGAATTATTTATTATTTATTTATTTATCTTTATTATTATTATTATTATTGATTCCTTCATTTATTCATTTGCTCAATCATTCATTCACTTATTTGTTATATTACTTGATTAATTTTTGCTTGCTGCTTGCTGCTTGCTTGCTTGCTTGCTTGCTTGCTTGCTTGCTTGCTTGCTTGCTTGCTTGCTTGCTTGCTTGCTTGCTTGCTTGCTTGCTTGCTTGCTTGCTTGCTTGCTTGCTTGCTTGCTTGCTTGCTTGCTTCCTTGCTTGCTTGCTTGCTTGCTTGCTTGCTTGCTTGCTTGCTTGCTTGCTTGCTTGCTTGCTTGCTTGCTTGCTTGCTTGCTTGCTTGCTTGCTTGCTTGCTTGCTTGCTTGCTTGCTTGCTTGCTTGCTTGCTTGCTTGCTTGCTTGCTTGCTTGCTTGCTTGCTTGCTTGCTTGCTTGCTTGCTTGCTTTTAAGGTCAATCAATCAATCACACCATGGGACTTTTGATCAGTCAATCACCAAACTAATTGTTCACTCACTCACTCACTCACTCACTCATTCATTCATTCAACCACCTCACTCCATAACTCAAGTCCTATTCTTAACTACCAGGTTATGATGGGTGGACATTGGTTCAAAGAACACTTGGGAAACCCTGATACCATAACACAAGGCACTCTCACTGACACTGCTGTAGAAGGAGTGGGTAAAATACTTGGTATCACACAAGAACCCAACCAGACCATAGCCTCTGTCAAAAGAAACTGTATTCCACAGTACAATGTTGGGCATAGCGAAAGAATTGGGAATATATTTGAGTACATTCGATTGAACAAGCTACCGCTAACACTGATTGGCTCATCATACAAGGGTGTTTCAGTAAATGATTGTGTTCTGAATGCACTGAAGGGTGTAGAGGAGATAAGTGGCAGGAACAAATAGGCAGTTTTGAATAATTATATTTTTGTAGAATTTGTAGCATAGGGCCTTGTGAATAATGCCGGTTGATGTTGATAAGGATAACCAATTACCATGATGATGATGATAATAATAATTATAACAAAGATGAGGGTAATAATGATGGATATAGCAATAGTTATGTTTCTAATAGTAATTATGATGTCATCATCATGATGATGACATAACAGTGATGACAATGATGATGATAATGATTACAAAGATTAAGGTTAATAATGATGGGTATAGCAAGGTTATGTTTCTAATAGTAATTATGATGGTGATGATGATATAACTGATGACAGTGGTGATGATATGACATTGATGATAAGTAGAAAGGTATTCCTTTGTATCACGAATGTGGAAAGTTTGGGCAGCGACCTTTCGACTGTTACTACTAGTCTTCATCAAGCAATGTGTAGATGATGATGATGAAAACGATGATAGGACTGATTATGATAGTAATAGTAATTATGGTGATGATGATGATGATAATGCGCGTGATGGTGATGATGATGATGAGAAGATACATGGTACATACCAATGATATTAATAATGATGATTATACTGCTAATACAATAATAATCTTCATGAAAGTTATGTTGATGCTATTGGTCAAAATTCTAGGTAATATAATGAAATTTCGTCGGACGGCTAAAGCTCGAAACGTCAGTAAAGTTAAGTTAACCTTTTTTACGGCGTTACAAATTTCATTATATTACCTATCGTTTATATCAAACACAGACGCAGCCTATACTAGTTTATTCGCTAGGTTCCAATCATAATTCTAATTACATATCAAAAACAATCTGGAAACTGCCATACCTGTAGATAAGTATTATATTAGTTACAATAAAATTAATAAAAAATGAACAATATTTTCAATTTGTTATTTATTTTCTACAAAATGCACAAATAGTTTTTAATAACATATAGTTCAGTGTTCCCACGGTCAGGGAAAAGTCAGTGAATTTAGAATTTTTTTCATGGTCAGGGAATTGTCAGGGAATTTTGATTTTGGTCAGGGAAACTTGCAATTGTGCAATCATTCTCAAATTCTTTTTGGTGACAATTATGTGATTTCACTCCTAAACGAAACTTTCCAAAGGTTCCCGATTTTTCATTAAAAGGACTAAATAGAAGTGTGCCACTTGGTCATTGAAAAATTGGTTTTGGTCAGGGAAAAGTCAGGGAATTTTACTTTTTCATATGAGTGGGAACCCTGTAGTTGCTTGACAACGATGGGTTGTTATGGAAACAAAATTTCTTGATACAATTTGTAAAAATTAAAGGCAATAAAATGTTTTTCAAATTATTTCGTTTCTTGTACAAATTTTAATTAGTATTACGATATTATCAATTTATTAAATGTCTTTCCAAACAAAACTCCATCACCATGGAGACGGCGAATTTTGACGTCATTGCGGATGATCAAAGTGGTATGCCCTCTTGTCGATAAGTAACGTTAAACGAAAAAGCACCCTTCTTATAACTGTATTATATATTTTTCATATTTTTTCTTAAACAAACAACAACTACACTTCGTTTTACATTTCTATTTTTGTCTAAAATGGGAAATATTCACGATAAAATCGAGGACAAGGCCAGGACTATTTACATCGAGCTAGAAGGACGTCCAATGCAGGTAACGATTGAATACAACGACTCGTTTCGCTTGATATCTCTGTTAATAAATCGTTTTTCTTTTCTTTTCTTTTTAGATCGTGTTTTCTACTGAATGTACTTCTCAAGATATCAAAGACATTCTTGCGTCGGTTGTGGGAGTCAACAGGTTTGTTATAAAGATACAAAACAATGCGACAAAATGTTATTTTTCTTTACATGAGCCGAGACTAAATCATGAGATTATGGATTTCAATTTTTCTTTTTTGCGTCCTTTTTCTAACATTGTTCAGTCATCGTCGGCTTGATTAACTAAAAACGTTTAAAGTACAGCATCGAATAGTAAATGTTTTAGTGTCATTCTTGGTTAATTATTTATGTATCGCTATGTATATTATAATATGTGTATTTTAATATTCTTGTTATTGACCCTTATAAACAAAGCGTACCAATTAGAGTAGAATATTGCACACAAAAAAAACACACGTGTCATTTTGAAAACACGAAATGTCCATTTATGTCTGTAATGGTTGTACTCCAGGGACGATAAGGACGTTTTGCGTGAAATCACGAAATTGTTTTTCATTTTGATATATCCGTGATTTGTGACGAGTATAATACGTTGTACGCAAATAAATAACTTTAAAAGGTTCGTGAATCGTACTTTAACATGTCCGTTTTAAAGTTCTGTGAACTGTGGAAAGACCCCTTAAAGCGCTGTTACCCTGTGCAATGTTGTCACCAACTTGTCTCGAAATGCTTGAAAGTGTGGCCTTGCAAGTCGCTGAGTTCATTTGAGAAAAGTAGAAGTGTGCAATGCTGTCTGCAATCTAATACAATTTGAGAGACAGCCTATGTTACACTGGCTATTCTTGAGTAACTGGTGTTGCAGCGGCATTGCCAGACAAGTTGCTGAAAACATTACGAAGTGTAAGGTCTACTACGGGTCCTCAAATCGCCGTAATTTTAGGCGATTTTGAATGATCTTGGGCGATCTTATGACCAGAGTAGGCCTAGTGTAACAGCGCCTCTACCAACCGTGGCAGAAAGGACTGGTATAGTAATATACTTTGATTGTGTGACTAGATGGGTGAATATATGCAACCCTGGTAGAAAGGACTGCCGTATAGTAATGTACTTTGATTGTGTGACTAGATGGGTGAATATAACCATGAAGAGGCAGGATGGCAGCTACATGGTTATCGAACCACATATACCACTGAACACTGAACGGTATGCAAAGAATTAAACGTGGTGTTGGCGATGATGATGGCTATGATGATCGAAGATGATGTCGATGTCGATGAAGATAATTGTAATGGCGATGAAGATGATGGTGATAACGATGAAGATGATGGTGATGAAGATGACGTCGATAGTGGTGAAGATAATTATAATATCGATGAAAATGATGATGGCGATGATGTCGATGAAGATGATGGTGATGATGTCGATGAAGATGATGATGATGATGAAGATGATGTCGATGGTGTCGATGGTGTCGATGAAGATGATGTCGATGAAGATGAAGGTGATGATGATGATGAAGATGATGTCGATGAAGATGATGGTAGTGGTAGTGGTAGTGTCGACCCTGGTGATTTTGGTGAGGATGAGGATTTGTTTCGATTTTTTATGATGATGATGATGACAATCATGATAATAGTATATGATGATGATGATGATGATGATTCAGATGGTTTAACATGCTTCTCATGATAACTATGATATGATGGTCTACGCTGAACGTCAAGCGGAGGCTTGGTGGAAGTGAGGGGTTGACAGTGGTGATACTGATGTTGCCGTCCGTGATGGTGATAGTAATGGTCACTGGATAATACACAAACGTTTTTACATAATGATAGTAAGTAAGTAAGTAAGTAAGTACTTGTGTTTGTTGGTTTCAGCAACCCATACATCGTTTCAGTCTCACCGAGTGATTCCAAATATGGTATGTATTGAATATTTAATATTTGTTGTCTCGCTATTTCTAACGTAAACATTCCAACAATATCACAATGAAAACCCCGTTATACCGACCTGGAAAACTGTCCGGTTTAGATGGGGTTCCGGCTTATTGTGGTTGTATTTGTAACTTTTGGAAATTTGGTACTAATGTGAGGTTTAGTTTTTTGGGGTCCAGCACAACAACAACAACTTTATTATAATTTTCACTTTCTAACGTAAAAAAATAAAAATAATTACAAAAATAATTACAATCCGCAGTTAGTTAAAAACTATTCGAGGCGGAAGTAGAGTGCACGCCATATATCCGTGAAACATAATATGTATTGTCTAATTTCACTATTATGTACAAACTAGTGGATAGCACTGGAGTGGAACAGTGCAAAGAACAATAGTCACATAATTAGCTGCCTTTGTGTTTCTTTGTATGATTTACGCCTGAGCGATTTTTGCGGCGATTTGAAGTGCGATTTTCGTGGCGATTTTTACGGCGATGAAAAATCGCGCGTGTGAACAACCGGCGATTTTACTGCGATTTTGGAAATTCACGTCGCCGCGATATCGCAAGTGTTTTGAACATGTTCAAATTTGACCGCGATTCAGCTGCGATATATTTCAGAAAACTGTGAAAATTAGAACTAGAAGTCCCCCAATAGGAAATGTGTAGCTACTTTCTGTCATGGAAAGATGAAGAAGATCAAAAATGATCATTTTATCATTTCATAAAACTCGCAGAAACTTGTAGCTAAAGTTTATACTGAAAAGCTGAAAAGCCACAGTAAAATCGCCGGTTGTTCACACGCGCGTTTACATCGCCGTAAAATCGCTGTAAAAATCGCACCTCAAATAGCACCTCAAATCGCCGCAAAAATCACTCGTGTGAACGGGCCTTTAGTTAGTTGATAACAAACTAGACGCTCTATGAGCGTGAAGTCGGGCTAGTCATAAAATCAACACAGGAGGCTAAACAATTCTACTTTGGGCTTCCTGTGTTCGTTCCCAAAGCATCATGGGGGACTATTATGCGACGTGGACAGATAGATAGGCTAAAAGGTAAAACTAGAGTCGGGCCTTCTAGCCCGACTAACTAGTTGATAACTAAATACTATTATGCACTACAAAGTTAGTAGTTGTTTCACGGATATAATTTAAGTATAATATGTGTAAGTTTGATTTGATATAAAAATATAGAATTATGAAATAAAAAGAGAGGTTCCACTCTTATACAATAACAGAGCAATACAGAATAATAAACATAGCAGTAATAGAAGTAATAAAACTGACTTCCACAAGCATTAACAATATTTAGTACGAAAAACGAATACCGTATTTAACAAGTGTGAATGGTGGCAATCTTTCCAGAACAGTTCGGTTACTTGCCAGATTTGGCAATATGTGTCACGTGACAAAATGGCGTCCCCAAATAATCATCAGGGTTTCTTGTTGTCATGGATTTTTTTGTAGTAAAATCAAATCAATCCAACAAATCACTGTAATAGGAGCAGTCTATTGACATTTAAGTAGCAGTAGATGCCCATATTTGGATACTACACGACCTTTTATGACCTTTTATGATAAGTTATTGTTGAGTTTTTGATGATCGTTGGTGTTTACAGAGCTACTTACGAGTATCATTTTGACGTTTTTAGCAAAATTTGCCCGTGGTTGAAAGAAATCGGCTCGACTAGATCAAAAGTATTTGAGTTTTCCTTTTTAACAGTATAATGTTTGTGTTGGCGCACACTGAAAAAGTGATGGCGCATTTACAATGAAACGGCACACTGCAGTGAAACAGCATGGGCGCCATTTTACATCTCAGCAGTGGAGCCTCGTACGAAGAAGTATCTGGACAACGATCGTAGGGTTTGTTGTAACTACTTTGGGCGAAGGGTCAAAAGCATAAGAAACGTTTCGAAATTATCATTCAAATAGGAGGCGTTACAGCTTTGGAAGGAATGTTTCAGTATCGAACGAGAAGATGTGTTCACGCGAACCCGTGCCGGCCGGAGGTATATCTGATCGCGCGCGTTGACAAAGATCCGACCTCGCAACATTCAAGAGTTAAGTAGAGACAAAGCCTTTGATTTTGTATCCTAAATGTGTATTTGGTTATCATAAACATTGTAAAAGTGATTCGTTGCTTATTTAATAGCATATTATTTCGGATGTTATGCCCCTACCACGACAAGGTCACCATGCACGCGTACCCAGTAAACCAGCAATGGAACTACAGCCAAGAAGTAGGTAGGGGCTATCATCCCATTTGAAAGGGTTATTCCTTTGTAATAAGTGTATAAATAGAAGATACCACTCGCCAACATTGAGTTTGTTAGCGTTATTAATCACTTGATCATTTGAATGATAAAGGGTAATAAATCCATAAACTTTTACAGATTTGTATGAGTACTAAGTATCTAATATTCATAGAAATAAATATATATTTTTTAAAAGCGTTTGTGGCTATTCTTTGTAAGTCGTTTAATTTAGGTTCTTATTATTGATCGCTCACACATTTCAACATCTTTTGGTTGTTATGCTATTTGATACTGTTCCGGTGAAATCTCGAACGTGATTGGACAAAAGCAATGTCCAAAATATTGCCAAATCTGGCAAGTAACCGAACTGCAGAAAAGTATTCACTAAATCTCTGACTAAGCTGAAGTGATGAAACATTGGTTGGGGTTTATTAGTCGGGCTAGAGGGCCCGACTCTAGGTTTACCTTTTAGTCAATCTATGTATGTATCTATCTATCTGTCATGTCGCGTATAGTCCCCCATGATGCTTTGGGAACGAACACAGGAAGCCCAAAGTAGAATTGTTTAGCCTCCTGTGTTGATTTTATGACTAGCCCGATTTCACGCTCATAGAGCGTCTAGTTATTTATATAGCGCTTTATATGTAATACTCTAAAGCGCTTTATACATTTAGAAGAAAACTAAAATAAAATGCTTATAAAAAATAGGAAATAAATAAAATGAAAAATCTCTACATTTACTCGAATTATTAAATTGTTCTCGATCTCACCGTTTGCCCCCTTCTTGATCAGATCAGAACTACGAATATTGGGGAGATAACGTAATGGGCGAGCGGTGATATATATTTACTTTTGACTGACGAATATAGCTTTTGCTAAAAATTCATTCCAATGCATGCTGTTCTAGAGTAACATTTTAGCGTTAAAATGAGGCGCTATTTCGAGTTGAAATGGTTTAATAGCGGAATTAACTGTATATCAAATTAAACAAAAAGATTTATACTAGATTTTTTTATATTGAATTCATTGACCATATTTGTCTTATGTTGCCAGGAGACCAAAATGTCTTAAAAGGCGTGGTTACCCATATTGCTGATACTGTTATCAGGTATGTCTTCTCTGCGTTACTTCTTTTCTTTTTTTTAATCAATTTGGCCACAATGGCAGGGATAAAGACACAGGGCAGAGCCCCAACTGCTTGGCAATATCCCCTAAGAAATAAGATATAACGAATAAAGATATAATGAAATAAAGATATTATGCTGTATGAATGACACAGAAAAATCAGTAATTTCCTTAATCGTATGTATTGTATCGAATTGAATCGTATGGTTTCGTGTCGTATCATGTTGCTACCAATTGTATCGCAACATACCATGTTATGCGAGTAACTGTGAATCATTATTTTGTGTTGTGATTTGTCGTAACGTATCTCAGTATCGTATGATATCGGTATGTCTTCTTTGATATATTAAAATGGAAACTAGCGAGTAAACTAGTATAGGCTGCGTCGGTGTTTGATATAAACGATATGTAATGGAATGAAATTGTAACACCGTAAAAAAATGTTGACTTAACTTTACTGACGTTTCTCCGACGAAGGGCTAAAGCTCGAAACGTAAGTAAAGTTAAGTCAACATTTTTTACGGTGTTACAAATTTTATTATATTACCTATATTTTTTGATATCATTATGTCGTATGCTATTGTATCGTATTGCTTCCTAATGCATATCGAATGATATCGGTGTGTCGTATTTGATATTATTATGTCGTATGCTATTGTATCGTAATCCATATCGTATGATATCGTATGATATCGTATGCTATTGTATCGTGTTGCTTCGAATTTTATCGTATCGTAACGCATCGCATATTATCACATAGTGTTGTATCGTACTTGTATTGTACCATACATTTAGGCAATGAGATTTGGTACGATTGTTTTCTGATCGTTTTTTAAATCTTTAAAATTGAATAAGATTAAGTAAAATTAAATAAGATACGTTTATGATGTGATACATTACTGTATCGTTTCATTTCGTATCATATTGTGTTAAGGTCGAGGGGTTATGCTCTCGAGCCATTTTGTCCCCTCGTGTATATAAACGATTTCGCGCAAACATTGTTGTAGCGGGAGAAACATTTTGCGCCCGAAGCGTGCTCCCCGATATATTTCATCAGCTCAATTCCAGGAAGCATAAGCCGGGACCAAATATCTACTACACCTGCAACAACATTTTTTGCGTGAAACCGTTGATACAGACGAGGAAAATGTAAGAACAACCTCTCATTTGTTACTGTTTTATGGTTATCCTTTAATCGATCGTTTGCACGTCGTTTGTATTGCATTGTGTTTGTGTTTGTGACCTATTCGTTATGTCATTACTGTATGTTGATTTCTGTTTCTGTTACTGCATTAGTCACATAACAGCCTCTCAACTCAGTACAACCTTTGAAGAACGAGTTAAAGTCATTGAAGGACGAATCGCCGGTAAGCAACTAAAGATAAACCAGGAACGGACGGGGATTAATGCAGGTCTCACAAAGGGTTCGCAAAGACGAATATTTGACACAACGATCCCTATTATTATTGATATCCCTATTAATTAAAGTATTTAGAAAAAGAGGCTGAAATAGAGTGAAGTACTATTATTGGTAAATAATATTCATATCTATAACACCGGCACACTTTAGACGATGTGCCCCAAAACAGTTCTTTGCCGGTAGTTATATTAATAATATATAATATATATATACTATTTATAGAGCGCCTATCCCAAACTGCTCTGAGGCGCTTGACAAAACAACTGAACAACACACATAGAAACATATTTATTCTATCCGAATGCTAAAAAAAATATATATTACTTATTGTCATTTTGTATTTTTATTGCAAAAATGCTTGTAGTTTTGTAAAGAAAGCACTTTCACCTATTTTGACGGTTTGTTTTAGCGTACATAGAATATTGTAAGAACTTTTACTTTATGGTATTCATAGGAGCAACTTTAGTGCTTTAATGTAAATACTCCTTAAACAGTGATCACTATACTAGGAGTTGCGGAGACAGACAGCAAAACATTTCTTGTTATACAATTTTGAGTTTTTGTGCCAGCCTGCGTGTTTGTGTGTTGAGGGCTTACTTCCAAGCAAAGTCTATGCATTGTGCAGGGGCGAATCCAGAAATTTGTCAGGGGCCGGGGTGTCCCAATTGCAAATGAATGGCTCTTAAGGTGTTACGGGGAGTCCGGTCCCTAAACGTTTTAAATAAAATAATTGCGGCGCTAGAGGGGTGTCCTGTGCCTGAAGGGACACACTGTTGTGTAATAGGGCTGGTTTATTTCCATAGCGGAGACGCATCGATTACAAGAAATCACGCACCTGGAACAGGAACTGACTGAAATACGCGAACAGATAGGGCAGGACAAGTGAGTAATACGGATATTGAATTATGAATATTGAACAACAATTGTTGGATGAATAGCTTTACAAAATAAATAGTTGCTTACTAATATTTCAATATCATTCAACCAGAAACATCAAATACAAAAGGAAACAATACCTCATTACTTTACTTGTCTTTGATAGTGACTAATAGTCACTAAATACGAACTATTACACAGTAGCAATTTGATTTTTGTCAGTTTTCGCTTTATAACCGCGGTCCAAACTGAATACTCTAACCATCTTCGATGTCATCTTTGCAGGATCACTTGGAAAGCTATTCAAGATAGCAAGAGTAAGCCAAAATCACACATCAAACCAGCTCGACCTGTTGCGAGTTATCCTAAGGTAAACCATCTTTACACCATGTGGACAGCAGTTTGCTATCATAAGATCCCTCACTTTTCATTGTTTCTCTCCACATTTTCTTGCATACCTTTATACAACAATACACGGTCACAGTAAACCGTTTAACCCTACACCAACCATACCAGCCAAACCCTTCATTTCTTGTACGTGGCAATTGGTTTACTGGAGCTTTTGAGACAATTTAATAGTCGATAAAATCCTCATTCCTTTCTGCTTTAGCATGAATGGGACTCACAGACGTTGCAGTTCCTGAAGAAACCAAGTTTTAACATTTGGCACTGGGAACCCAACGAGGTAGAGTAGTGGAATTGTGGGATAAATCATCGTTATTATCATAGTTAATCATTATCTCTGATCTTCATTAACATCATCTTTATCATCATTATCATTATCATCAACAACACCATCACCATCATCATCATCATCATCATCATCATTATTATCATTATCATTATCATTATTATTGTTATCATTATTATTATTATTATCATTATCATCATCATTACCATCATCATTACCATCATCATTACCATCATCATCACCATCATCATTACCATCATCATCATTACCATCATCATTACCATCATCATCACCATCATCATCACCATCATCATTACCATCATCATTACCATCATCATTACCATCATCACCACCATCATCATTACCATCATCATTACCATCATCATTACCATCATCATCACCATCATCATTACCATCATCATCACCATCATCATTACCATCATCATTACCATCATCATTACCATCATCATTACCATCATCATCACCATCATCATTACCATCATCATTACCATCATCATTACCATCATCATCACCATCATCATTACCATCATCATTACCATCATCATCACCATCATCATTACCATCATCATTACCATCATCATCACCATGATAATAAGTTGTATTGTTTCAGATGTTGTCGCTTCTGGAGCACATGTACCATGACCTTGACCTTGTCCATGAGTTTAAAATCAATATCAACATCTTGAGAAGGTTTTTGGTAAGCCATTGTAATTCACAAAGCGCATAGCACATTCTTAATTTGCACCTTATAATTTATATGTAATCAAGCGAAAACATGATAACGAATAAAAAAAGAGTCGATAACTTTGAAATAACCATGTATGTGTACTACTTCAGTCATTCCTCTCTATTGTCTATTCTGTCGTGGGATTCAATCGTGAAGCGAGACGAGATCCCTTAATCATTAACATGTTATTGTCCTTGTGAAAATGCTGCGCAATGAACAGCTGGGACATTCGAAAAACTCGTTAACTGAGCCTTTTCGTCATTGTTTCAGATGTGTATTCAAGCCAATTATCGTAACAATCCATTCCATAATTTCCGTCACTGCTTCTGTGTTACTCAAATGGTGAGTTTCTCTTCCTGCAACATGGTGTATTTACCGCATCACTACTGTGATATCTCTGCCTGCCTGCCTGCCTGCCTCCCTGTCTGTTATAAAATAGGTGCCTACTTTGTTATCAAGGCTGGTTCCATAGTCTCCATTTAAGTATATAAAGTGGTCAGGTGTACGGTCGATGTACAGGTGTACGGTCGATGTACAGGGGTTCCACTGTAATGCTGCATCCGCAAGCTTTTTGTTTTAACTCTCAATAAAATGGCACGTGCTGTCCGATATAGAGAGTTATTGGTGTAATTTAAAGGAGTTATAAAAAACTGGCTCTATGTATGTATTTATTCTGTTGAACCCTCAATATAATTGTGTTGTCCGATATAGAGGGTTCCTAGTGTAATTTAAAGGGTTATATATAACTGGCTCTATGTATTTATTTGTTGCCTAGGCATACAGTATCATCCATTTATGCAACTTAAAGGAACTGCTATCAAGTCAAGATATCCTCATCTTGTTGACGACCTGTATTTGTCACGATCTTGACCACCCTGGTTATAATAACACGTAAGTAGGACTACAACTAAAATACAAAACGGTCTTCTTTTTACGCGAGAACTCAACTAAAAACATCAAATACAAAACATTACCTGTTAAAACATTACTTGACTTTGATAGTGACTAATAGCTACTAAATATAAAATATGCCACAGTAGTTATTTAACATTATTTCATGAAAAAAGTGTTTACGCTCTATCCCACAGTAGCAAATTGATTGTATTTCATGCAGATAGTGTTTCCGCTATATATGCAGTAGCAAATTGATTTTATTTCATGTATATATTGTTTGCGCTCTATCCCACAGTAGCAAATTGATTGTATTTCATGCAGATAGTGTTTGCGCTATATCCCACAATTTTATTTCATGGATATAGTATTTTTCTCTATTCCACAACAGCAGTTTTATTTTATTTTATTTCATGGATATAACTCGTGTTTGCACTCTAGTAAAATTTGTCATGCCTATCTGTAGGTACCAGATCAACGCCAACACTGACCTGTCAATTCGATACAACGACAATTCACCGCTGGAAAACCACCACGCATGCACGGCATTTGACATTCTAACACAGGTAATATCAATAGTGATTTGTAAGAATAACCTGGAGCCGGTTGTGCGATATACAACGGTTCGTGTTCCACTCGCCGTTGTATATCGCATACAGATCGGCCTCCATATTGTATATATCAGTACAACTATTATTCTCAAAGAACATCGGTGAACAAAAATAACGACTACGTCTCGGCTATTATTCCTTGACATTCACCTATCCTTCGGCGAATAATTGTTAATTAAACTTCTTGATTCATTATTATTGTTTCTTGTTTTTAGCCCGAGTACAACATCTTTGGTAATCTCAGTCATGATTTGTTCACCAAAATAAGAGCGGTAAGATAAACCAGATATGTTTTCTTTATCTAAATAAGATGGAAGTAATACTGTCCCTTCCAATGGGGGATGAATGAGTTGATATTGAAACTGCTCCAGTTGGATCAATAAGAGCTGCTGATGTCATTAGCGTCAAAGCTAGCGAGCTTTTTTTGTGGTGTAATTGAAATAGGCAAAGCTCGGCATTTATTTCTAAAGATTTATGGGGGGGATATGGAACTAAGGGCACACCATTCTGGTACCCAGACCCTTTTAAGCTTTCTAAAAAAGTCAATATTTTTCGTCAGTAGTGGCTGGGTACGACAATGAGGGCACACGTGATTCAACCACCTGGAACATTTTGTGCACGCATTTCTCGATGTTTAAACTACGCTTTCTTTCTTCATGTACAATCTACTATTGATAAGCAAAGTGACTAGTTCTATACGTAATATTTCAAAAATGGTCGTCGCAATCAGTTTACAGTCCACACTCTGAAGCCTGCAATGGATGTCGGTATTCTTTTGTTATCGATTTATTCATAGCATGTTTTGGTTTTACGTGTTTCTGTTATATGATCATATCAAGTTGTTGCAGTTGCAGATGATGAAACAAATATTTATTGAAAAAGTTTTACAACAAAAAAATTATGTTAATACCGACATCCTTTTTTTAAAACAGGTGTATATGCACACCTAAGAAACCCACACAAGATTACACGGCTGTTTTTATTAGTGTTATATTTCTATTAATCCTTCTTTTGATTAGGAAATCATCATGCTGGTGCTAGCCACTGACATGGCGCGTCATAGTGAAATCGTCGAGAACTTTAATAGTAAACTTGATTCTTTTGATTTCAAGAATCGAGAATATTTGAACTCGGTAAGATAGGGTGAGATTGAATTAATTTACATCAGTCGTCCTCGTCCTCCTTCTTCTTCCCTTCCTTCTCATTTCCCTTCTCCTCATCCTCCTCCGTTTCCTTACCCTCCTACTCCTCATCCTCCTCCGTTTCCTCACCCTCCTACTCCTCTTCCTTTTCCTCACCCTCCTACTCCTCATCCTCCTACTTGTTCTCCTCCTTTCCCCCTCCTTTTTCCCTTAACTATATATCCCAGTATTTATCTTACCTGTAGATTGTCTTATTAGATTCATTTGTTCTTTCACCAGTTAAAGATGATTCTGGTCAAGTGCTGCGATATTTCAAACGAGGTTCGTCCAATGGAGGTCTCAGATCCCTGGGTAGACTGTCTTCTCGAAGAGTACTTTATGCAGGTATAATAGTCACGCTGTAGTACGTGACGTAACACTAGCCAGCTCTAGCCAGTGGCTGACATTTATGTATCCGCCTAACTCACATTCACTACCCCTACATTCAGTATTTATATCACTCAACACTCATGAAAAAATGCTTCTCAACACTTCTCGAGTGTTCTGACAATCCCCAAATGTTTTATATAGAGGATATTACATGGGCGCGCGGAGATATTAATTTTATCTTCGAGTGTTGATAAGATATCCCACGAGTGAGCGCAGCGAATGAGTGGGATATCTTTTCAACACGAGAAGATAAAATTCATATCTCCAAGCGCACATGTAATGTTCTGTTTATTATATAACAGATTGAAGAAAAAAAAAAATATTTTGAAAGTTGATTGGTTGAAAGTGATATCACACATGTGCGATATCAATGATATCTTCACGACTAGGATAGGCTTTTTATCTAGTTGATATCACTCGGTATACCACTATATGTTATATAATAAAATTGCATACAGCACGCAAAGCAAGTTTTCTATATCTTTTATAAAATACAAATTGATCAACATGCAAACGCGCATGTTGTGTGCTCTCATAAAACACGCGCCACGACCAATCAAAATACGTGATTTCAAATAGTTCTTTTATAAGCTCAAATATTGAACTGCAGAACCGTAAAGCCATTGTGGCATGGGAGAGAAACGCGATGGAAATTACGCTAACAAATGTTCAGTTGCGTTGTATTGTTATTGTCAGAGCGACCGCGAGAAAGCTGAGGGACTTCCTGTTGCACCTTTCATGGATCGGGATAAGGTAACCAAGGCAACGGCACAAATTGGTTTCATCAAGTTTGTCCTGATGCCTTTATTCGAGTCCCTTAGTAAGGTAAGCACTTTACGATTGATTATCGACAGGAGTCATGTTATATTTTCGCCATCACGTTAGTTCAAGTCCCTTAGTTAGTTAATAATTTGCGTGTTTCCTGTGGTTTATCGGAGACAACAGAAAATTCAAATAATTATAAACATTTCAAGATACTGATATTTTCATCAATATCTCACCATGCATGTAAAATACGGGTAAATAACCATGCATGGCTCGCTTCTTAAAGCAGAACATGCTTTTCTTTAGTTTTCATTGATTTTGATATTATATATTTATATTATTAGACAGAGTTTTGCATGGGCTCGTTGATATACTAATTTTATCTTCGTTTTTAAAACTCGAAGATAAAATTTCCCATGCGCCTATGTAATATTTTCTACATTTCTTTAGTTACATGTTGTTAATCTAACCTCTTCCCATGTTGTCGTTAATTCAACTTGATTCCATTCTCAGCTTTTCCCGCAAATCGAGGCCGTCATGGTGAAGCCTCTAAGAGAAGCCTATGAGCACTACGAGAACAAAAGAATCGAAGACGAAAAACTACGACGAGCAAGAGAGAAACGAAGATCGAACGAGGACAATGCTCGATCAATGTCGAAAGAGGAAATTTTTCCCATTACCGAACCTCGGAATATCTCTGACTCATTCCATTCAACTCATGAATTGATGAAACTTACAGCCAAACACAAGAACGATGATATTACAGAGAATGAAAAACAGGTTAACACAAACATAAATACAGGCCCCTTGGCAGAATTCTCCTCCAAGGGGAGGGGAGGTTCGGGTTTGCTCGTCAGGAAAGATACCAGAAGACTGTTTAAAAACTAACCACACCCTATTTCCATTGTTTTATGTAAACTTTGAATTTCAGGGGAAGAGCCGGGACAGGTTTTTAATTTTGAATTCAATACCTGCATCATGTTTATTTGACAAGCTAGTGATATACACACATTTGAAAGATTTGAAATTCAATGCACATTTATTTGAAATTAGAAGTCTTGAAGTCTTAAAACTTAAGGAATTGACTATTCTAAACTTTAAAAGAACGCAAGTGAAATCTTGCGAATTGACCCTACCGAGCCTCGAACGCTCAGCCCTTCGCATCTTACAGTCCATTCACTTACCACTATGCTATCCGGTATTTCGTTGACAATGAAGGAATTTTAAGAAGAATTTTCTCAGCACAGCTATTGTTCGACGTAAATTTGATTCAAATATAAATTACTCGACAATAAAAATATGGTTATGGTTAGTTTTTAAACAACTTCAAACTTCAAAAAGGCGTGGAATGGACGCTTTTTAACCCCTAAGAGATACCTCATACAAACAAAACGAAAAAAATGCAGCTAGGTATACGTCATTCGATAGGCTTTTCGGCCTTTTTCGACACCAACGGAGATACTAAGAAATGTTATTATTGTAAATGTCATTTCAGTTGAATACTATACCCTACAAGATCCTATAAATCACTGATTTTTACACCAAAGAGATACAATGAGCACACTCAATATTTTTACCCCTGCATGAGCTTCATAGTACGGTCTCAACTACGTTTTCAAACGTTCGACGTCTGTGAATTACATTTTTGCGTTACGTGTTGATATTACGTTGCATAAATGACGTTGCACTACGTTTAGTTACGTAAAACATTGGGAGAGTCGCTGTCAAGGCGTAATATGATACAAACATTTAGACCTTTTTAAAGTCATGTTAATAATTGTGCCCGACATTGCAAGTAAATGTTGTTGTATTTTGAATTCTAGGATAGCGAAGAGAGTGAAAAGGCCATGATGAAAGCTGCTGGTGTTGCAGCTGAAGTTATTCAAGAAGATGCTACTGTGAAAGTCTCCTCTCCACTTCTCTGATAATCATCCTGCATCGGCTTTATTTAATTGTTTATTTGGTAGTTAATTACTGATTTCAATTTGTGGTTATGTTGCTTGAAAGATTGTTTGTTTGTTTATTTGTTCGTTCGTTCGTTCGTTCGTTCGTTTGTTTATTCGTTCGTTCGTTCGTTCGTTCGTTCGTTCGTTCGTTCGTTTGTTTGTTTTTTTTGTTTTGTTTTTTTCGTTCGTTTGTTTTTTGTTTGTTTGTTTGTTTTGAGTTGTTTGTTTGTTTTGAGTTGTTTGTTTGTTTGTTTGTTTGTTTGTTTGTTTGTTTGTTTGTTTGTTTGTTTGTTTGTTTGTTTGTTTGTTTGTTTGTTTGTTTGTTTGTTCGCCGAATATTTATTAATTGGTAGTTTCTAATTCCACTGTTTCCTTTGTGTACACTATACACATTATAGCAAGTTACTAGAGGCAACGCAAAATATAGAATGCCAATCTTAACGAAGAGTCTCCAATCAAGACTGCAGATTGTTACCAGTAATAATTGTTGTTTCAATGTAACATTATTTAAAATTGTCACTGAAAATATATTTCACCACGGCGAGTAAGACTTTCAAACTTGCGTTAGCGAGTGCTGCTCAAAGTAAATAGAAAAAAGACAACTTAACGTTTTGGTATAATATACTCTCGTGCATGAAAGCCTGACTAATACTCAAGATTAATGTTATTTCAGGGACAACGTTAATTGAATTAGCTATATATTAAGGTGACTGGCTACTTTTGAACGCTTTTAAACGTTCGATTCGAGCCCACGATGTGCGCGCTCACAAAAACCGCTGAAAAAAATACAAAATTTTATTAAGGAACCATACACGTTTTGAGCTTCAACAGGGCAAAACCCTCGAATTTTGCACGGGACTCCATACTTTCGTTATGCTTAGTTGAAAGAACCTAATAAAATCTACGTTATATCAAAGTTTTTCAAAAAGTTAATTTTTCTAACGTACAAAAAAATCGATTTTCGTAGGATTTTTTGTCCGACTTTATGCGAGTTTTGAAAGCACTGAAAGGACAAAATATGACAGATCAAGGTATTTCTTTGTCTATTATTCAAAACCATCCATGTTGTATTTTAGAATGATTCATTACCCGGTATTTGTGCTTAATATAGTATGAATCTTATGAGTTGTGAATTTTTTCATATCGATTCCGTTTTCGCAAGTTTTTCTTCAAAATCTCGCGCGTAGGCATCCATTAAATGCTGATTATCTCGAAAACAAGCTCGGGACACCCCATTTTTCTTTTCATATTTGGAATCAGCATTAAATTGCACATTAAAAAATCGTAGTTTAAAGAAAAGTTTAACATTATTTCCAAAAGTAGCCAGTCACCTTAAACCATGAAAAGAATTGTATTTCCTATGAAGTATGTATATACAAAACAAGTAAACATCTGGTTGTACTGAAACCCCATTTTAACGTCGAAAGTAATAGGCCATTTGCATGATGACATCATTTTACTACCAGTACCAGAATGCTTTGCGAATTTTCTTTGTTATTCAGATTTTTATTCCCACTTGAGAATACTAGAACATTTGACACTAGTTATTTAACAAAAGAAAGTAAGCAAAGCATTCTGGTACTGGTAGTGTATGACGCTATAATGCAAACGGCCTATTATGAACCATAACTTGATTGAAAGAATTAGAATGATACAGAATTTATGTAGCGCACTCAACCTCGTTCCCAGGGCCCTCTCTCTTCGAAGGGAGAGGGCCCTGGGGTAAAGAGGTTGGTTGCGCACTATCTATGTGAAATACTCTTATTTCCAAAACGGCTTTAATGGAGATTGATCGACCGAAAATAATTGTGGTTACGTATAAAAGATATGAGATTGATATTCTGCATGAATTGCTAAACACAGCTTTATATATAATAATCTCATTGTTCAGTAAATTCGTTTTCTGTCAACAAATTAAAAGGCACAAATAATCCATATCGAAGAACCACAGTTCCTTTCGGTCGAGCATTTACCTTTTATTGCGACAACCTTTATTGGAAGGCCTGTATTTTCAAATGAAGCTATCAATTAGTATGTATTACAAAATACTAAAAAGAATAAAAAACACATGCTTTTATTGTGAGGCATGCACTTGTAGTCAATGTTTTTAAAGTGCCTATAAACCCTGGCTGTTTGCTATTTCTATTAAAAGTACTGATCCCAAATAACAATTTTCCAGAAGAATAAAATACTACGATAAAAACTGCATTTTATATATAGCGGTTTGAATATGCCCAAAAAGTGTTGTTTGGGCTTCCTGTGTAAAAAACATCGGAGTTTATTGATATGAGCTGGTGACAATATCGATGACGTAGTGTCCGGGATAGTAACTATTGAAACTTGCAAGACGCTATCCCGGACACTATGTCATTGATATTGTCACCAGCTCATATCAATAAACTCCGATTTTTTTACACAGGAAGCCCAAATAACACATATTCAAACCGCTATAAAATATTTTTATTGCAGCATTTTATTCTTCTGGAAAATTGTTAATTAGGACCAGTACTTTTAATAGAAATAGCAAACAGCCAGGGTTTTTAGGCACTTTAAGAGAAAATCCTTGTCAAAGTTTATGTCAACTAGAAGGGGATTCTATCGGTTTTAAAACCTTCTCCATGCTTATGATTTCTTTTGTAAATGTTCATGAATTATTAATGAGTATTTGGATAGCATATATATCACGGGGGGGGGGGGGGGGGCTCCCTTTGCCAGTGGTAGGGGTGATCGGCGGAGATTTTGAAAACGACCCCTAAAAGGTATATGCACAGATAAAAATAACTGATAAAGCCTTGTCGATTTCTACCCCAAAGCTACAAAACAGTGTAAAAATGACTCTTACAGGTACGAAATCATGTTACGTAACTGATTTTTGAGCCAGAACTCTAAAAGGACCCTAAAAGGTACTCACAGGAAATATTTTTACCTTAAAAGGTACGCCTATCACCCTTACCACTTAAACAAAGGGAGTAACCCTCCCGGGAACAAAATATTTCCCTTCCTTAGTCTAAAATTGTTGATAAATCCATTCAGGCTTGGCAAGAAATTGCAGATGAATTTAACTTGTAGTTGCTTCAAAACATTGGATGAAATTAGGTTTGTACAACGCCGTGTTTTTTGTGCTATTCTCATGTAAAGGCTAACATTAAAACGAAAAATTACTGGATGGCTTTTTTATATTTCAGCAACAGAGTGACTAGCTTCCATATATTGACAACATAATCTCAAAATGTCAAGCAACGCCTCTACCCACAAGGTTTACCAAGACTAAAATGCTTGTTAAATAGCTGTTAAAATGTCTTGTGTTCTCCTGTAAGGTTTCTCGAACAAATGAATTGTCCAGTAATATTATTCATAGATGAGCTTAATTTAGACATGATTTATTATAGAAAGTGGATATTTAAAGTCATATATTAATAACATTGGCCGAGAAAATAATTAGGTCTAATAAAAACGTCGAATCTTGCATGTGTCGAGTTCAATTAACTGGGACTGTGCAATAATTGTCTGGAGGGGATACTGAGTTTCATGTAGTCAGAAATTAGACCCTCTTGACCCAAACAAAATATCATTTTGGTTCCCTCTTCAGTTCTGTTGTAATTGATATTCGACCATCCCCTATATAGCCCCCTCCTCTGTTTTTGGCCTTTACCTAAACGAGCAAAGGACTAGGTACTAGTTTTCTAAATTAATCTAATTACAACATTAATCATATCATTGGAAAGAGCACATCAAGATATACAAGGTTCCAAAGTTTGGTTGAATTTGCTTGAATACTGGGTTAGAGGCAGTCTTTGAAAACCTTGAAAATTTACAAAGAAATGTATGGATTGGATGGACACCGTCCATCCAAACCATACATTTCTTTGTAATTCTTTGGACATTTAAAATGCTCTCATTTTGTCGCTATTTAACCTAATGTGCCCAAACTTTGAAACCTTGTATACCTTGATGTGCTCTTTCCTATGATATGCTTAATTTTGTAATTAGATAAATTTAGAAACTAGTACCCAGTCCTCTGCTCGTTTAGGTAAAGGCCAATTGCACGCGTATATATGAATGCTTGTTCGATATTTGTGTGTATAGAGAAAACGGTGAGTCATGGCAATGTTCAACAAAGGCCATTCATTTTTGAATGATATAAATGCGATCGCCGATTGCTTGGGCCTGACGAGTCTTTTTTCTGAATCACTGGATTGCAATTCCGACGGAGCTACTAACCGGCATTTGAGTGAGCTTTAGCTTGCCCTCTGTCGAAGGGCTAAAACTCGAAACATCAGTAGATTTGCATAATCGTAAAACTTCATTGGTTCTTTGGTTGCTAAGGGAGACATCCAACCGTTCTGACGTCATTGATCATATTTTCGCTAATTATTTCTTTCTCTTCAAGTTTTATGTGTGGTGGAATTTTGCCGTGTTTTCAGCCTTTTTCGCTATATTCTCCTTGAAAATAATCCCAAAAAGGTATTGTATTTGAGGTATCTGAAGGGTGAGGCTAGATCAGTTCTAGCTTTGGTTAACAATGGGTAACGGTGTATCTAGATCACAAGTAACTACGAGGACAGTCTACTTTGAAGTAGAAGGACGCGAGCAAAAGGTAATACTTTCTCTTAATTACTCTTCCTTCTCTTTCGTTGAAAAAGAATCAAATTTGTACTCATTTCTTTCTATTTTGATCATTTTTGGCGTTTTTGGCGTCAAGTTTTCACAGGGTATGGATCATTTCTATTCAGTTTAACAAAACATTTTAACGGAATATATTCATTATTCATGCATTTTTTTGTAACTTAAGTTGTGAACGACAGTTTAGTTAGATTTCAGTATCTTTTGTTTTCTAGCTACATCTTTTCTTTGATTGAAACCAATGTTTCTACGGAATAGAATTAAATGTTTTAATCAGTAACCGTTTTAAAAAAAGATTTGAGTACTTGTCTATACAGAATTTCTACAAATAGGTATTTTCTTGTAGAAATTTAGATCAGTCAGTTATTGTAAAATACTTTTATCTCACTCTTAATACGAAATCTCTTTTTTATAATTGACAAAGAAATTAATATACGAAATAAAGTTTATGTACGTATACATTTTCTAGCTTTACTCCTATCGCGAAATGGTTTTAGGACTGCGTAATCGATTTATCGGTTACTCAATGTAAATGGTTACTGAAATAACTGAGAAAAATATTTACATCCACAGTTTCACTGTAAAAACGACTGAGTAGTGGTTACTCAAATAACTGAGTAAATCAATGCATCCACAGTTACTCACTGCAAAAACGACTGAGTAGTGGTTACTCAAATACCCGCTCAAATAACTGATAAATCAATGCATCCACAGTTATTCACTGGGGGAAAAAAGACTAGTGGTTACTTAAATAACTGAGTAAATCGATGCATCAACAGTTACTCACTGCAAAAACGACCGAGTAGTGGTTACTCAAACAACTGAGTAAATCGATGCATCCACAGTTACTCACTGCAAAAACGACTGAGTAGTGGTTACTCAAATACCCGCTCAAATAACTGATAAATTAATGCATCCACAGTTATTCACTGGAAAAAAAGACTAGTGGTTACTTAAATAACTGAGTAAATCAATGCATCCACAGTTACTCACTGCAAAAACGACCGAGTAGTGGTTACTCAAACAACTGAGTAAATCAATGCATCCACAGTTACTCACTGCAAAAACGACTGAGTAGTGGTTACTCAAATACCCGCTCAAATAACTGATAAATTAATGCATCCACAGTTATTCACTGGAAAAAAAGACTAGTGGTTACTTAAATAACTGAGTAAATCAATGCATCCACAGTTACTCACTGCAAAAACGACCGAGTAGTGGTTACTCAAACAACTGAGTAAATCAATGCATCCACAGTTACTCACTGCAAAAAAAAAAAACTAGTGGTTAAGTAGTGGATACAGTGAATATATTAATTGATTAATGAACGGGAAAACAGCGAAAAGCAAATATGTAAAATTAGTAAAAAGAAAGAAAACACACACGCACACAGTCACCAATAATACTGATTTCATCTGAATTAGTAATGTGGAATTGTTCTGTTGAATAATAACACTTCATATACTTGTATTTGCCGGAATACAAGAAAATGATCACTAATTAGCTGACCTATAAGGTTGCATGAGTTCGCTCGGACTGTGCGTAAACACCCCGTAACTAGTCACTAATTAACATATGCCCGTCCACACGTACGTCCAGATATTTTTGGATCGATGCACATAATAATTATTCAGAGCTATTTTGGGGTACCTTTGATAAATCTTAAAATGAAAAGTACCTAACCTCGCCTTAAAGGTAGTCTTCTCGTAGAGCAGATTTCGTATGGCTATGAAACATCCACGACACTAACACGGTCAAGACACGGCAAGGCACGCACACGGCACTGAACGTTTCACACTCATAAGAAATCTGTTCTATGCAAGTGAAAAACAAACGAGTGCAAATCGGGCAGGACGCGGCAATTATGAAAAATTCGATTTTCTTTATGTTTTCCATACCAATACTCCCTAGGGAGATTAGAAGTCTGGTAAAGTTTTTTTTATTCAAAACATATTTTCTTTTCGAGAAATTGAGGATTTTAGATTTTCCGACCACGACCCGAAAATAGACCTCTTTACCTCCGTATGCAAATTGCCCATTTCAGACCACGTTTTATGATGAACGTGTTTATATATCACTTACATGTGAAAGAAACAATTCCCAAGGGTAGCATCACGTGCACGTGATCTGAAATGGGACAACAAACAAGGAAGGTAAAGATGTCTATTAATGTAAATTACCGCGTGAATATACGAACCAAAACTTCTGACCTTTATTTTACAAATAACACCCAAAATTGAAATCTAAGATTACATTATTAAAGTTATGGTCTTTTGCAATAATTTTGTGTCAAAAATAATTGAGAATATCATCAGGATATGAGAGACAAATAAACGATAATTAATTCTCAGTATATTATTTTAGTTGCTCATTTGCTTGTGTTGTTTTTGTTGGGTATATGTCGTCGTTTTAAATATGTTCTGATTCCTTTTAGGTGGTTTTCTCGAGAAACTGCAATTCAAGAGATATAAAAGACCTTTTTGCTTCGGCCACTGGAGTGAGCAGGTAAGTTTTATAGAGGACATTACATGGCCGCACCGTATTTCCAAGCGCCCATATAATGTTCTGTTTATTATATAAACTCATGACAAATGAAATAGCAAAAGTTTTATCAAGATATGCATCAAAAATTCTTAAAAATCTTAACAAACAGACGGTAACGTGTTTTTTTCACATGTGTAATAACATGTTATTTTCACAATGTGAAGATTCACTTTTTCACTTTTTCGCGCGGGAAATCACCTGATATTTTACTGAAGTTTATATAATAAATGGCTTTAACTTATGACTATATTTAAACTTCTGTCAGTTGATGAAGTATCAGATTGTTTTTTGACTCACGTAGAACCAATATACTCGTTTTTTTATAGTAGAATGTAGCTAATATACTCCCTATAAGATTTCATGTACCCTTTTCGAAAAACCTTTCACCCACAACCCCCTGCGCCAATAGTTCCCTTTACGGTTCCCTGCGTCATCTGGAAAGGTAGCCGGGCCTTTGCATCGAAGCGAGACAAACGATGAGCTTGCAATGATAGAGAACTTTTAACGCCTTGCGGGACAATCATTTACGTGTATCTATCATTGCAAGCTCAACGTTCGTCTCGCTTCGATGCAAAGGCCCGGCTATCTTTCAAGATGGTGCAGGGAACTATGAAGGGGACTATAGTTTATTGGTTTTACACTTCACTTTTGATAGAGTTTCTCGGAATTTGACTTTTGACAGAAAGTGAGAACAAGCACATATAGAGGCCGGCATTATCGAGTGTATTTTATTCTAAGGACGATAACTAGTTTGCTCCCATGGGTTTTCTGTTGTGTGAGATCGATTAAGCTGTAATCAGATCTGGACTGTTATTAACATTCGCTCGTTTTCATTGATTCGATATCCAGATGGACAAATCTTGTACTCAAGACTCAAGATGGAAGTGTTGTTGTTATCGAACCAAACATGCCTTTGAACACTGCTAGGTAACGAGAATCATGACTGCTATCGCTGTGGTTATGGCTATACAATCTTAATCACTATCATAATGACCATCATCTATTCTGAAACCGTCATTATCTATTATGTTATTATCATCTTAATCACCAACATCATTATCGTTACCATCCTCATCATCATCATCATCTTACCATTATCATCTTACCATCATCATCATCATCATCATCATCATCATCTTACCATTATCATCTTTCCATCATCATCATCATCATCTTACCATTATCATCATCATCATCACCGTCATCATTTTCATCTTCATCATCATAAATTTCATCGTAATCATCATCATCCACATCATCATCATCAGTATCAGTATCAGTTTTATTCCACTATTAAACGATTAGTTACTCAGTGGGACATATTACTACAGAGAAACAAAATTCTGTTGTAGTAGTCCATTGAAGGCTTTTCTGTCTTGCGTAGATCTTTTAGCTTGTTCTTTATCAACATTTAGCAGTTTCTCTATCTTGATCCAAGGATCTCTAACAAATTTGGCTGATGGGTTTATGAATAGTAATTGTTTCGTCAAGTGCGAGTTCGTTCTTCTGCACACGTGTGCAATATACTTCAGATATCTTATGTATATAAAATCTCGTATTGATGAGGTTCCAACAATTCTCTCCAGATCTATGTTTCTGTATTTAAGTGCATACGTTTCTTCTCCTTCACTGTTCGTTTTTCGTTCCCATCCATTCCTTACCATTCTTCTCAGGAAACCATACCAACACGATTCTAACTTTTTCATTTCATTTTTCTTTCGGTAGCTGAGCCTCAGTACAGTAAGTAAGTCTTGATCTAATACAGGATTCAAGCAATTTTTACGGGTTTTTATTGACACTTTGTGATGAGTCAATACGTTCTTTAGTTCATGAAATTTCCCATTTGCACTAAGCATTCTATTATGCACATGACCAAGGTACTTAAATTCTTTCACATTTACAATTTCGTTCCCAGCAATTTTCAGAATACTCCTTTCATTCATAAGTTCTGCATCGTTAAATACTTGTGTCTTTGTTTTCTTAAAACTTATTTGCAGACCATACCTTAAACATGTCTTGTGAATGATTTCTAGGATTTCCTGTAGTACATTGAGATCTTTAGATAGAACTACAGCATCATCAGCATATAGAAGCCATTTAATTATTTCAGTTCCATTCAAACGTCCGGTGCTACGTCGATGGCATGCATTTGGTATTGTATATTTACATGATATTCCCCAACCATCTGGAAAACGTTGATCAATTTCACGAGCAGCTATCTTTAGTACCCAATCAAAGAACCAATTGAACACGGGAGGACTTTCCACACCACCTTGTCTAGTTCCTGCTTCAATGGGAAAGTCAGTTTTGTCTCCACATATTTTACCACGTGTTCCATCGTACAGTAACCACAGAATATCAATTAACTCATCATCATTGTCCATCTCATCATCACTATCACCATCATCGGCATCATCTTTTCATCTTCATCATCATCATCATCCACATCATCGTCATCTTCTTCATCACCATCACCGTCATCATCATATCAATAATCATTATCACAAGCATCGTATTCGTAATCATAATCATCTTAGCCGTAATCATAATCATCTTAGCCGTAATCATAATCATCTTAGCCGTAATCAATTAATTTCTGCTGCTAGGTCTCCATACATTGTCGTTGTATCGCCCAAGAACCAGAAATATGGTATGCTCTTTGTCCTTATTTTGAATGACTATAGATGAAATAAATAAAATTAATAATAATAACGTTTTTAACATCTCAATATTCTAGCCAGAGACAAGTGTCCTACTAGTTAGGGAGACTCAGACTCACTTCACCTACATTAAAAAGCACACAAGTCTGCTTACATGTTGTTTCTGTAATCTAGTCGCTAGTCTTATTAAATATATCTAATGCATGGTTGAATTAACTTTAACAGCAGAAGAAGAGACTCTACAAGGGGTACTATCGCAGGTGGCTGAATCCTTTACCAGGTAACTGACCTATATGTATATACCCAGAATGCATCACGATACAGGGGGTACTATCCCAGGTAACTGGCCCTCCCTAATGTATATACCCAGAATGCATCACGATACAGGGGGTACTATCCCAGGTAACTGACCCACCCTAATGTATATACCCAGAATGCATCACGATACAGGGGGTACTATCCCAGGTAACTGACCCTCCCTAATGTATATACCAGAATGCATCACGATACAGGGGGTACTATCCCAGGTAACTGACCCTCCCTAATGTATATACCAGAATGCATCACGATGCAGAGACAACCATTAGACTAGTAACAAGAAGAGTTGATTGTATGTTTTGTTTCGTACAGCACATTTACAGCTTCACAACTAAAGACACAGACAGAAAACAGGCTCCAGGGATTGGAGACTAAAATTGAAGGTTTGTTTATATATTATATTATATTATACTGAAAACGTATCAATAACAATTTTCGTAATGTACGGCTTAAAATAACTGCGAAACGTCAAGTTTTAGTGTTACTCTTTATTTTAAGTATACTGAAAACCCTTTCTAAATGCGACTCGAAATTACAGAGCTACCAGAATATTGGAAAATCGTTGTGAAAAAAGGTTTAGATGTTTTTTTCCTTCCGTTTGACGGCGATGGTTTTTTCTTTGCCACAGCTGAGTCAATGAAATTAATTGGCATGTCTCATCTTGTTAAAGATGTTGCAGATATAAGAGAACAAATAAGACAAGAGAGGTAAGAAACGTTCATAAGTCAAATCGTTATCGTTATCTTTATCATTATCATTATTGTTATCGTTATCGTTATCATTATCATATCGTTATCATTACCGTTATCATGATCGTTATCATTATTGTTATCATTATTGTTATCATTATCATTATCATTATCGTTATCATTATCGTTATCATTATCATTATCATTATCGTTATCAATATCGTTATCGTTATCGTTATCATTATCATTATCATTATCGTTATCATTATTGTTATCGTTATCGTTATCGTTATCATTATCGTTATCATTATCGTTATCGTTATCATTATCGTTATCATTATCGTTATCATTATCATTATCATTATCGTTATCAATATCGTTATCGTTATCGTTATCATTATCATTATCATTATCGTTATCATTATTGTTATCGTTATCGTTATCGTTATCATTATCGTTATCATTATCGTTATCGTTATCGTTATCGTTATCATTATCGTTATCATTATTGTTATCGTTATCGTTATCATTATCGCTTTATCATTATCATTATCATTATCGTTATCATTATCGTTATCGTTATCATTATCGTTATCGTTATCATTATCATTATCATTATCGTTATCATTATTGTTATCGTTATCGTTATCACTATCATTATCATTATCATTATCGTTATCATTATCGTTATCATTATCGTTATCATTATCGTTATCGTTATCATTATCATTATCATTATCATTATCATTATCATTATCATTATCGTTATCATTATTGTTATCGTTATCGTTATCACTATCATTATCATTATCATTATCGTTATCATTATCATTATCATTATCATTATCATTATCATTATCATTATCATTATCATTATCGTTATCATTATCGTTATCATTATCGTTATCGTTATCATTATCATTATCATTATCGTTATCATTATCATTATTGTTATCGTTATCGTTATCACTATCATTATCATTATCATTATCGTTATCATTATCGTTATCATTATCGTTATCATTATCGTTATCGTTATCATTATCATTATCATTATCATTATCATTATCATTATCGTTATCATTATTGTTATCGTTATCGTTATCATTATCATTATCGTTATCATTATTGTTATCGTTATCGTTATCACTATCATTTCGTTATCATTACCGTTATCGTTATCGTTATCATTACCGTTATCATGATCGTTATCATGATCGTTATCATTATCATTATCATTATCATTATCATTATCATTATCATTATCATTATCATTATCATTATCATTATCATTATCATTATCATTATCATTATCATTATCGTTATCATTATCGTTATCGTTATCATTATCATTATCGTTATCATTATTGTTATCGTTATCGTTATCATTATCGCTATCATTATCGTTATCGTAATCGTTATCTTTATCATGCATTATCGTTATCATTATCATTAACACTCTATGATTGATCGCTATCGTTATCATTATCGTTATCATTATCACTCTATGATTGATCGCTATCGTTATCATTATCGTTATTGTTATAATTATCGTTATTATAATCGCTATCGTTATTAATTCGTTATCATTATCGTTATCATTATTGTTATCATCATTGTTATCATTATTGTTATCGTTATCATTATCGTTATCATTATCATTATCATTATCACTCTATGATTGATCGCTATCGTTATCATTATCGTTATTGTTATAATTATCGTTATTATAATCGCTATCGTTATTAATTCGTTATCATTATCGTTATCATTATTGTTATCATCATTGTTATCATTATCGTTATCGTTATCATTATTGTTATCGTTATCATTATCATTATCACTCTATGATTGATCGCTATCGTTATCATTATCGTTATCGTTATAATTATCATTATCACTCTATGATTGATTCGCTATCGTTATCATTACACTGCAAAAACGGCTGAGTAGATACAACACAGTATATTGCGTTAATCATGCATTCAGGATGACACTTTATAGTGAGTAAATACAACTCTATAGTGAGTAAACCCAACTCATTATTGAGTAAAAGTGAGGTTAAACTCAATATATTGAGTACATTGTACTCAATGGTGCGTCTTCATCTACTTTACTCTCAATAATGGGTTTACTCACTATAAAGTGTTATCCTGAATGCATGGTTAACGCAATATACTGTGTTGCATCTACTCAGCCGTTTTTGCAGTGTATTGTTATCGTTATCATTATCATTATCATTATCACTCTATGATTGATCGCTATCGTTATCATTATCGTTATCATTATCACTTTATGATTGATCGCTATCGTTATCATTATCATTATCATTATCGTTATCATTATCATTATCATTATCACTCTATGATTGATCGCTATCGTTATCATTATCACTCTATGATTGATCGCTATCGTTATCATTATCACTCTATGATTGATCGCTATCGTTATCATTATCGTTATCATTATCGTTATCATTATCATTATCATTATCACTCTATGATTGATCGCTATCGTTATCATTATCGTTATCATTATCACTCTATGATTGATCGCTATCGTTATCATTATCGTTATCATTATCACTCTATGATTGATCGCTATCGTTATCATTATCGTTATCATTATCACTCTATGATTGATCGCTATCGTTATCATTATCGTTATTGTTATAATTATCGTTATTATAATCGCTATCGTTATTAATTCGTTATCAGTATCGTTATCAGTATCGTTATCATTATCGTCATCATTATCGTTATCGTTGTCGTTATCGCTTTGGTTATCATTATCGCTATCATTATCACTATTATTATCGTTATTATCATGATTGTATTGCTATCGTTACTATATCACCATCATTATCATCATCACCACCATCATGATCATCATCAACCATCTGGTTTGTAGGATCACATGGCAATCTATTCAAGATAATCAACACAAAGATGAAATGAAGGTCACCCTTTCGATGCCTGTCGCGAGCTACTCCAAGGTACCTATGTTCACCCGGCTAAAACCTAGAAAATTAAGACCGCCATGAATTATGTAGTCAGATTTTATTGGTTTCCATGATATTTTAAAATTAAAGTGACATGCATTTGCGTATTTTCAAGTCACACTTTCACATCATGTCAAAAGCATTCATTATGTGCTGTATTATTCTGGATATTAGTGGGAAATGATTGCGCGAACTTGAAATCACAACTAATCTTTATTGTCTGGCTTTTTAAAAACATTACAGTGCGACTACTGAAACCGGGTCCACTAAAACATAATGACCCAATCACGATCGAGTATATGAACAATAGAATCTCTACGTTTGATGTTTATGCGGAACGGAATAGATCTAGATTGAATAAGAAACATCTTAGCCTGTGAGAACCCTCTACGAGTTTTTTGTTTGATCTCAAAAATATATCTATTTTGAAATTTGTTTGGGTGGCCCCGGTTTCAGTAGTCGTACTGTAATTATTAAAAGTCATTAATTTACTATGAAAATTACTAGTGTGGTTAATGTACGTTGAAAATTTGGCCTTGGGGGTGTGTCTTTTTGTACCACATAACCAATTTTGAGCAAAATGATTGGCCAGAAGCGATCACATGGTACAAAAAAAATTGGTCACATGGACGTAATTTTTGGGGCATGATTACCAGTCTACTGATTTCCATAGTATTAAGTATTAACATTGATAATGATAATGAAAATGAAGTTACTCGTTAAATGTTATAACTATTGTTATTATCATTTTTAGTGTACTTTAAATTATTCAGGCCGGTATGAGCTAGGATTTTTGTGGGAGGGTGCTAATTTACAAAAAGTGGACCAACCATACTTTATTTTTTTAATAGTCCCATAGGATTCATAGGTATGGATAAATTATATAAACAAACAATAGTGCAAATCGTGCAAATCTCCCTTTGTCATTATGGCTCTATAATCAGAAACTCATAAGGTGATTGAAACGGGTAGCAACAGTACATTTATTTGTCAAAATGTCAATCAAATCAACTGATTGTTTGATTTGCAACCATATTTGGAGCAATAAAAAATATTTCTGGCCAATCACAGCCTTATACCACAGGAAGCTCAATATTGGAAAGGTTCGTCCAAATATGGTATCAAAATTGCTCTAATTGAAGCAAAGAACCGTGCTACACGTTTCAATCTCCTTAACTTCAAAGTTTCACCGCCTATTACCATCCATTACCTATAATTGTGTGAGAGACATTTGCTAATGGGTCTAATAGGCAGTGAAACTTTGAAGTTTGGCTTTGCCGAGAAAACATGTTCTTGTCTAGATAGTGGACGCTTAGACGGTAAAAGTGGGTGCGAACAAAAACCAAGGAAATATACGCGTATATTTGTTCTCGCTGAGGTTTTTAATTTAGTTACATACTTTTCTAAAAATCAACCAGAATCTGTATAGAGAAGCGTTGTATCATCAGATAAAAAAAGTAAAATAAGAGATTTTTTACTTAGTTTTACATAAACTATTATACCAGCCAAACTCTCACTTGCTTAAAAAGCGCGGACCTTTAGCTCGGACCTTTAGCTCGCGTGGTGGGGGGTGAACATTCTTTTTTATGTGATTATATTTTTACAAATATTTCATTTTAAATGTTTATTTTTCAGTACACATTGAGTCCTGAGACGATAAGATATCTCAAAGAACCAACTTTTAACATTTGGCACTGGGAACCAAACGAGGTAATTAGACTGTGTGCACTTTTAAGGGACCAGTAATCCAGCACCAGTCGAAATGGGCCCCCTAATACAGTACCACTATTGTTTGGATAGGTTTAGGACAATTGTTTGGAAAGACTCTATTGATTTTTAAACCAATCCTAAACGCTGTTTCGATTTGGTGCTGGATTCCTCTAAACAGGCGGAGCTGGGTTGCACTGTAGCCTTTCCGAACGGGCCTGGTTGCTTAGGACCCACAACCTCGTTCCCAGGGCCCTCTCCCTTCGCTTTTAGGGGCGAAGGGAGAAGACCTGGGAACGAGGATGTAGGACCCAGACCCGTCTGGAATCAGGCTAGTGGCAGTACACTAGAGAACTTTGGTGCTAAGAGAAGCACGGTCGAAGCGAATTCTGAACACTTCTCTTCATTTCTTGAGTGTTCTGACAATCCCCAAGTGCTTTATAACTGCATACAGCACAGGAAGCAAGTTTTTTACCACATTTGATACTTTTCTCGGTTTCTGATTGGTTGAGAGCTGTGGTAAATAAGAGTACATACCACGGTTGCTATTTTGCTCATTTTCTACGATTTTTAATGTGGTAAAAAAACAAATTCAAGATAGTTTCTTGTGGTATGTTTCTTATTTACCACGGTTGGCGTCATCGAATCGTCTAAATTGTTGTGGATCCACGAGACGAATACCACGCGAAACTATCGTAAATTTGTTAATTCTACTTCTTTTATAACACGCTCCGCAACCAATCAGAATGCGTGGTTTCTAATCACGGTTATTTCATAATGTCATTTTAAAGACCCATGGTCACTTACCATCATGCACAGCGCGAAAGACTGAATTTTGTGGACCATGAAAATTACACATTCCAACAGTTTGATATATTTTATGATTTGAGTGGGTATTTACGCTCTTACTAAATCGTTTAGTTGATTTGTTTTCTCGTATAATATGACTGCATGCGAATGAATTATAACAATCAAATCAAAATAAACAACGCAAAGCATGCTGGTAGGTGACCATGGGTCTTTAATATTGATTTTGTTACCTCTAGAGCACTGTTTTAGCTATAGTTTTGATACAGCTGTGTGTTTGTTTTATAGATGATTGTACTATTTGAACAAATGTATGAAGAGCTGGGACTGATTGAAGAGTTTACCATCAACCCTAACGTATTGCGACGATTTCTGGTGCGTGTACAATTCTTAAATGACAATAGTCCTCTTCATAGTTTCCTGCACCATCATGAAAGGTAGCCTTTGCATCAAAACGAAACAAAACCTTGAGCTTGCAATGATACAGACGCTTCGATGCAAAGGCCCGGCTACTTTTCAAGATGGCGCAGGGAACTGTGAAGGGGAGTATTATCATTAGTGTTTCTATATGTGAACAATACTCCAGTTTCATGTTATTTAGTACCACCGCTGTACAATTTGTAAAAAGGTAAATTTGCACAGCGATATATAATCTCAAAGAAAGGTTAACGTCCAAAACGACTGTTAACTCAACAAATCAAGGGGGGGAGGGGGGGAGGGGGGGAGGGGGGGGGGGGGTCGAGGATTAAAACTATTGGTTAAGCTTATCGGAAATATTCAATTCAAAAACACCCCTATAAAAGATATCGAAACTCCTTTTGAACAGCGTGCAACGGTATATTTTTAATATAAAAAATATGGTACTGTGATTTCATTCTTGATGATTCTTTTACATGTGCCAGGACGTGTTACAAATTTCGCATGTTTTGCGCTTCCTGCGTTAGGGTTCTCATGGTTTGGGCTTCCTGTGTTAATGTTCTTTCTCCTGATCCCTGAGTGGTAGCTTACGAGAGAGTCAACTGTGTACCTAACCTCGCTACCAGGACCTTATATCTGCGCGAGGGGATAAGGTCCTGAGAACGAGGTTGAGAAATACCACATAAATCGAAAAAGACACGTTAACGTGTACCAGTCAATGGGCATTTCGATACTCTGAAATATAACAAACCAAATAAAATGATTTTTACCCCTAGCTATAATAGATACGACGAGTATAGCCGATACCTTTTCTCCTGTGTAAAAAAAAAAAAAATTTCTAGCTGTTGTGGTTCACTAAAATTTAGATACTTTATTGTTGTTGTTGTTGTTTGATCTCCAGACTGGCATCCAACATAACTATAAAGGCAACCCATTCCACAATTTTCGCCACTGTTTTTGTGTCACTCAAATGGTAAGGATTCTGAATATATATAATATAATACATATAATATTACATCATATTAGATTATGGGTAGCCTGTGGCGAATTGCAATCGGGAGAGACTGAGGAGATTGAGAGAAGTAGCATTTGACAACACAGCGGTCAAACGACCACGCATGCGTGACAAAATTTTAAAAGCGGTAAATTTGCCATTGTAAGTTTGCCATTGGGTCACTTATAAACCGTAAACCTGTTTTTCTTGTTTTGTAATCAGGTTTTTACCATGTTTGTTTCAGATGTATACAACTGTTCATTTATGTCAATTAACTGAGAAGCTGAGCAAACAAGATTTACTGATTCTATTGACAGCCTGCGTCTGTCATGACTTGGATCATCCGGGATATAACAACACGTAAGACTTACCCCTCCCCCATGTGTCGAACACCCAACTAACGATTCGGTTTATAGTTGTGATATATAAAATATTTGATATAAGTCGCGCGCTCTGATTGGCTGAGAAGAGCTCTCTATAACTTAACAGTGCACAGAGCATCAATTTGGTTGATTTTAACTACTGCATATTTTATAAAAGAAATAGAAAAGTCGGCAGTAGTACTCTATCGAGTTATAGAGCACTTGGGAATTTTAAGAAGACTTGAGAAGCGCTGAAAAGCACTCCGCTACGCGTCGTGCTTCTCCTAACGCTTCTCTCGTCTTCTATTCCTTCAGTATTGACATGGTGATGTTTAATGATGACGATGACAATCTACTGATTTAAAGATGCTAATGATAATAATTATATTATATAGGTACCAGATCAATGCACGTACAGAGCTGTCAATTCGCTACAATGACATATCTCCTCTAGAAAACCACCACGCTGCAATTGCCTTTGAAATACTCAGCCAGGTAACTGATCCGACGTATATCGTACAATTTCGCAATTAACGCCCACTAATGCTTTTTGTCTTAATTCAGAAATATTCATTTAAAAATGTTTACGTTGTTGTCTTGACTGAAAAATGAAGCTTCTCTATATTCCTATGAAGACTTAAGTGTAATTGTTCCCTCTACAGCCCGAGTGCAACATTTTTGCTAATATTCCACGAGAACACTTCAAGAAAATACGGCAGGTGAGCTCGAAATGTACGACGGGACGAACGTGCCTTGATGGGGGGTATAAAAAGATCCCCCTTGAGAAGCACTTGATTGGATTATGTGAACATTCCCTTTTCCTAATAAACAAATTAGGTAATACTTAATAGCGGAGCTCCCAGTTTAATTTTTTCTTACAACTTCAATATGTGCATGTAAATAGTTTTTGTGCACGGGTCATAAAAACTGTATATGATGACGTAGGCGTATGAGTGCGTATTTGAAAGAGATACTATTTCTTACTGTTCAGGGATACTCAAGAAAAAAACGAGAAATATTAATCTGCGATATATATATAAGTAGTAGGAGAGGGATGGAATTAACCTCCTGGGGAGTCACGGTGAGGAAGGGGAGGAGGGGGAGGGGGAGTAGGGGGGAGTAGGGGGGGGGGAGTCACGGGGAGGAAGGGGAGGAGGGGGAGGAGGGGGAGGGGGAGACTATTCGTTTTGGTTTGGAATAAAGGGAATAGTCCATCTGCTAACGACCGCAAATATATCAAATGGGTTAAGTCAAAATGAATGAAATGTTGACCACCGTCTCATATATATGCTTCAGCTGATGTGACAACCATGTGGTATTTAATTCCACTTGTCATTCCATCTGCCTTACTCTGAACTCCATTGACGCGCATGCGCTATAAAGAGCATTGAACAAATTTAAAATCCAATTCTTCGAAAGCCAATGTTTGTATAAATTATAGTCATGAAAGGTCAATGAATCTCGGAAATTTCGAAGATTTTGGCCCGAATGGCCTTTTCCGCCCGTTTGGCCTGGTTTTGGCCTTTTTGGCCTGGTCTCGGCCTTTTTGGCCTGGTTTTGGCCTTTTTGGCCTGGTTTGTGGCCTTTTTGGCCTGGCCTTTGTGGCCTTTTTGGCCTGGTTTATTATAATCCAATGTTTTAGAGAAATTAAGTTAGTTTAGTTCTCTTCGTCAAACTGTAAACATGGTCCGACGGGTTTGTCGTAATTGTCCTGTGCCTGGATGTGGAGCCAAGTTCCTTGTGAGACTGGCCAATCATCTCGCGGATGTGCATTTATTGGATATCGATCAAAGGCGAAAGTATTTACAAGAGGCGAAGCTTCAACCCAAAATTAAATTTGTGGAATGCCAAAACACAACAGATGAAAACAATGACTGCACCAACAGATTCAAACAACAAGTTTACGAATGTTCACAACCAAGATCACATCATACATTGGGGAAATCAGTCAGAACCAGAACTCAAAGAAAAAAACACAGAAGATGTAAAGAACTATCACGACTGTGGAGAGATTAAAAAATGGTTGATAATGGAATAATTAATTAATATAATGAATGCCAGCTCGATGTCAGGTCGATGAAGGGTTGATAACAGGTCGATGCCAGTTCAAGTAAGAGTTGCAAAATATGTAAATCATTAAGGTAGCTTTGTCAATAAACAAAAGTTCACAAAAGAATTTGTGTGTTTTTTCTCTGGTAAAAAAGTGGTTTATTGAATAATTCAAGTATCAAATATAAATAGTTTACACAATTTCCATGTTTTCTTCTTTGATTTTCAACTTTTCTATAGGATAAACTATCGTTGAAGCTTTGGTTAATGGTTTTCGTCTAGTGTTTATCTTTAAGCTTATCTGTAATACAGTCAAAATTTGATTCACTCTTGTGTCACTGTGATTGGCTAAACAGTCAATTTGATAAAAGTTCAAGTAGACTGTTGTTCTAGGCAGTTTGTAAAGTTCTTTAATGTAATTGCGCCATGAAGGGTGGATGTTGATGTCTAATATATGGGCGACTTCTTTAGCTACATTCCATACGTTTTGATTATCCACCACTTGAATGGCTTCGTCGTAGTAATACAACCACGCATCTTCTTCTCTGTTCCAAAACGACATACATAAATGATCTCTTTGACTTGGCCAGTTAAATTCACATCCTTCACATTTGATGGACTTCCATATTGCTTCGTCACACAATGAGGCATACGACAGATTCAAGATGGATGATATCAATTCCACAAGAAAAGTACTTTCTACGAGTTCAACTTCGTCAACTTGTATGGATGCCATTTCTTTGTAAGCTTAGATCGTGGCGACACTGGTGAAAAACGCACTGCGCACGCTCGGAAGACGGTCGTGTTTACAATAAAACCATTGGAGATTTACCGGCGTTTGGTAAATCTTAAAAGTTAAGAAAGTTCGTGGAAAGTTAGTGCTTATATTTCCCTAACACATTACATTAGTTGTTTTCTTTCCCTTGTCAAATAATACAAGAGAAATTCGCTTAATATATAACCACACGAAAACACGGAACCCTTCGTAAAATCTTCAGTTAGTCTTGTGTTTTGCTTACGCATGCGCCGTGCGTTTTTCACCCGTGTCGATCGTGGCTTGATAATCTACTCGGAAATAAGCTTCGCTTATAAATCCTACTCAAATGCACCCCGAATGTTCACCGATGGCACCCCGATTCGCTCCCCGAATGCACCCCGAATACACCCCGAATGCTCCCCGATTCGCTCCCCCCTCTGCACCCCGAATACACCCCGAATGCTCCCCGAATGCACGCCCGAATGCACCCCGATTCGCATCCCGATTTGCACCCCGATTCGCTTCCCGAATGCACCCCGATTCGCTCCCCGAATGCACGCCCGAATGCACTCCCATTTGCACCCCGATGGCAACCCGAATGCACCCCGATTCGCACCCCGATTTGCACCCCTACTCCCCCCTACTCCCCCCTACTCCCCCTCCCCCTCCTCCCCTTCCTCCCCGTGACTCCCCAGGAGGTTAATTCCATCCCTCTCCTACTACTTATATATTTTCGACTATAAGTCCAAAATCTTATTTAATATGTAAATTCAATAGCTTTTTGCTCAAGATTATGAAAAAGGTACTTTGTACATGTGCGTAACGAATTATTGAATAAATACCCAACCCAACCCAAACAATATTTATTTTTTTAAATATCAACTAAAATAAAAAACTTCGATATCACTATAGCGTTTCTAGTGAAAAATTAATTAGAAGTATCCACGCGTTTTTGAAAGATTAATTTTTATATTTCATTTTTTATGTCAATTCGCACGAAAATTCGTGACAAACGTGACTTTGTGTCACGACACGGCGTGCGTGACAAGTTCTATTTTTGGCGCGTTTGCCAATGCCAAGGCACCTTCAAATTCGCTTCAAATAAACACAAGGCAAAACGCTGAGAAAAATCAAGATTTTGAGCTTCAAATTGACAAAAACGTTATTTGAACTAGACCTTAATAGGATGATAACTATGTATTAAAAGGAAATTTTAAAACATTTCTTTGTAAAAACAATTCACTAAAAAGTAGTCATGGCAAATCTTCAAAACAAAACAAAAAAAATTTTTGAAATGGAAATGAAAAGCCTCAAGAATAAGTTCTACCAACGCAAGATCGATTTGAAAAGACAAGGATGTTAAAACAAGGTATTTTATTATGAAAAAAAAACATCTAATTTTGTTCTGTAAAAACAACTTTAACGACTTTGAAGTAACTTAAAAACTACTAAAAACCCGTTTAGTAAGCATAAAATAGTCATTATTGCTAAATAAACAGAAGTTATTCAACCAATTTCAAATTATGTTTGTATTTTAATCCATCTTTGCTGTAGACTTTTAATATTCTTCCACGAAGGTATCTACAAACACGTTTTCTTGGTCTTTTGGAATCAGTCTTTTGCTTTTCTTTAGTTATTCTGTAAAAACATTTTTGTGTCCTTCAAGTTTATGTTCTCCTTCGGTCAAAACTCTCTTTATGTTCTTCGAAGTTCATCTTTCTCCGTTGATATTTTGTATTAATAAAAGCTCTGCTATTAGCAAGTAGTATTTTGTTCTTGTTTGTTTGACTTTTTTGTCGATAAAATAACAACTTAGTCCACTTAGCTTTGTTGAACTAGTACTATTTGGCGCGCGCGTCACTTTCGTTCCCGCCGAAATGTAACAGCCAATCAGCATCGCGATGGGCGCGGACGTCGGACGTCGGACGTACGCTTGGGACTCCTGTGACAAAACCATCGAAAATCGACTCAATACATTACCGGCCATTTTTTCTTAGGTAGGGTGCTCCGCTCGCGCGGGCCTTAGGCCCGCGCGGGAGCTCCTCTATAATTCACCCAAAACAATTGATGTCGTTTGGAATGGAATCTTTGGGACATGTAGTTTTGCACCGGGCCATTCCGATCCCCTCCCCTCAGATAACGTCTTCCATAATATCCCTTCACCTAACTGTGAATACGGTGCCCAATAGAAGTATGTATACAAATCCTCCCGTTATCTCCCCCTGATAGTGATACAATGCCAGATGTGGGTGCAATTTTCCTGTCACCTTCCCCTTACAATACTACGATAATGAAATATGTTATCCTTACCATCCCCCTAACAGTATAACAATACTACGATACCTGACGGGACCATACAAACTCTCCCGTCGCCTCCCTACCACAATGCCTATGTATTACAATGCCTGATAGAAATATATTATCCCTACCGTCCCCCTAACAGCAATGTTTTTTTTTTTTTGAAGGAAATAATAACGTTAATCCTGGCTACAGACATGGCGCGTCACAGTGAGATCGTAGAAAACTTTAAAAGTAAACTGGACACGTTCGACTTCAACAATGAGGAGTATCTTAAATCGGTAAGACAAACATATCTCACTATGCATAGAACGTATACTCGTAGAGGTGGTCCTTGTGTAAAGGTAGTCCTTTGCAAAGGTTGGGTGGTGTTTATGTACAGGTGTTCTATGTGTAGAAGGTCTTTGTGTAGAGGTAGTTGTCTTATGGAAATTGTCCTTGTGTAAGGATTGTCCTTGTATAAAGGTGTTCGTTGTGTGGGTGTGGCGTTGTGTGGAGGTGGTCGTTGTGTAGAGGTGGTCGTTGTGTGGAGGTGGTCGTTGTGTGGAGGTGTTTGTTGTGTAAAGGTGATCGTTGTGTGGAGGTGTTTGTTGTGTAAAGGTGATCGTTGTGTAGAGGTGTTCGTTGTGTAGAGGTGGTCGTTGTGTAGAGGTGTTCGTTATGTAGAGGTGTTCGTTGTGTAGATGTGATCATTGTGTAGAGGTGGTCGTTGTGTAGAGGTGATCAATGTGTAAAGGTGGTCTTTCTGTTGAGGTGGCCATTGTGTAGAGGTGGTCGTTGTGTAGAGGTGGTCAATATGTAAAGGTGGTCTTTCTGTTGAGGTGTTCATTGTGTAGAGGTGTTTGTTGTGTAGAGGTGGTCTTTCTGTTGAGGTGGTCAATGTGTAGAGGTGGTCGTTGTGTAGAGGTGGTCGTTGTGTAGAGGTGGTCGTTGTGTAGAGGTGGTCGTTGTGTAGAGGTGGTCATTGTGTAGAGGTGGTCATTGTGTATAGGTGGTCATTGTGTATAGGTGGTCATTGTGTAGAGGTGGTCATTGTGTAGAGGTGGTCATTGTGTAGAGGTGGTCATTGTGTAAAGGTGGTCTTTCTGTTGAGGTGGTCAATGTGTAGAGGTGTTCGTTGTGTAGAGGTGATCATTGTGTAGAGGTGGTCGTTGTGTAGAGGTGTTCGTTGTGTAGAGGTGATCATTGTGTAGAGGTGGTCGTTGTGTAGAGGTGGTCGTTGTGTAGAGGTGGTCATTGTGTAGGGGTGGTCATTGTGTAGAGGTGGTCATTGTGTAGAGGTGGTCCTTGTGTTGAGGTGGTCATTGTGTACATCGAGGTGGCGTTCTATTAGAGGTTTATCTGTTGCCTAGCTAATTCATCTTTATATCTCCGAAGCTTAAAATGATCCTTATTAAGTGCTGTGACATTTCCAATGAAGTACGACCAATGGACGTTTCTGAGCCCTGGGTAGACTGTCTACTTGCAGAATACTTCTTACAGGTACTATATAACAATCAACCAAAGTATGTGAGTGTTTAAAATAGTGTCAAGGTTTTAGATCTCGATTATCGCCCCCTCCCTCCTCGTTCTCACCAAGGTTTATGATTTAGCTAGGCGTGTTTCTCAGTTCTTTTAATATTTCTACATAAGTATGCTTCTATGTTTGTCAGAGCGACCGCGAGAAAGCCGAGGGTCTTCCTGTTGCACCGTTCATGGATCGGGATAAGGTAACCAAGGCAACGGCTCAAATTGGTTTCATCAAGTTTGTCCTGGTGCCTTTATTCGAGTCCCTTAGTAAGGTATGCACTTTACGAATGATTATCGATTGATTCCAAAATATTGATATAATTCAAGTATGTTAACGTCGAGTACTATACCTCCCACCTCATAACAGCGCGACGCGCAAAAGTATGACCACATTTACTGAATGTACTCGCATACTTCTATACACGGGAATTTGTACTTTAAACAGACACATTTGATGTGAAGTTGCCTGATTTTACCGAATAAGGCGAGTAAAAACTCGTTTCGCAGCATAAAATAAAGTCCGTGCATAGAAGTAGGTCATATACTTTTGCGGGTTGCGCTGTAGCTATAGGATGTTAGATCAAATATCGTCTGATTTCAAGAAGTATTTGATGTTAATATTCAATGCACAATTGTCACTATTTTGGATTCTTAGTAGGCTAATATCTCGGACAAAGCTAGAGAGACATTTTTAAGAGACACAGTAATTGCTTACAATCTCCACAAACAATGCTCCTCATTTCATAAGAGTGTGCCAACCCAGTCAGCGTATTTCATTTCTTTAATCAACATGCCTACACTTGAAAACTAGTATTTTAACGGCATAAATTGAATTCATCATTTTCAGCTTTTCCCCCAAATTGACGAACGAATGTTGTTTCCTCTCCGAGGGGCTTATGAACACTACGAACTATTAAAAGTCGAAGAAGAGAAATCCCGACGTGGTATCGATTTTAATTACCATGCTCTTAGTTCAACCTCGGTCCAAGACGAAAAGGAGAATTCACGCGATGATTCAGCAAATGAGAAGATCGTTAAGAAATCAGATAACAATAAAACGTCGACACGATTTTGGTTCCTGAACAATAGTGATGAAGGACCTGTGAGTATATTAGCTGAGCACGGTAGTTTTTATGATTAAAAAACAAATGGTTAAAATATTAAATATGATAGATGGTGGTGGTGGTGGTGGTGGTGGTGGTGGTGCACTGTCGGATCCAGGGGGAGGTCCAACGGCTCCATGGAACCCAACCCCCTTTGTAACGACAATACGATGTCAGGAATCTCTTTTCTCTACTCTTGGGCTACCTGTGGCTACTCTCGCCCCAGTCTTCTATGTGCGGAACAATGTGACGACAATGATGATGATAATGATACATGCAGATAATAATGATGGTGATGATGATAATAATGATGGTGATGATGATGATAATAATGATGGTGATGATGATAATAATGATGGTGATGATGATAATAATGATGGTGATGATGATAATAATGATACATTGATGTTGGTTGTTATGTTGGTTGTAAGAATAAAGACGCTAATATGAAGGTGGTCATTATGTTGGTAATCATCTATCATGCCTTGTTAAGATGATGATGGTAACAACCCTTCTTCATGTTTATTTAGGTGAAAAATAGACCTGAAGCAATATCTAGTGCCGGCTCCTGCAGCACCAAAAACAACCAAGCCAAGGAGTAAAACATCTATCTTGTCTTATCTAAATAGAGTGCGCGAAATAATTATAATGATTATTTGGAGCGAAATAGTATATTTAGTTATCAACTATTTACTAACTAAAAACACAAAACAAAACACTTTACAATAACCGTTCTTACACTAGAAGACGGACAAACTGTCTGGAAGGAAAAACCGTCTTATGACGGACAAATCGTCTGAACGGACAAATCGTCTGAACGGACAAATCGTCTGAACGGACAAATCGTCTTATGATGGACAAGTCGTCTTGATGATAAAATCGCCTTATGACGGACAATTCGTCTTGACGGACAAATCGTCTTATGACGGACAAATCGTCTTATGACGGACAAGTCGTCTTGACGGACAATCGTCTTGACGGACAAGTCGTCTTGACGGACAAATCGTCTTATAACGGGCAAGTCGTCTTGACTGACAAATCGTCTTATGATGGACAAGTCGTCTTGATGATAAAATCGCCTTATGACGGACAGGTCGTCTTGACGGACAAATCGTCTTATGTCGGACAAATCGTCTTATGTCGAAATCGTCTTATGTTGGACAAATCGTCTGGAAGTACAAATCGTCTTATGCCGGACAAATCGTCTGGAAGTACAAATCGTCTTATGTCGGACAAATCGTCTGGAAGTACAAATCGTCTTATGTCGGACAAATCGTCTGGAAGTACAAATCGTTTTATGACGGACAAGTCGTCTGCAAACGCAACGAACACAATTTGAGACGAAAAAGTCGTCTGATCATTAGACGAACAAATATACGGACGATGTGACCGTCGAGACGATTTGTCCGTTTTCTAGTGTGAAAAGGGCCAATGAATATATTACAGTCACATATTGTTCTGGTCCAGTGGTATCTACAAGAACTGCACAAAATTAATAGTGCAGTAGACAACCAGTAGACCATTTCACAATTGTATTCCATCAACCTCAGCTTCGATAGCGTGTAATATATTCTTTAGAATCTTATACTTCAATTTAAACTCGCGCGCTGATTGGTTGAGAACGAAACCGGATGCGAGGGTATTTAGCGTGGAATACCCTCTCATCCGGTTTCTGAATCGCATGGCGGGAACGGCGGGATTAACACGCGCGTCTGGTTTTTGAAGCTTAAATTGAAGAAATTACCTATAGAATTTGACTATATATGGCCCGTGGAAATAGATGTGTTTCAATTGTTTGATCATCGTTAAAATTGGAAACCAGTCATTTTGCATTGTACTGCATTTATCTACCCACTTTAAATAACGTTTGTTTGTATGTATGGCTTTAGCTAAATTCTAAAGAATATATCACGCGCTATCTAAGCTGAGGTTGATCGAAGAACTGTGAAAAGGACAATACATTGTTTGTCAAGTCTTCGAGTCATTACTGAAAACTGAAAACAGCGGCGTAAAGAGAACGAGATATAAAACTTGGGCACTTTTTTGGTGTCAGAAAGAAGACTATTTTCGACTCGTAGGTAGTATTGTTTAAGGCAGTTTTAATCGTGAAGCTTTTCAAATATACATTAGGGGCCAGTAGTACGAAGCCTGCATGGATAAAGTTATCCACTGGAGTTATCCAGTGTATAGAATTTGTATAGTTTTATCCGTTTGGATAGGGATTTATCCTGCATGTGGATAGCGCTGTTCAGGCTTTGCACAACCGGCCCCAGCTATAAGTTATATGACATAATAATAACTGCATAGAGTACAAACACTAAAAGTCTGCAATACTTTGTACTATTTACCACTAAATAGTGTTGATTAAACAATAGAGAACAAAATAATTTGCATAATTTAGCAGTATTTAGTGATATTTATGTTGCACACTTTTAGTGTTTGTACTCTAATAGTCTGCATGTGAAACCTTTGTGAACATGGTTCATAGTTTATATATTTACTGGACATACGATACAATGAAAGCCCCGGAACTAACAAAATGTCCTGTTTAGCGAGGAATCCGGTTTGTTGAGGTCTTATTTGAAACTTTGCGAAATTAGTCCCCTTCACAGTTCCCAATCTTAGGGACATATGAATGATTGTCCCACAAGGTGTTAAAAGAACTCTATCATTGCAAGCTCAATGTTCGCCTTGCTTCGATGCAAAGGCCCAGCTACATTTCCAGATGGCGCAGGGAACTGTGTAGTAAGGACTATTTGTGATATGTCCGGATTAGAGAGCACTCCGGTCTATTGAAGGACACTGTAGACTGATACAATATGAGCAAACTTTCTGTATGTATTTACAATGACGAATCCCAAACAGAAAGGATACAATTTGTAAATTACTTATTAAAATATTCAAGATAAAATTAAATCTGGCCAAGATAGTTTGTATCAAATATATAGTACAACCTTTTCGATTATTATGATTTTGTATTGTTTTTCCTGATCGATGAATTATTAACGGGTTTTTATAAAAATTGAAATTGTATAGCAACAACTTCACATTATTGACTTTTATAGCATATTATCAGATGTAACGCTTTCATAGCTTTTAGTCCCATGCTAGAGAGCCTATATTTTCTCTTTAGAGATATAGAGGGAGATCTCGGGGTTCTCCACCTGGTTTCGAGTTTATCATTGCACATGCAAGCTTAGCCTCGATTGCCTTACCAAAGGATGTATTAAATACAAAGGAATATATCATATGCTATCGAGGCTAAGGCTGAGCAATGAAGAACTTGCCTTATCTGAGGCTGTGCTAAGTACAAAAGAATATATCACATGCTATCGAGGCTAAGGCTGAGCAATGAAGAACTTGCCTTATCTGAGGCTGTGCTAAGTACAAGAGAATATATCACATGCTATCGAGGCTAAGGCTGAGCAATGAAGAACTTGCCTTATCTGAGGCTGTGCTAAGTACAAAAGAATATATCACATGCTATCGAGGCTAAGGCTGCACAACCAATAGCTGGAGCACAATGATTCCCCCATGGACGACTACTCAGAAAATATTTTTTTCGGAATATTTGACGAAGCAAGTAGAAATCACTTTTCTGATTATCCTGAAGGTTTTTCGATAGAAGAAATGTTATTTATTCTACAATTTAGGTACAAAATTGAAGGATTATTGCTACAAAATACCATCTTTTAGCAAAGAGCATCAAAGGTTTTGTTCAATCTCAATTTGGCTCGTCAAGAAAACAGAGGTTAACGCGTTACTTATCGTCGGTGACATTTATATTTGAACAGCTCCATTACTTGCATTGATCACGGGCCGCCATAATGGTTATAATAGGTTTTGAATCCCTTGGGTTCCCTTGCCCTCGATTTCATGCGTTTCAGAATGTTCAAAACAAAGGTTTTCGCTCTCATGGGAATAAACATGGCCGACGTGCGACAAAGATCCATAGCACACATTATTCATGTCCGTCTTGCTAAAAATCATTTATTAAACCGCACAAATCAAGACGACTTGGTTCCAGGACATCTCAACTCTAAATACTTGGAGGAGAATGGTGTCGAGCTTTTATTCGAAGATCAACTAAACTCGCTTGTCTATGATAGTCTTTCATTAAGTCCATATTTGGAGAATTTGTGTGAGGGCCTGGGAAGATGCCATTCATGCCAAGTCTCGAGCATGCGCAGTAGTGGTCGTTACAGAATTGATTTGGCGGGAAACGAAACGGTGGTATTTCCGGAAATTGACGAGTCGTTATCGATTCAGTCGGAGATTGCAAAGGTCTCTGGGAAGTGAGGTGGTGTGGAGGTGTTTCGGTTGCATGTACAATTAGACCTTTTTGGTTTGGGCCTTCTTGCCTTCTACTTTTTGCTCTTCTGTTTTGAAACCATATCTAAAAGATTAACACATAGATATAGGTATAGGACTGGTGTATAGGTATAGGTATAGGTATAGGTATAGGTATAGGTATAGGTATAGGTATAGGTATAGGTATAGGTATAGGTATAGGTATAGGTATAGGTATAGGTATAGGTATAGGTATAGGTATAGGTATAATTAGGTATAATTAGGTATGATCAATACCTGTACACGGACTTCAGACAGTCCTAGTTTCTTCGACAAAACCTCTCTGGTCAGTGCATCGGGGTAGTGAGTCTGGTCAAAAAGTCTCTCCAATTCTCGAAGTTGTTCTCCTGAGAAATTCTTTCTGTTTCTTGGTGCCCTAGTTCTTCCTGGGCACTTTGACGCTGTCAAAATTTCATTCCCTACAAAGAAAAACACTCTAGTTATAAAACATTAATTTAAAAAGGTTTTTAAAATTTGAAAATACATTTGGGGAATAAGTTTGATTCGGCGACTTTGCTGGCGCAACACTAAAACGGTCTAGCACGATAACATATATTCTTTCAAGGGCCTGAACATGTTTTGAAAAGACGAAAAAGAATTATGAGGATACATCTAAACACCTAGGATCAATCAAGGTGCTTTTTAGACACTGGATTCCGCGACTTCGCACTGCAACACTAGCAGATCAGCTAGAATTACATTGGTTTCGAGAGTAGTATATGGAAAACTTTGTACATGCATAAATTAAACCTAAATACTCTTTTTTGAAAATAATTAACTCAAATATGAGGGGGGCATGTCTCTAGTATTTAGCAACGTTGGTTCCTCAACTTGAAGTAAGCTGGCCTTCCAGGAAGCCGCGGTGCGCTCATTCGATTCCCCTCTCTCCATCAATACTCTTTTTTAACGCTGGTCAAAACTACACAGAACGGAAAGATGTAAAGAAATCGAAGCAAGTGTGGGGCCACTGGGGATCGATCAAGCTTGGGACCTCTCGCTCCGAAAGCCGCGCACTAACCAACTGAGCCGCATGTTTTTATATACACCTATTTCAAAGATCGTTGTCGCAAACAAAGCCACAGTCCACACACTGAAGCCTGCAAAGGTTGTCGGCAATTTGAAAATAATTTGTGATTTATTACACGTTTTTTAAAGAAATATCAGTGATTTATTATCTACCAATGTAACAGTGTTATAACACAAATACGTCCATCCAAAATATGTTATGAATATAACAAATTAAACAATTATCCTTTGCAAGGTTCAGAGTGTGGACTGTGGCTTTGGCTGCGACAACGAATTTTGAAATAGGTGTCATATAACTAGCAGTTATTGACGCTGTGTCATTGATTCAATAATGCTAGCTCATAGAATGATATACCAAAATTCGCCAGTAGATTTCGACCAATCAGAAACGAAGACTGAATATTTTCAACGAATAATGTCATAATGATGGTCAATTAATCATCTCCATAATTCCTTTCATCCTTTCAGTCTTAGCTATAATTTTTGATATGACCTCATTAAAAGGTAACAGAGAGTTCAAACGGGATGCGAGGGATGTGAAATTCATTAAAGCATATCCCAAAACATGCAAGTAAGAGGACATAAATAGAGTCATAAAAGCGCCTGATTATTAGGACGTTTTACAAAGAAACACAATAGAACGAGGGTGGCGTGGGATAAATTAGGAGCTTAACCTCCACGTCTTTAATAACAGTGAGATAACCCAAACCAAACGTCATAGCGGACCACATAAAAACCCATCACAATCGTCAATTAAACTAGTTGGATAAATAGAATAGAAAACCGCATGCAACAGACCTAGTGTTTAATAAACTAAGCAATAGTAATAGAAACTAATAGTATATAGGTGTTTTAACACTTAATGATGCAATAGAGGACACACGAACCGTGGACACTTTTTAATTTGTTGCTTTTTTTTATTTCCACGTCCCTTGAACGAATAGAAATAACAATTTGTTATGAACACTCTGTGTGTTTGAGATCAATGCTTCATGGGTTTTACAGCAGCAGAATGTCCAGAAATGATAACATGACAAACGTTATGTGTTTATGGTTGGAGTGTCCTCACGTACTGCAAGTGAACATCATCAGAAGACGATTCGAGATGAACTGTTTAGAATGACGGGGGTGTTAAGGAATGAATAGAATAATTCCATATCATAACACGAAAAACTCATTAAAGAGTTCAGCAGGTCCATGATTCAGGGTAAAGCAAATGCTCATCAATCATTTCTGTCTTTCATTTTAATTTTTTTTGCCCACGTTATATCGCATACTGAAAAGTCAACGGTTGCGTTAATTTGATGTGTTGAGTCAGTGAAAGATTTTGCTTGGAGCAAAATTGCTTTATACTATCTTCACTATTCTAAAAATATTTAAGTTGGTGAGAGATTGTAATTTTTATTTATATTAGAGAGTAATGCGCTAAAACATTATCATCGTATACGAAAGATACCATACCAATGTCATAAAAATGTCGATGCATGGTACTGCAATAACCGTACAAATGCCGTACATTCAAATACTGTTCAAATGTCAGCATGTTTGCATTTCCCAGTTTTTAAAAGGTCAAATATGTATTTTTCAACGCTGAAAAACTACTGGCAAATTAATTATAATATATACCAATAAGTTTTCTTTATTATCCAGCGAGTAAAAATATCGCAATGGTAGGACTGCGCATGCTTCGAGAAAAAAAAATCCAGCGATATTTTTATTCGTCTATGATTAGCCTTACAAATAAAAAAAAATATAAGAACTAAAACCTTTTTTTAATGGTTATATCATTAATAAATAACTTATTAGACAGTTTGATGTGTAATATGGCTGGATATTTTACTCGATCGTTCACTTGCAGTTTGACTTGCCTAAAGGCGGCGTCAAAATACCGCGCCTCCTTTGTAAAATATCCAGCCATATCAACAAACTGTCTATAATATATAATATACATATACCAAATGCAATGAAAGATATAAGGCACGTGCATGGTTATAATAAAGACAATAAAGTCTGAAATTTGACCGCTTTTGGCTATATATGCAAGAGTTAAACCCATTGTGATAAGTTAAATACAAATTATCATTAGACAGATAAGATTTAATGGTCACATTTTAGCGTTGACAGTTCAAGTGGAGAAAACACCAATTATTTTAATTTAAAAAAACTATATATGTCAAATATATATTTTAAGAATTATATATTTTCATTATTGTACTCGGCGGTTCGATCCGTATTAATCCGAAAACGAAAAACGAAAAAATGCTATAAAGTATTTTGAATATTTCTTTCATCCTTGCTTTTTAGAAAGGTAGTTTTAAAAACTTGTTTAGTAGAGTAGTATGAAAACATAACAGTATATGACAAAATATAACTTTTGTAATATCTGTTTTCATCTAGCTTCCCGGAAATTTTATACAGCTTGCCCTTCCCACTACTTCAAAGTCATACAATCAATTTTTTTTTTATCTTGAGTTTTTAATCAATGAATCTTAATGTTTAAAAGATTAAAGACATTTAATAAGCAATTTAAAATCAAAAAAACTTGACAATTAAACCGATAAAATGAAAAACAGTTTTTCAAATGAGACACAATTTTAAACTGACTTATATAAAGCACATTTTCCCACTTTTTCCTTGATGATCAAATGCGATATTATAAAGACATTTTCTGTGTTTTGTATTGTGATCTAGTAATCCTTAATATTGATTAAAAGCCGTTCAGGCTATGCTGACTGTTTTATCTTAAAACACACTGAATAATGAATATATGTTTTTATGAAGTGAAATCTTAAATATGCTATAGAAATGATCTCTTATACCAAATTTTCAACATTAGCTTGTACAGTGATGTGTACTTTTTCAGAAACATTCGTTATAATAACTAATTGTCCGCACGTTTAGAAGAATCTTCTTTAAACTAAACTTCTTTCGCAAAATTTGTAAAAACCAAATTGTCAATGCGTTTTCTCTATATGTAGAAAAAGAGTGTTCACATTAAAAACTAAGCAGTTGTACAAGTTTTTAATCAGTGTGAATAGAGAAATTTTTCTTTTAGTGCTTTAACGTACCTTGCTTCAAGTCATGTCTGTTTTCTGAATGTGTATCTTCGCGGCTCTGTTCATGAGTTCTGCCAAGTATCCCTTCAATGCTGAAAGGCAAGACTGGGGAATTGCTAGTGCTCACATTTAGAGCATCTCTTCTTGAGTCTAACAGAACGGGAGAATTTTTTGTAGCTTCGTTTGGGCTGCCATTGTCAAATTTGGAAACGAACGCAGTTAGGCCCTCCATATCGGTGACTAGCTCAAAAAATAATCGTCGTCTCGGTAGTGATCGTGATTATAGACATCAACACTGTTCAAAAGATATTGGAGATGATTGAGTTTGGATTAGCAGACTGCTTTCAGCTTTCGTCAAAATGAACGCAACGAGGCCAATTAGAGGTCCAATCTATCGGATATAACAGACGAAGACAATGACAAATTGGGTTCTGACGGGGCGACTATATAAAGTGCCTAATCAAATTCATTATGTTTTTATTAGACAGCGTTTTTATTCGAATAACGTAAAGCCTCCTGTGTTTTTAAGTTATTGTTCGTTTATTGTATTCTCAATGCTGGATAGCCAAATATTTGTGTGTGCTGATTAACAGTGGGTTTCCTGCTGAGGTTCAATAATTAGAAGCCATAACACGACGTGGCTAGTTTCAAAGTCACTGCTCGGCGTAAACTAGTGTTCCCGCCGGGGGAATTGAGTCTACTGTTAATTAATTTTCCTTATAACTGTCAGCCGCACTGTTGGTAAATTCATCGCTCAATTGGTTTTGGCGATACGCCCATCAACCACCACGCTACACAAAGAGGCCACGAAAAACATGTATTTGATAACTTTTAGATTATAAAAATCTAAAAGAAATAAAACTCTAAATAATCTTACAGTTGAATCAATATGGCGGCTTAGCTAGCTCACCTGTGTCACTTGTAGCATGTTGGAAAGCTTAATGGTGGTCTAAATCCTACTCAAAGTTGTCGTTGACTTAAGTGATGATTACTTGGTATCAATTTAATGCGCTTACGTTGAAAAGCACGATAGCATTAGTATTGATAACAAATAAATAGATACTTGAAATTAAGTGTTTGGCAAACACAAGGTTTACACATTGTCCATCCTTTTGTGAAAAGCACGCTTTGTGTGTTTTGTAATCTATATTAAGCTCAATAAAACCGCTTTCAATAACGTATAAGTAACAGAGAATGAAGAACACTGTTCAAAACAAGACACGTCACTGAGAAAAGTGAGCGGAATATCAGTGTACTTGTTAATGAAGAGATAAGATATCAATCTTGTCCTTGTCCTGTAGTTGTACATTTTTGCACATTTTGTACATATATCATTGCACTGAAAACTATTTATTCAATCGTTTGAGTAAAAGCAATGCAACTGAGAAACTAACTCGAAACTAACGTCGTGTCTTCAAAGCAACATATAGTTGACAACATTTAGCCCTCATGGAGCGCAAATATATTTAGAAACTTACAAAGAAAACAACACAAAAACTTTGACCCTGTTTTCATCGATGCGTCAATTCTTTTATTAGCTAATAAAGAGTTTCACTTAACAAAATCGTCTCACTTATCAATCAGTGAGCACTTCTAAGAGCTCTTCAGACTCGTAACAGGCGAGAGTATAGTAAATCAGTTCTGGAAACAGTTTGTATAAGGACACTCATCGTTCAACTAATGACGCGAGAGGACAACTATTGTACGACTCAAAACACTTCAATAGTGCTTTCACTCAATAGATATTTAATTTGTAGCATGGTTTCCCGTGGAGTGTCATATTTTGGCTTTATAAAACTGTTTGAAAGGGGTTTTGACAGGTATTCAAAGGGCTTCAGATTAATAAACAACAGGAAGCCAATTAAACCAAATGATCGAACCACGAGCTCGTCCAAGCTCACTGAGCAAAAAAGTTGACCCCCAACCCAGACCCTTGAAAAAGCTACTTTTAATTATTTCTCCTCGTTGATTTTCGCTTAATAAAGAAAAACTTTTTAAATATCGTCAATATTTTCTTTTTTCATGAATGTGGAAAAACATTTTCATCATATGTATTTTCCCGCCAAAAATGTCTTTGAGACGCGCGCGCTCAAAAGTTTGCCGCCATATTGTTTGGTTGAAAACCATGTGCTAGCAAACTCTTGCGGCGTTGTTTATTGAATGGGTTTATTATTGGTAACACACTGTGCATTATATAAACTCTTTTATAGATGACAGGATTAATTTTGACTTTTATTAACTAAATATGGGATAAATTCAATTACGTTTTATAAAAAACTAAGACAAATAAATATAAACTTTTTATAAACTGCCACTCCCCGTCTCATTTATTTAAATTCGTCCTTTCAAATCAAATATTCCTTAGCCAAAATGAGAAGCGTGAAAAGATTGATTAACTGAAAAGAATGAGCAAGAATGCCATGTTGTCATTTGATCTATTACATAATTTTTTTGAAACGGCGTCAAAATGTCACAAGTATTAAAAGTAAAGGTTTAGATGGAAAAAAAATCTTGTCTGAGATACTCGTCAGAATTAAAACAAAACAAAAAATTTTGCTAAATACTGTTGGTGTTTTCACATATAAAGAGGTTACGGCGTATATTCATCAAGGATATGTAACACACACGTATGTAATAAAGCAAAAATGATCAAAAAGGCGAATGACTCGTGATGAATGAATGATTAACGAATATTTAACAATTTAATATTATTCGCCGAGGGCGAAGTGGTTATTGGGCGAATATTTAGCGAGATAAATATTCGTCCGATAACCACTGAGCCTGAGGTGAATTTAACAAATTCGTTTTGTGGATCCACAACAATTTAGACGATGAGATGGCGCCAACCGTGGTAAATAAGAGGACATACCAGAAGAAACTATCGTGAATTTGTTTTTTACCACATTAAAAATATTTTTACTGCTCGCGTGGTATGTACTCATATTTACCACGGCTCTCGACTAATCAGAAAGCGAGAAAATTGTTGTATAAAATAAACATTTATTGCGTAATTAATATTACAAAGCGTGACAAGACGCACGAATGTTAAACCAGATAAGTAGAACTTAGACATTTCTCCATTTCTGTTATATGAGTCGATAACTCATTTTGCTGAGCAAACCATTCTAAAAATACATAACTTAAAATAACTTTTTGAAAGTAAATCACGATAAAAATAGGAGACTTTTGACGTATTTAGTAACTTTTTTGACGCTTTTTCTATGAATTCCGTGATTTTTAAATTATAAATATGACTTTTTTTATCTTCAAAAACATTCAAACCACATTTGGTTGCTTTTTAGTATTTTGTGGCACAGTACCGCATTTTGGTGAGTTTTCTCAATGGGCTCCTGTCATCTGTTATTGTTGCAAAACGAGATGCCATTTTGCCGAGAAGCAATATCCCGAGCTTCAGCGGTAGCTGTAGCCTCCTCCGCAGGCAACCCTTCCTTAGGCCTTTTTTGCTTTTTCTTGGTTTGGGATCAGGTTTGGGATCGCTGTGCTGCCAGAAGAGGGAGACTGGGCGTGGACCATTAGATTTTTTTAAAGAAAAAAATAAAAATCGTGCACAGCAACAATGACATAAAATATTCGTGCAAGTTGAAAAAAAATTTCCTGCACATACGTAGAATGGGAAAAAAATATCCTGCAAAACAAAATTGGCCCAGCCCCCCCTCAAAAATTTAATGGTCCACCCCTTAGTTATTTATAGTTGCATGAGTGAGTTCGTGAATGAAGTTAATGAATGATGGAATGAAGGAAAAAATGAATGAATGAAAAATGGATGAATGAATCATTGGATAAATAAATGAATAAATAAATGAATAGATGAAAAAATGAATGAATAGATGACAACAAAATAATTGACTAGAACACCAAAAAGCGATCCACACATTTTACACTCATGTGACATTTTGATATCATCATGACTAGTTCCACTGTAAGACATCATCCACAGGTCAATGGCAAACATGCACTTTCAAAAATGTCAAGACAAGGGAGATTACAAAAGTCTGCCACGTCATTTAAACTTTTTGTAAGGATTTCTTCACCTCCTTAAAATCCGAAAATAACTTTGATTATCGACGCTTTGTTATTGTTGAAATAAGGGTTTTGATTGATGGAGTTTAGTATCTATAAATACCAAACTTGTTTATGCCTACAGGAGTATCCCAGACTGCTTTGCGTAACTCAAGTTTTAGTGTTTTTTTTTTTGTAGAAATCTTTAAAAAATGTCATGTATAGGTGTCAATGTTGGATATAAAAAGGCATCTAAGATTAATTAACAATTATTCGCCGAAGGCGAATTGAGGTGATTATCGGTGATTCTAGTTTACCGAGCGGCGAGTCTTCGAGCTTCGCCTGAGGTGAATAATCGTTTTAGTCAGTATAAATACAAAGGTGATTATTTCAAAAAAGAAAGAAGGAAACAGCATTGAAAGTGAAAATATTTTATTTTTTAAAAGCGAGACCGTCACGCGAAAGTATATAAACATTGTCTTGTATAATGACAAAAAAAAAAAACGTCAAAATTTACTATGATTGTTTTTCTTCGCGCTTTACTAGAATCACCTTGCTTCAATTTGTTTTTACAATTTTTACAAGATAATCCATATATTTAAATTGTTACTAATCACGCAAAATTAAAGGACTAAATGATCTTTTAATATTTAATATTTACGGATATTTTATAATTTACTGATGAGGGATCAGATTGCACCATCATGCAAAGCGCGCAAGTATAATTAATTTCTCATCGATTAACTCAGTTACTATGGCAACGTCTGTCCTTCGTTTTGGTGGGATGTTTGCCGTTTTGAAGTTTATCTAAAGTTACTTCTACATATCAAAGACAACTTTTGTCAAGCCAAGATCAATCTGTTTGTATCCAGGATATTCTGACGATGCGGGAAGTCCAAATAGCGAGTTTTAAATGCTTTCAGTTCGAGCTTCCTGGACGAACAATCTACAAGAGACGCAATGATCCTCGAGGTACGTAGAAAAATAACTCTGCTTCTTGCTCAAACTGTATTTACATTCTTCTTTGCACGTGATTTTGTACATTAAACTGTCGCGTTTCCATTAGAAGCTGTTTAATTTTCCCAAATCAGGCGTGTGAAAGCTTGTTTAACAGCTAAAAAAGTCTGCATAAAAACGTGCCCTGAAGTGTGCGATTCAAGATTGTGCGAATAACTACAAAATGGAAGTGATACTTTTGAACTTCGCTCTGTAAATTGCTCATTTTAATGCTTATAAATTAACTAATTCAGTTGCAGAAAGCCTACTTCGTTATACATATGTCTAATGTTAATGCAAATATCGTGCTAAAAGTGGATATTTGGGTTGTAAGATACAGAATTGGCCAACTTTGAATGCCATGCCGGCGTGAGGTTTATCATAACAAAGGAAATTGACAAAAGTTTATCGACTTGTTCAAGTGTAAAATCTCTTTATCGTTCTTTACACTCTAATAAACCAATTATTGGCGTTAATTGATAACACTTCGGCGGTGATTTTATCAGCCAAAATTGCCAATTGTGCGATATAATTATATAACTTATATTAATAATTATTAAGTATATATTATGAAAGTTGTATTCTTAGTTAATTCTTTAATACGGCTTCTGTGCTCTGATGTTCGAAAAAAACATTTATATCCTAAGATATCATGCCAAAAATGTATTGTTTTTATCAGTCAATTTCTTGATAGCTAGTCTGCTTCGAAATAGGCAAAGTATAAGGTGGTCATTTTCTAGAATGATTGACATTTTATAAAATAGTTTACTTCCACTTTAGATGTTGATCCTTTGTCCAAATATTTTGTTGTGTTATATAACGTTTATTAAACTATTTCAATGCAATTTCTTTGAAGATTCCATGTTAGTGAACAACATTTTTTACATTTTACATTTATCATAATTTCAGCCACATCTAGTTCATTTGCGTTATGGAATGCCCATGGAACTAAAACAAGCCTTATTACAAGACCATCATCATGTACAAAGAGTAGTGCAAGCCATAAATGCATTGCTGTGGACAATGCTATCAAATCCAAAGACTCAAAGGTATAGTAAAACTAAAGAATATCCTTGACATGGCCAGTCTGTATTTAACAGTCCCAAAACAGGGGGGAGCACAGCTTCCAGGGACATTGCAGTCGTACCTTATAGGGGTTGAAATCACCAAATTCTAATTACCTGAGGTGCAATTTAACAAATCGTTGTCTGTCCTGTTATTGATCATAGATGGCGTCAAAAAATGTTCAAAACTCACGTTATATATATGGTGAATGTGTCACACATCGAGCTCCATGCTACGGCAAATCAAATTGCGAAAATAATCAAATTCAATCACAATGGAGTTTCATACCTTGTCAAAATACCTCCCTCTTCAACACCGCGCAACTTTGACGGAAAAATTGCTTGCAAAAAGCCACAGGAATCCCATCTGCAAGCATTCAAATAAATACACCACAGGAACCCCACCCACGCGCTCAATATGTATTTCGCTCGGCGTGTGGTTAAAAATAACTTTTATTGTCATTAAAAAAAATCCTCAAAGAGAATAGTTGGGCTGCCTGTGTGTAGATCGCAAACTTTCCTTTGACTTTGCACAAGTATTGCGTGACGATGATGATGTAATCTATTGTCAATAGCCAAAAATGACGCCATTCCATGTGTCTGTCTTCTATTGAACATAGCTCTCAGCCAATCAGCTTGCGAGATTTCACACAAGTGTTGTAAAAACTGCAATAACCAACAAAGAAGCATTAATTCACAATATAAGGAAATAGTTATTCTATTAATAACTTTCTTTTTTCCATTGTTTCATACAGCAAATCTTAGTAGGTTCAGCATTACGCCGTCCTCATGCTTCAGGTTTTTCTCCACTGGATTACCAGACAATGCCTGATGTTGGTAAGGCTCCTAAACAGCCGTACAGATCTCAGTCAGCTGGAACAGTGTACAAATATGCAAGTAGACCAATGTCTGCAGTACAAGCCAGCACACAACATGGAAAACATACAAAATCAAGTTTACTTAGAAACAAATCTGCTTCATGTGATTCCATTGCTTCAAGGACGTCTAGTTGTAGTTCATCAGGAGACAGTAGGCCAGCTAGTGCAAATAAGAGATTATGCCAAATACGTAAGGGTCATTAATAAATGTATGTTTGTCTTACCTTATTGCTAAATAAAAGAGCATTTTTGTATAACCCACTTTTAACATGCAGATGAGCATATATGTGTATAATAACATGCTAATGGTAGGGGTGTAGCAAAATGCTTCAGTGCGTTGCACTCTTTGCTGCAAAAAATAATCAAAATATAACATGCATGACAATGAAAACACATAGATTTCCTCGAAACCACTTTTATCAGTTTTCAATGGCTCGTGGAAAAAAATGAAAGCAAATAGCCACACACACCATATATAAGCATGTTATTTTACACATGTTCATTTGCGTGTTAGATATGATTTATATAAACATGCTATACAAATATTATACCCTTGAATCAAATAGTACTAATTAATTAGTACTAGATAGTGCTAATTAAACAATTATAGAAAACAATAGAATTAGCATACAGTATCACTATTTAGTACTATATTTTATGTTTCACGCTTTTGATGCTTGTACTCTTATAACCAAATAAATTATTTCAAAACAGGTGATGATTATAGATTTTTCAAAAGAGGACCAACTGCAAAACAGTAAGTAAAACGCTTGAAAAACTAATTTGAATTCATATATTAAGTAATAGAGACTTTCACTGTCCTCATTTACAGTGATGACTGTGTGGCGATAGGGAGGTTTTTGATTTAGAACAAATATTATAGGAAAATTATATTCCGGATACTTAAATCTGTTTTAGAAACCAACCATATTCTTCAATCATGCATTTATGCTCATATTACATGGTCATTTGAGCTAACATCAATTTGTTTCTTTGTTATCAATATTTTGAACACAATTCTCGGGTATAGTGTTCTATCTCCAGAGTTGATATTAGTTTGGTCTTCCTGTGGTAAGAACAAATTAGTGTCAGGAATATAGTTTGCCTTTGCAGAGCTTTATTCTGTATTTGTTTCATTCAATTCAATTCAACTTTATTTGTTAAACAGGTTATAATTATTTGCAGCAAAAGCTGATGTAATCATAATAAATTCTACAATATAAATATAAAATTACTGGACCTTAATGAAATTATAAAATTCAATATGTAAATGTAATATTATATTGCACTAAAATCACTTATAAATAACCATTCTATTTTAGAATACCACCACATGGGCAATCTTTACATAGTTTTCTTACTGGAGCAAGATACAACAAGTAAGTGAAGCTTTCCTTGATTAATTAGCCGAATAAAATTATATGTGGCAGTTGAATGGTAAGCCTCTTGACTCTAATTCCTTCAAGTCCTTCCTTGAAAAAGGATCATTATTTATGTGAATTCATGGAGTTTGTTTATTGTGTTAATCTTTATCTTACCATAGAAGTTTTCAACTTCTCTCTCTCACTCTCTCTGTCTCATTAAATATGATCTGCATGTAATTAGACCTTTCCCGAATTTGCATGGCTAACCAAGAAATAGTTGATTCCAGTTGAGGCTGGAGTGGATGAATACTAAATAATTGAAAATATTACATATATTATTATGTTATTGATTGTGAGACCTCCATGTAACCTATCGTGGCATACTTTATGATTAAATTGTAAGATTTGATACTTACATAAGCTAGCTTTGTGGCTTAAATTCTCATTAAATCGCCTTGCAATATAATTGTATGTTTTAATATATAATATGTAATTAAATAGTCAAGATGGCTAAAAATAAATATTTAAATACCAAAATGAATAATTATATACGTTTACTGTGTTCTATCTACTCTAGCCTCAACTTGAATGTATTGTTTTATGATCAGTGTAGCATTAATTAGGGAAAAGTATATTAAACTAGCATGCTATAAGAAAAAGTTCCTTATCAAAGATGTTACTGTTCCCTTGCTTGAATCTAATCTGAGAGTTGACTTCAAGGATCTTCCCTCTGAGGCCAATTAAAGCCATCTCCTTCAAATAGCAAATATATGGTCTTCCTTAAATAATTATTCACATTATTAATGTAATTTTATTTGTTGCTTTTTAGTTCAAGATGTCTTGACTCAAGAACATTATCAAAACTTGGTGTCTATATTCCCAAAGGTGACTTGAATACCTTTTTTGTCAATGAAGGGCCTCCAAGAGAGTGTGGTAAGTATTTTAGACAGCAGCCAATATCAAATAGTGCAATGTTATCTTGATCTGCATTTGCATGTAGCATACATTTGTATATACTTTATTTTGTACAGCCTGTCATGATTGCCATTGTATTTACTTTCACAATAAGCATAATGCCTTGAGATTTAATGTTTTGGGAGGTATAACTATGATCTAGATGAGATTTGGCCAGCGATCTCTTACTATGATATGGCACCACCTCTGTTGGTCGTCCCGCACATACTTTCATCGATCAATTACGGGACCATACGGGCTGCCTACCAGAAGAACTGTCCGCTGCAATGCAGGATAGAAGCGGTTGGAGGGTTAGGGTGTGGGAAGTCCGACCTAGCTCGACTGGATGATGATGAGATGAGATTTCATAAAAATTTATTCAATACCGATAAGGTGGTGTCAAATGGTAAAATCTGAGACCTGCCAAGACCCTTGTTTTAAAAACCCGAGACCGATGCTTCAGGTTTTATATATAAAATATATACAGGGTGAAAATTTGAGACAACAAAAACGTACCAAAACGAGATTTCAACACTCATTGTAAAGCTGTGCATTCGCCACCCATATATTATATGATGATCAGTAAAATAATTGAACATTATTCTCATCTCTAGATCCTGATGATGAAGAAGAACACATGGAATACAACATCAACATGTCTGTAACCCAACAAGACATGTCATTATCTTACTCCAAAGAATACTTACAATCACCAGAAACTGAAGACAAAGCTGTCAACACAGATCCTACCTTTATGAGCTTAGAACGATGGCATTCAACAGAGTGGCAGACAGATAGAAAACCCACTAAAGAGAAAGCCCCTAGAGCTCATACCGCACCCAGTAGATTCAAACCTATTACAACATTATATCATGATTATAATACTGGAAATAAGTATCAGTATGGGGATGATGGTACATAGTATTGGGTTCATTGTCTCTTTAATAACACACTTTTTGCTAACATTTCAATGCTTGTGATTTTATAGCAATAAAGTTGACATGATAATTGCAAATAATTGACACAAATAGCATATTAAGGTATATATAGCATGAATGATCATAGTTAATAGGGGCTCTCTATTAACTATGGTTTCTTTAAGTAATATTTATTTAATAAGTTTTATACATGCCATGAACAGGGTTATTGTATTGATGGTTAAAATATTTTTCTAAAAACCTAATATTTTTGTATATTAAAAATTTATGACATTTGTATATATATTTCAATCTGTTATTAAAAGACAGTTTTTTTTAATGTCCAAGTGTTTCTTTTATGTTGCAATATCTTTTGTATATTATAGCTGAATATACTAGAGATCTAAAGTGATAATTCTGAGTGGATTTTAAATAAGTATAAAAGTAAGTATGTAACAAGTGAGAAAGTGCATTTCAGTTTTCTAAGTTGGTAGTGTATTAGCTTGCATTACATAATGACTTTCCTTGTTAGTTAGCGCATCTGAATTTCATCTGGAAGGCAAAGGTCTTCCCTCCTGGACAAAACAACAATATTATTTTGTAAGTTGTTAGACTTTGTGTCTTAAATCAGATGGATTGTGTCTTTCTCCCACATTATAACATTTACTAATCTGCACTAAAGGATGCGACAGCTGTTATGTAACAAATCCGGCCATTATAACCACCCAGTGAGTGGCTCATACAAATACACCACACTCACTTAAACTTGCATTGGGTACTTAAAAAGAAACAAGGATGTAACAAACCCTGGTAGTGACCACACTCAGTGAGTTACTCATACTAATAGAGTACAAACACTAAAAGTGTGCAACATAAATACCACTAAATACTGCTAAATTATGCAAATTGTTTTGTTCTCTATTGTTTAATCAACACTATTTAGTGGTAAATAGTACAAAGTATTGCACACTTTTAGTGTTTGTACTCTATACATAGTAAGTACTAATATATAGGCCCTTAGCAGCCACATGACCCCACCTACCTTAAATCCATCAGCTGTGCCAAAATAATGTCCAGAAATGGAAAGAGCATGCTGACCTTAGCAAAATGTTGAAATTTCAGCTCTTGATAGCTGATTAGCTTATTGCTAATGTTGACATGCTCTTTTCATTTCTGGGCATCATTTTGGTATTGCTGATGGATTTAATGTAGGTGGGTCACATGACCTCTAGCTGCAAAGGGCCTATTGCTCATGATTGCAAGCAGTGTAGCTGCTTGTGACTAATAATTATAATTGTAAAGCATATAATATTTGGGAAAGGTGAAGTGAGCTAAAAATGCACCACATTACATTTCACAAAGTAAATTATTTATTTTATTTATATATCCTCTGCAATAACTTTTAACATTGTTGCCTATAGTGATCTATATATTAATTATCATGTTATATATTATCCATATCTATTAATAGCATACTCATTTCATGTTCCATGATATAGGGCAGATGGGAGTTAATGATCTGCTTCATTGAGAACATTAGCTTTTACTGTGTGACTCGCCGTACAGTAGTCACTTACAAAAACTTTTGATGAATTTTTGACATTATTTCATCTCAATCGGACCAATTACAGACATCAAAGTTTCTAAAGTCTCTGCCTCTCAATATAAACTCCACCTCTCAATATAAACTTGTACCTGATTGGTCTGATTAATGTCAAAAATTCATCAAAAGTTTTTGTAAGTGACTACGGTATGGCAAGTCGCACTGTAAACTGAGCTCTTCTAGATCTGAACAACACTCCTGGTTTAAAGTTCTTCACCGATCAGCCTAGATTGCATGCGATATATATAACTATATATTTGTATTTAGTACAGCCAATGCATGAAATGCAAGCATCAACAAAAATATAAATACTGCAATAACTCTACTCTTTCTATTTGACCTATTACTAGCCTGAGCAACGAAGAACTTGAAACTTGAGTATTTGTTTGTGACATGATTGTTTATCGTGTCAAGTGAGTCACTCATACATATCACTTCCCATAAGCCTACTTGGTCTACCCTTCTGTGATCACAAAACCTAAGTTGTGGTATTAGTTGTATATAATATTATCATATACCTAGCTATTGCATGGTGTAAATCCTCTCCATTGCAGAGTTTTAAACTAAAACTCAAATCCTTAATACAAAAATTATATAAAATGTCCATTTAACATACAGTTTTCGCTATAATATACATCATAATACCAAAAGTTCAAAATTTGATATATCAAATAATTATTTCAGTTAGTACCATGTTTGGCAGACATTTCCTTATTTTCCCCCTCTAGAAAAATAGAAGGGAAAGAAATATCTCTACATGGAGCAGCTTGAGCTCGTCCAGAACATTCGATTCAAGAAATATCTGCCAAGCAGAGTATTATTTTAGATATATACCCCCTTTAATGAAATTACAAATACTTCCAAAAATGCCAAAATGGTTTAAACACCTTATTATTTCCCATCAATGTAAAACATTGTACTTATTATTATATTGTCTTGTAGCATAATAAATTTAACTCGATTTGCCCTATTTTTAATTCCAGAATATATGGTTTTCATAGATATATTGTGTTTTATAATAAAATAATAATATTAATGGTTTCATAATAATCAATAAATAATTCATAGTAATTATGTTAAAATTTGATGAACACAAATTATATTAATTGTAAATTATCCCGATGTTTGTTTCAAAACCTGTTTTGTTTTCTAACTTTATCTCTGTCAAGTTTTTAACACTAAGTTCTAACTAGTACTTTTATTTTAACTTAGCCTGCAGCATTGCATCTGGAAGTTTTTAATAAGAAAATTATGTATGCAATACAGGTTACTTAAACTGAGCTTTTCATATTTAGTTTTCAAGCATAATGCAGGACCATGCAGCCAACACTTAACACATTTTCAGTGCCTGCATGATTATTATAGAAAACAATATTTCATGTAATACAATGTCAAAACCAAAACCAGAATCTGTCATAACAAATTGAAGCCTATATTTAAAACCCTTCTGTCTATGACAGCAATAATTTGTCAAAGTAACAAAAAACTTATAATTTATAATATAATATAATTAAAATAATTTTTGGAAAATAAAACATATTGCCACAAAATTGGCTGTATATCTAGGTATGAGGAGGCAAATGCAGTTAAACCATGAAAAACATTTATGGTGACAAAAATTAAGTAATAAAGTTAAAAATGGTGTAATATGTGGTCTAGCTATTGGTATTTATGTTTCCGTTACTCAACCAGAATAACAAGTGACAAAATTAAAAAAGTACAAATGTAGCTCTCCATGCATATGGTGTAATTAGCCAGGAATCTCAAAATGTCCAACACTGGTCTTCCAGTTCAGGCTGGAACTCTATCGGTTCTGGAGACCAAAAGATATTCCATATTTTGAGGATAATCGTTTGCTATTGGCATGTAAAAATTCTTAGTATTTATTTTATTTTTTGGTTCAACTGCATAATTTTCCTCTAGTGAGTTACACAAAATTGTAAGAATGTTGTCACATGAAAAAAGAACATTCCGGGTTAAGTAATTTAGTAAGAATTAGGAAAGAAATCAGCTTAAATGAGTCTGCTTTTGTTTTTAATTCCTTTCCCACTAAATCACAAAAGTCAGTACAATGTTCTTGCTATTATTAGGTGTACAGTACAAACCAGGAGCATAAAAGAACAAGTGATTTTCTGAGTGAATTAATTAAGGCTGACTTGGATTTATATAAAATGTATGCCAGGTTCTTATCTATTGGGTACTTGTAAACACATTTTTAGCCTAATCCACTCATTCTTTAATGAGGGTTGTTACAAAAAAGTACTTTTGCTTGATTCTAAGAGGATTATTTTGGTACTTCTGACCTAGTTTCTGGTGGGCCAAGGTACTTTGGTGTTTTCTTGACAAATCCTTGTTCAATCATAGAGTATGCCATGTCAATGATTGTCTTTTTGAGATCTATTGGATCAAAACCTAGATCTTCTTTTATCTGAAAGATTGCAGAAATAAAAGTGATTAAAAATGGTGAGCGGTGAGAAGGGATGAATAAAACAAGAACAATGAAATTACTCAAGTATAGATAAATGTTAAACAGGATCTGTGATATTGAAATGGTAAATATTGAGAAAAGATAATAAAATAATAAGTAAATAATAGTAAAATAAAGTGGAATAATAAACAAAAAATGAGTCAAAAGAAATAAGAGCAAAAATGCAAACAGAATGGGAATAGGATGAAAATAAAATGAAAACAATGAAAATAAAATGTTTTTATAATGATTGGATTGAAGTGAATAATAGTGATCCATTTTTTCAATGGAATAAAATTGGCGAAAGATGAAAAATGAATCAAAAGGAGAAGAATAAAAAAATGAAAGAAAATGAAAAATGTTACATTTTTTTACATTTTTAAAATTAGGAAAAAATTACTAAATTACTAAATGAAGAATTGAATCTCTGAAATAAATGTGTAAGTTGTACCTTTTTGTTGCTATAAATGATCTCTTTATTAAGAGAGGGTAATATCATACGGACACTGCTGTCAAATAATGAAAACATGTAGATACCAAAGCTGGGACTGACAGTTACTGGAACCCTGTATCCTAGAAAATTGAACAATAATATGATTCAATATAATAGACCATTTCATAGTTCTCTTCCATCAACCTCAGTCTCGATAGCGTGTTATATATTCTTTAGAATTTGACTATGGCCTGTGAAATTTGTAAGTGTTTCAATTGTTTGCTGTAGTCAAATTCTAAAGATTACATTACATGCTAAATATAAATAATAGTAGTTTTACAAAAACCATCTGGCCAGGATACCTTGTGGTTTGAATTCCTCATATAAAATCTTGGCAGTATCTTTAACCCACATTCCACTATTTACTGCAATATATCGGTTACCTTAGAAATAAAACAACATATTATTTAACAACAATAGAGATCTGACTATTGCATGTACATTGTACCAGCTAGCCTGCGTTACATCCGGTTTATTCCCCGTTATTACAGGGAATAAACCGGATGTAACGCAGGCTATGTACCAGCTTGAAGCTAGACAAACAGTAAACTTTCAATGATAGAGACCTTCTTTAACACCTTGGACAATTATTTATATGTCTCTATCATTGCAAGCTATAGCTGTTGCCTCCCTTCAAGCAGAGGTATGGCTATACCATTTAAAATAGCGCAGAGAACTGTGAAAGGGACTATGGACCAAGCTAGGAATCAACTCAGAGCTATATATAATTAAGTCACACTAACAACTAGACCATGATATATCACTCATCAAATTACAATGCAACATTCTAAATATACAATCTTTACTTAGCACATGTACAGCCTTGTCAATAGGTTTTACCTGGAGCTTTGGGAGCAGTTAATGCTGATATATGAGCTTTAGCAACATCTCTGACATCAACAACGCCATAATGAAGTCTAGGAAGCATCATCATTTGACGTTCTAACAACCTTGTAGGAATCTGATGGAAACAATAGAAGAAAAGAGAAAATAATTAAGATATTTCTCACATTTTAGAACTAATAAATAATACATGTAGACAATTAATAGGGAGGAAGTTGTAGGGAAGTTGATACCCGTATTATTTGCTCATGAGGATATCATTAATGAATGAATACAATTACTTGTAAAGCTGGCTAAAAGCACATTTTAATTCATTTGCATGTATGAGGAGAGAGAACTCTAATTAGCAAGAAGATATATTAGGGTCATTCCACCGTGACGGACATTACATTCACAGACCTAAATAAGCTTGTGTTTCATACACAGTTGCATTATCTTACAATTTATTTTTTCACACAACTGTCTTAGAACCTTGTCTACAATTTGCATGAAAAAAGTTTTCAGAAATGCTTTTCGACTTGTTAGTTTTTTGGCCAAAAGGACCGTGACAGACATTACAGCTAAAACTACCACTAATTCCAGTTGGGTAAATTAGAAGTGAAATTCCTGTGAATTGTGAAAAGTTTATAGCAAACAAATGCTTTTTAGCATTTGGTTATAGGTTAAGTTTTCTTACTGAAGACCTATATTTTTTAGTTGTTTTTTCTATTTTTTTAAAAAAAGGGAATATTTAGCGTGACGGACATTACAAGAAACGTGACGGACATTACAAATGGCAAATTCAGTAAGTCAAATATAAGAAAATTGCCTAATTTGCTTAGTAAATATCACATAGAATAGATAATATTACAGTAAAATCACATTGAGAACCTTAGTCAGTTAACTCTCTTTTTGGAGCACGCTTTTTAATGTTGTCAAATTTTCATTATTTCAATGTCTCATGTGGAATGGCCCATTACAGAACTACAGAATGAAGTTGTTAAACATTGAAATAGTCCTTTTAACAGTTCTGTTCAGTGACCACAAATAATAGTCACAAGTTGAAGTTTGTGTTGCTGCGAATGATAAATTATAGTTTTGCTATGCACAGCAACTGACAAACCACAACTTGAAACTATTATTCATGGTCACTGAACGGAACTGTGAAAAGAACTATTCTCTGTCCGAGTATAACATACAGAAACCAATCACAATTCTAGAAATGTTAGTGAATTGTATTCATAATTTACCTCCATACTAGTACAATGGGAACCTTGTAAAACAGGACCATACACTAAACCAGGGTTGATCACAACCAACTCAAATTTCTTTTCATCTGTTTAAAAAAAGTGCTTTAAAAAAAACACCATTTATAATATTTTATAATAATTATTTCTATTGTTATATCTATTGTTTCATGATCAGTGAAGTGAATTAGGGAAAGGTTTATCAAATTGAAATATGACTGCTTGCTATTGTACTTGACTGGCTAGCCTTGTGCTCATGTTGAAACAAAATAGAGTTGTCACATGTATGAGAAGTTAGGCAGTCAAAAACAATAGATATTCAAATAAGTCGCCATATTTCAATTCAGTGTATGGTGGCCAACCTGGTAGTTTGTCAACAAATTCCCAAGCTGCTTTTTCAGCTAAGAGTTTGCTTTTTTCATAAGCAGTGCATTGGTTTTCTTTAGACCAGTTCTCTTCATTGACCTCTGCTTTAGTAGTAGTATCTCCAGCTATAATCAAACGAATGACAGTTTTGAGTTTGACAATAATAACAATAGGAATAATAGCTACAGGTGTGTAATCCCCCTTTTAAACAGTCAAAGCCATTTTTTTATAGCAAGATGATGATGGCTAGCAAACAGACAATTACCCCCCTTTCTCGGCCTTCCTGGATGTCTGAATTAGGATGATGGCGATATAATGTAAATGACAATGACAACAAAAATGACAATGATGGAAACGACAACAAAAACGATTACCATGAAGACACTGGTGGTAAGCATGGCAACAATAATAATGATTACAATGGCAATAATTATTTTGAATCCTTACATGAACTGACTGCGACAATAGAGCTTGTAAGAACAACTCTCTTGACTTGAGCCTTGGAACATGCTTCTAGAACATTGATTGTACCTTCCACAGCAGGCTCAATAATCTCATTTTCATCAATTGGATTGGCTACAGGAAACGGTGATGCCATATGAATAACATACTGACAACCTTTCATTGCCCTTGAATAAAAGAAGAACAATAAATAAATATATTGCTCTTCTTCAGGGGTTGGGCAATTGGTGAATTTTTTTTGCTATTGTGGCAGTGCAGGATACTTTTTTCAATGTTGCACAATATTTTTTACAGGTCTTTTTGTTGAACACGACATTTCTTAGGGGAATCCTGCAACCTCTCATCAATAGCGCTTTCCATAGATGAAGTCACGATGATGCATTATGGGATTGAAATGCAGACAAGCCAAGCCAAAAATACATACTAATATGCCGCAACAATGTTTTTTTGTCTTGTTGTTTCTAATTCATGGAAAAAATATGGGTTTTCGACTGATATTGATCTTCTTTTCCTTGTAATCGAAGCCTTGTTTACAAAGTTTGTCCACATTCCCATCCCACAAGGCTTTGCAATATCTATTTTTAGTAACCGTGAAAAATGCTTTAATCTAATTATCTAAATTTCAGAAAAGGGAAATTATTAAAAAACTCAATCTGCATACCAGTAACTAAAAAGATGTGCTGTATTTATCGTAAAGTAGCAAGATGTTTGTAAATAATACATGTAGACACATTTTCGTTTGCTTATCTTCATTGAGGGAGGTCATAATTAAAATATCTTGGTTATGTGGGGTCATGCTTGGAAATTTGCTATATGTAAAAATGTAGCCATCCCTCCCAGACAATAAATCACCAGCCTCTTTGTTTACCATGGATTAATTTCCAAATTTTGATAGAGTAAAATAAATCGCTAAGTTTGAGAAGAAAATTGTATAAAATAGCAAAGATATAGTGCGGTTTAATAAGTCAGCAGATTTTACAGACGTTTGTATGCCAGACGAGAAACCTTGCCTACTCCTTGCCTATCAGTAGGCAAGGTTTCTCGTCTGGCATACAAACATCTGTAAAATCTGCTGACTTAACCGCGCTATATCTTTGCTATTTTATACGATTTTCTTCTCAAACTTAGCGAATTTATTAATTGAGAAGTTCTCTTTCCAGCCATCAAGATGAATTTTCATCTATTTTACTCTATCAAAATTTGGAAAAACCGTCACGTCAACTATTAATTATGATTAGAATATCAAAGAAAAACCTAAATCATTTCGTTTCAGAGATATTCTTTTAAACAATATTCAGTGTTTATACTTTTGGATCTAATGTACATAAGTGTTGTGATTGCAACATTTTCCTGTTATCATGTCGTCTGAAGCAAGATTTCACTCTTGACAGTCATGACAGTTCTGATTGGCTGAATATCAATTTTCTTGAGAAATGTCTCAACTTTCACTTTCAATTAGCAACACACACGGAAAACGATTTATATATCATTAATACATGCAAATAGGAATATCACAGTTTTACAGTAAAATCATTAGATATACATGAAAAACTGTTTTATCAATATATAAATGGGATTTTTCTGCCACTCCCAGTAAGTCGATGAATTTTTCAATAACTACGATCAGATCGTATCGAGAATAAATGTACATCTCAAGATATTCGGGGCCAAAATAAACACACAATTCATGATCAAATGGAATAAAATGTAAATAAAATATATTGTGTATTTTGGAGAGATTATTTCGAGGATAAGCAGATCTCAGTTACCTTTCCCAGCAATGTTCGTCGAGCAATTCAGCCTCGGCAAGTTCCAGAGGATATTTTGCATCAGGACATAGATTTTGCAATGGTTTGACTTTCTTTTCGTTATTTAAATTTCTCACAGTTCCTCGAACTATGTACTTTCCACTTTCAAGTAATTGCTTGACAACATGGCAAGCAATATAGCCAGTCGCCCCCGAGACTAAAATTCGCTCCGGTGAAGAATTATTTTCGTTGTCCGAGTGACCATTCGGAAGAGCTCCTTCGACATTTCCATTCATTCTGCAAAAGAGAGTCTTTGTAAACTTGTGATATTAAGGTCAGGTCAGGGTTTTAACCTAAAACTTGCAATGAAACTTGGAGAATTGACGACAAGAGGATCGATGGGAGAGCATAAGTCAACAAATTAGTGACAAAATTAAAGGATTCTCGCTCTACTTCACCAAACCAGTTGTTGTAGCACTAAACGCAAGTCGAGACAGGTGACGGTCTAAAATTACTCCAAGATTTTCGCGCCTAATCAAATCACCAGTGAAAAAAACAGACCAGTAGGAGAGAATTACTCTTGATTTAAATAAAATGCCTTCACCTAATTTGTTAGTTGGCCATGCGAAGACTACTTTCCATAATATTATGAATTCGATGCAGCGTTCTAACTCAAAGATCCGGTTGGTTGTCATATGCTTTGAAAGTGAAGTCCATTGATTCTGTCATGTGATAAAATTGTGGGATTCCTGTGGTTTTTGTGGATGATCTTCCAAAAGTGCTCTAAATGATACATAAAGAGACGTATCAAATTGAAATAGAATAAAATGAAAGCCAAATTTAAACCATCTACACGAAAACAAAATAAAAGATTGTACTTCAAAATCTATTAAAAGTGGGTGAGTTTTAATTAAAAAGCATTTGTATACCCCTCCCTTACCGAAAAATCTCTTTTGACAACTACCTCCTGTAAAAGGATGTTCTAGAAATATCATTCCCAAAATAGAAATGGAAGCAAAAAGAATAAATGAATGAAAGAAAGAAAATCAAAATGTAACGAGTTTTTTAAAAAAGGTAGCATTTTTCATCATGTTTACGGATCATTTCTTCCCCTATTTTTTATTATATTTTTAGGGGATTTCATACAGTTCTCACATCATTCCATTTTTTAACCTATAATTAGGTTATGGGAAAACCTAAAACATTTAAAATAACCATTAAATATGCCAGAAAACTGGTACATTCTCAATAATTCAATGAATAAAAATGAATCAATAATATTATATTGATTAAAGTGGTAATACAAATAATATTATAGTTTCTTTTAATAAATATCAGTAAGATGGAAACTATTCTGTCACAAATAGTAATAGTTTTTGTCAACGCAGGCTATCAAGCAGGAGCTATATTAAAGCAATGTTTACCTTTTGGGCTCCCTGTGGTTATGTAGTTTAGCACATTTTAATCAGGGATTTTAAGAAATCCATATATTTCCGAATTGATTCAAGAATATAGAAAGAATGAATCATAAAAAATAAATGTCATAATAATTATCAATTTTCTTTGCAAAAAAAAAAACGAACCAAAATTATAGTCTATGTGGGCTTCCTGTGTTCAGAGAGTTACATATAGCGCTTATTTGCAGTGATCTGGGATTTTTTTGTCTGTTTTTATACCTAAACATGTTTTATTTTGTTTCGTGTTTTACAATTAAAACATTTAAAAAAATTTGAATATTTTGTTTGAATGTCTGTGGTACCTGCCAAAAAAGATCTGCATAAAATCATCCGAGCCAACATCAACCAATCAGTGCACAGAAATTTGACGGGTCCAAGATGGCTGACGGTAAAAAATAACAACATAACGATGATATCAAACAAGACTCAACTCTAGCATCACCATGAATCGTGACAATATTTGAATAGGTTTTGGGATGACTTGCTGACAGAGTTTGTCGTGCAATCAATGATTATCTTGTCATGAAAAATGAATTCATGCGGATCACCACAGTTTTCAACAAGGGCGAATGTCAATGACTCCGATAAGACAAGTTTAAAACTTCTCTCTGAAACCACGATGAACAAGGAGAAGCTTGTCACGAAAAAGCCAATGAAGTTGGAAAGTGTTGGTTTGTTTGTCTTGTACTGTTTTGACTGCTTTGTGTCGTGTGTTCTTGCTGTCCTTATCATTCCTATTTTGCTACTGGCTCTTGTAGTACTGAAATTTGGAAAATGGCTTCTTGTGTTGTACATCAAGAACAAAAAGAACTGCATTCCTTTAGACGAGGACGATGCCGTTTGGCAACAGGACAGCCCGACGAATCGTCACATTATTCACGCATTAATGATACTTGAAGGAGCTCCAGATATGGAAAAAATAAAGAAAATCGTCAGTGAACGAATGGTGTACAAAAAGAACGACAATGGCGATCGTATTTGTGCGAGACTTACTCAAGCTATATCAGAATGTTGTGGACAGTTTGTGTGGAAAGAAGAAGAGGACTTCCAAATTGATCAACATGTTTCACTATGGGATGGAGAAAATCCTAGGAATAAAGAAGAACTTGAAAATGTACTTTCTCAACTAGCTCCTACTCCTTTACCCAGAAACCTCAGTCCGTGGCATTTTTATATCATTCCTACAAAGTATGAAAGACCTTCTTATGCTTTCTTAATGCGCATTCACCATAGTATGGGTGATGGTGTTGGATTAACCAGGGTATTTGTCAAGAACATGTATGATGCACCACCAAATGGTGGTGAGCCAAGGAAATTCTCTACTAAACAAAGGCTCTACATGTGGTGCAAGGCAATGCTAATGGGGCCTATGTTGGTCCTTACCAAGATGTTAACAAGAGCTGATGATTCAGCTGTACATGGTCCAGAGCTTTCTGGTAAAAAAGTAATTGCCTGGTCAGATGATGTCAGTCTGGATCTTGTCAAAACTGTGAAAAACACTACACACACTACTGTCAATGATGTTATGGTTGCATGTATCGCTGGGGCAATTCATGACTACCTAAAGACGCACGGCCCCTCTAAGATAGAGGACATGTGGGCTTCTGTCCCTGTGGATATCCGTGCTAATAACGAATCTTTGAAAGCTTGCAATAAATTTGCACTGGTGTTTCTGCGGCTTCCAATTGTTGGCAGTGGATGCATTGAGCGGCTAAAAAAAGCCAAGCAGCGTATGGATATAATCAAGACATCTGCTGAGCCGCTCATTACTGCAACAACATGCACCATGCTGATGATGATTCCAGAGATTATTTCAAGGACCATGATTGACTTCTTCTCAAGCAAAATGTCTATTGTCATGTCTAATATCCCAGGACCTCCAGAGTTGTTGAGCATCGGTGGAGATGTCGTCTATGATGGGCTATTCTTTCCTCCTGCACGAGCCAACATGGGAGTTGGGCTATCTATCTTCAGCTACGGTGGCAAGATGAGGGTGGGGGTTATTGCTGATACTAATGTTGTCTCAAACCCAAGAGAAATCACCCAGGGATTTATAAAACACTTCAATATGCTTGTCAATGCACTTGATATTAACAGTAACAAGAAAAATGAATAGAATGTCATTATTCAAAACGTAGTGCTATATGAATATTCTAGTTCTACAGGTATATAAAAGTGGCAATTATGGTTGCCATAATCGTCAACTCAAATGAACAGGATGTAATTGACATATGTTTTTTTTTCATTTTCATGCAATTACAAGACAAAATTGTCAGGCACAATTTATTGGGTAATTTAAAAACTGTTTATAAAAAATATTTTGTAGTTCCACCTAAATGTTTATAGAATTGCCACAAAATTTTATAATTTATTCAAAGCTATCAAAATAGTAATTCTCATACAACAGACATTAATGTTATCCAAATCTTCATCAAGCCATGAATAAAATATATAAACTAGATATTTTTGAAGAAAACACAAAGAAAAAATATTCATTTTTCATTATTATCAAGGCTTATATTATTCTATTTAAATATAGTCAAATATGTTGGTTCAAAAAAATTCAAAACAATTTAATCCAGAAAATATATTTTCTCAATTATATAATCATGAGCTAAATACAGATTGAAATATAAGCTAATTAAAATTTGATTGGTTGAAATGATTATTATTTAATGCTATTGGGGAGAAAAACAGTAAAATAATGCTATCAAAGAATTATATTTCATGTAAATTTTCAAGGAGTTTATACTGAAATTGTAAAACAAAAACACAAAAACATTTAATTGTAATTTAGGTATGAATATCAACCAAAAGTTAATAAAATAACATAACAAATACTACTGTTTTTTGTTTTATTTTTATTTTATCACTTGCTTACTATTTTATTAATTATAATAATTCATTCTTCTTTTGCTCTAGGAAGTAAATCATTATTTTATTGGTTAAAATTTTTTTCACCCCAAAATTCACTTTGTTGCTATTAATTCGTAAGTATTTTGGCAACAAATTATATATAAATTTTTGTGACATGCAGTCATCTTGGATAAATAACACAAAAAGCTATTGGTCACCTGGAGCAATTAGTAATTAAGACATTTTATCAAATTTCTTTCATAAGCTTTGATGTCTGTCTGGCCCCTTTGTTATAACAGCATCTGAATATTTCTGTTTCTTATTATTATTTAACATCAACAAAAGATTTGAGTATCATTAGTAAAAGATTTTCCATTATCATCATCATCTATTGATTGTTTATCGAAAATGGCTACTGCTAGTCCAGACACTGGGCCCTCATTCCGCTTCTCTTTCTGAAATTATGAGGGCCAGTGTCTGGACTAGGCTACTGTTTGCTTGTCTTTTGATGGAGCAGAGCTAAAAGAGGACCCCTCTATTAACTCTGGATAGAGTGACATAATGGCAGCAGGATTGGGACTGGCTAATGGAAGTAGTCCACCATTGATTACCCTGTACAATATTACTATTTTATACAAAAATATTCTATTTAAGGAAGAATCTGGTCACCAAAAATCTTGTATTGTTCAAAAGCCATGAAAAACTAAGATTACTGTCAAGGAAAATGATAACTAATAAATATGAAAACAACCATTAGAATACTCACACTAAACCCATGAAACCATTACCGGTAGAACTAATTAAAAAGTGCTAAACATGAAACAATACAACCATTTGCAGGACCTGGTCACATGACCTTGTCAATCAAAAAATCTAAGCATAACAAAATGAGAGTGACATAATTTGAAGAAGAATGTCAAAATAAGCATTCTCTGAAAGTTTTAGCTTTATATCTTAAAAACTGAAAGTACAGGAATTTGTTAAACTCACTTATAAAATTCATGAATAATTAATGAGCAATTGACAAAAGAATTCACGTCCGTGACGGAGGTTGTAAATCTCATACAGATTTCGTCCTGATTTGCATAAGTTTCAACTTGAATTTTCTTGGCCAGATTTATATTTATCTTGACAACTTTAGTAAAATATGAAAGAACTAACGTTGGACTTTCATAAGTTCTATACAATATTCGCGTTCGACTCACCGTTGTATATTGGATACAGATCGACCGCTCATATTGTATATATTACCTAAAATATGCAGAGTTTGTATGGACCATACAAACTCAAATAATTTTTGGACATTTCAAAAAAATGACTAGAGCTTCAGTTTTGAAGATATAAAGCTAAATCTTTTAGAGAATGCTTATTTTGACATAATTTTCTCAGGTTTTATCATTTCACTACTCTTAGGCTTTTTGATTGATAAGGTCATGTGACCAAGTCCCACCTGTAATGTAGCAACATATGATTTAGTATGTAGCACTATAGAGCGGGACGCGCAAAAGTATGACCACATTTAATGTATTCGCATACTTCTATGCACAGGAATTTGTACTTTAAACAGACACATTTGATGTGAAGTTGTCTGATTTTCCCGAATAAGGCGTGTTAAAACTCATTTCGCAGCATAATGTCTTTGCATAGAAGTATGCGAATATATTAAAAGTGGTCATACTTTTGCACATCGTGCTGTAAATGCAATGAATGCCATCACTACATAAATACATCTTTAGAAAAGGTTGTTAATGTAGTGGATAGGTAATTTGAGTATAAGTCTAAACATGTTTGCTTGAATAGCCTTTTCAATACCGGTATATCTCAAATAAAACTTCCATGTTTTTACCATAACATTATATGAAGATTCAGATGTAGTTATTTACTCAAAACCCCTTTCAATATTTCAATAACCTTGTGGTTATCATATTTGGAAATGCTTGCATATACCTATGTGTATTAGCTATTATAATGTTGGAAGTTAAAATAATAAAGGATACAACTATATTCCATGGACATAGTCTGGCAAAGTTTGGTATGAAGCCTCGATAGAGTGCAAAGAAACCCTCAGTTCTCATTGTCTGTTTAGGAAAAACAACACAGTTAGATACCCTCTTTCTCGAGCATAACTTTACTTTTCCTATGCTGGGCTTCCTGTGTTGTGCAGAGTGGGACTAGTGCCAACACGTAAGAGGAGGAAGATTTTTGGTAAACCCCAGATCATACAATTGTAGGAGGATGGCCGACTTTGCTGAATGTTCAGAAAATCAAATATGGCAGATCAAACAATATTGAAATGATTATTAAATATCAGGAGAAGGGGTAAAAATCAGGAAAAGGGGGATGGGGGGATAATATTGTGCTCTGTTTTTCTGTTCTGTTCTGTTCCATTCATTATCTTTCAAAATTGTGTTCCTGAATAACAGAAATGAGATACTAGTAACATAGATTGTCTACATGCCATACCATTGTTATACAGTGAGCAGCACTTTTGTACAAAACAGGAGCACTTTCTGACTTGACTTTGAGATTCTTTTGATTCATCATTCTTGTCTGATAAAGAATAAACAAAATTACATTAGAATAGACCCTTATGGCAAAGGAAAAATATAACTCCCATTTATAACAGGGGTTGAAAAAGTTACATTCAATATGAATAGTTTTTCATATTTTATTAAATATTTTCCCTTTGAAGATAAAAGTAAATCTGGCCATGAAATTCAAAGTCAAATTTTATGCAAATGAGGATGATTAATATTGGATTTTGGTCAGTGTGTTTTCTATAACCTACATTTGTAAATTTCTCATGAATTATAAACAATAAATGGAAAACAAATATTCTATTTGTTCAGTTTTTGGTGGTTTGAAGTAAACACAATTAAAGTTAATTGTAGTAACTATAGCTAATTATATTTAGTAACAGGTCGCAATAATTATGTTCAGCCAAAACTGTTAATGACTGCAGTGGACAACCTGACTGCATGGAGGCAGCCGGAAAATCATTTTAAGCCCTGCACAATATCTCGGTCTCCAGCAAGGACTAAATTGCCATGGAATGCAATCATTTAACTAGTAGACATAATATCTGTCATTAATAAAACTACCTTAGCAACATCAATAGGGTTAGAAGCAATGGCTCCAGCCAAACCAGCTACAGTACTTGCCCTGGTGAGTGAAACAAGGAAATACAGTGAGACTAAACTGATAATAAAATAGGTAAATAACATCTCAATGATTCTCAAGTCAGAAACAAGTATCCCATTATTTATTAGGGAGACTGAGCACACAGTCCACACTCATTACCCCTACATTTTAGATCAACACACTGTTTACATGTTGAGGGAGTAAAAATGGAGAACTGTAAAACCTGCATACCCAATATCCTGTCTCCCATTCTCCTCTAAGTGGTAGGTGTGATGGGCGGTCAATTTGATATATTTTGACCCCTAAACTGTTTAAGCCTTGTTGATTTCAACCCCTTAAAGCAACTGTGCAATGTTCTTTATTGACAACCAAGCTTATCTTTTAGTAACAAAGTCAAGTTAAAATGGCCCTTACAGGTACTGTTCATGTTAAGTAATTCACTTTTTAGCCAGAACCCTAAAACTAGGTACACAAAGGAAATATTTCCAATCCTAATAGTAGGCCGGGGGAGGGGGAGGGACTCCCTTATAGAAGGGGGCAGGGGGCAGGGGTTCTCGTCGGAAATTCTAAAAATGACCCCTAAAAGGGACCTGTATTTTGAGATGATGGACGTGGCAGTGATGAAATTTCACCCCTAAGAGGGACCAATCAATAACGTATCAAAGTCGGTCATTTATCAAAAGTAAATGTACTAATCTCTTTTATCGATGAGTGTTAAGTAACACAATCCGGAAAGGGGATCAAAATAAAAAATCAATCTTTGAAAAGAAGCATTGTTGTTGATCTTATACCCTAAAAGGGACCAAAAAAATCAGCTGGTGGGCATTCGATCTCGTCATTATCACCCTAAGCAGGACCAAAACACTTATTTTAACCCTAAAAGGGACGACCAGGACCCCGCCCCCTTTTATAAGGATAGGAGTACCCCTCAACCCTATCACTTGGACATTGGGTGTTTCCCTGTGTAAACCTCTACACCACACTTGTGATTAGCATAACAAAGAACTCTCATTAGAACCAAAAATTGAGAAAATGATTCAGAAATGTTTCTTCTCACTTACAGAAAATGTGTTCCTGGGTGGTCACCCATGATTTTTCTATCTAGGATAAACTTTTTGCTTGCATCATAAACTGGAAGTTCCACTCCAGCAATGACGGCAGCTCGCTGTGATGTAGGACCAACACCCTGGGAAAAATAATCCACTGAGTATGTTGAATATTATAATATAAATGATCCACAATTTAACCTTGATAATGATGATTGTGATGAGACATTAATGTGGATGATGATAATGATTAATATTATGCTATTGAAGATGGTAATTATCATAGCAATAGAGTACAAACACTAAAAGTGTGCAATACTTTGTACTATTTACCACTAAATAGTGTTGATTAAACAATAGAGAACAAAAGAATTTGCATAATTTAGCAGTATTTAGTGGTATTTATGTTGCACACTTTTAGTGTCTGTACTCTATTTATTTACTTTATTATAAAAAAATGCATATTGAGTTTATTGCTTACTCGATATAGTCCTCTTATTCCTTCATCTGAATACATTTTTCTGAAAGATATCATCATACTAAGTTGCTGACCAGTTTTATACTCTGCCTGCATACGAATCTTTATGGATAAAGAAAATAGTCCTTACGGTTAGCCAAATACAAATGATTGGATAAATGAATATGAAAAGGATGTAACAAAGAATTTATGGCAGAGAATAAATGGATGGTGGCATGAATGAGACATAAATGAATGAGTGAATAATTGAATGATTATGCCTATAAATGAGTGAGTGAAAAGATGAATGAATGTGTGAATTGAAAAAATGGATGAATAAATAAAAAAATGCATGGATTTAGAAATTCCACAAATTGAACAAATCCCTTTGGGAATAAACAAACTGGGAAATCAATGAATGAGTGGATAAACAATACAATGGTTAAATGGTTAAATGAGTCAATGAATGAATAGACAGATGGTTAAATGAATGAACTAATGAGTGAAAATATATGAAAGAACTTGGGTGAATGAAGTCTGAGACAGACAATATTACTTTTAACACATCAGTTGGATTGCAAATTGCAGATGCAACTGAGCCACCTATTACACCAGCTAAAACATTCAGATATAGCTTCTCATCTGGTGAAAAAACAACAACAATAGAATGAGAAAAAGTGCACTGAATAATAATTATAGCTTTATGAAAATATTGTTTACCTTTTGGGTCCTTGACTAACATTCTCTTTAAAGCATGATAAAGACCAAGCTTTAAGGAGCCATATGTTGCTTGACGTAGAAGAGCAGGAGACACGCTAAAATAAAAATAATAATCACTTTTTTAAAGAGTTTGTACATTATAAACAAACAAGCAAGTTATAAAATGGTTTAAAAGTTAAGTAAAATACCAATGGTTATAGACAGTGCAATATGCAGCTTAATTCTGGTTCATATATAATTGTACCATTGCTGAAAAAAGGGGATCCAATCATAGAAATTATTTAGGAACCATTTAGTTGGGCAATCCCAGCATTCGAGGTTCAAAAAATCAACTTGATCACTAAGAAAAAGAATGCTGGACCCTTTTTTCAGCGACACTGGAGATCTCTGCAGCAATCACAGTTATTATATGGGAACCTAAACTCCCTTGTGGGAGGGACAGAAAGCCTGACACTAATAACGGCTGCAAGCGAGACTAATGGGAGCCAGCTGTGAGGCGCATATGCAAACACCACATCACATTGCAAACATATTTTTAGGTTAAATGTTATATATTGCCTGCAGTTAAATATCTTACCCATTGTAAAGTGCCTTAAATCCTTCCTCTTTCGTTATCTTGAAGAAAGCATGGATCATCCCACGATATCGTATTGATTTTTGCTTTGTATCAATAACTTGTCCTTGCAGCTGAAGTCTTGTCTTTGTAGTATCAATTGGAAAAGTACCTAAACAATACCAGAATATATGTTGTGGTTCAGGTTCAATATGATTTTAAACCAGTTCAATTTATTTTGAACCAGTACAATATTTATTTAATAAATATTATTTCTTGAGCTGGTACAATCTGACATTCTAAAAGGGTTTTTATTTTGGGGACTCATAAATAAAACAGGGGATCTAACCTACTTACCACTCCCTCCTTTTGATCTCACTTACACCTCCCCCTTACTCTCTCTCTCTTACCTACCATTCCCACTTGACTTGCTAATGTGCCTTACTATACCTAATACCTAATACTAACTATTGAACTAATGTAACTGGGTTACCTGTGCTTTTTCCCCCCCTTTTTCTTACCACGGCTGGGAATAGAACCAGGATCCAGTCCAGAGACTATTCCACAACGACTTTAGTTGAAAATTTCGCATTAGACTTTTGTTTTATTCAAATTTTATTCATAAACTCCCAATAATTAAATTAATGGCATAAATTAAACCTAACCCTAACCCTAACCCTATCCTATTAAATACAAAACCTAGCACTGCATGATTTTTACTAGTACAAAATAACTTGTACCAGTACAATAGATATGGTATTGGTTCAAAATAAATTGAACTAGTTCAAAATCATATTGAACCTGAACCACAACATATACACATGAATAAAATCAGAAAGCTATAACTCTCTCATCTGTAAACAAAAAATTACAAAAGTGTTGACATTATTTGCAAATGTTGTGTTCTTTTACAATGAAAATACCTAGCACACTTTTGAAATAGTGAATGGGGTTATCGATAGTTTTTAAATTGTATCTTATACTTATTTAATTAGTAAAATTTGAAAGTGTACTCTTTAATTATCAAAAATGACCCCCAAAAACAGCAATGTTTGTCAAATTGACCCTGAGGCAATCCCCTCAGCAATCGTTCTGCTAAATGAAACATATATACACAATTTAAAAATGGGAAATGTAATGGTATCCCCTGAGCAATTATATAATAACAGGCAAACAAATATCTGTATTTACATGAGAACTTACTTTGGTGTCATGCAGTTTATAAATCATATATTACGTGCTTTGTGTGAGTGTCACCAAGATCAGACTGTTATGTTATGTTTTTATTTATTTATTTATTTATCATAGTAAGAGCAGTCCCTCTCTTCGAGGCTTATATGCTCTGCTTTGAGACCTGACTGCTGTGCCTAGAGGCAATCCCCTGCTCTTTTCGAAGAGCACAGCAGGATCTTTTACGTCTACCTTATATAGGAAGTAAGAATGAAGGCAGACAGGACTTTCGGCTTAATGTCCTTATCCGAGAAGACGAGGCACATAGAGAGTTTTAAAAGTGTCTTGCCCAAGGACACAACTTATTAATAATCGCCCTGGCCGGGAATCAAACCCAGACCATTAGGCCCAGAATTTGGTCCTCTGACCACTAGACCATTAAGCCTCTCTTAATGTTATGTTATGTTAAAGACCCATGCAGTCACTTACCAGCATGCACTGGAAAAACTGGATTTCATGGATCACGAAAATCATACATTTTGATATTGTTTACAAATATGTGAGTGGGTATTTACGCCCTTACTAAATTGTTTAGCATTTTATTTTATGTTTTCTTGTAATATGACTTACTGCGAATAAATTATAGCATTCAAATCAAAATAAACAAATGAAACATTATTATTATTATTATTATTATTATTATTATTCTTTGTAATTACGTCTTTTTGTTACTGTTGTTGTTGTTTGTAAAAATCAATGTATAGCGCTTAGAACAGATTTGTATTTGCGCTTTATAAATAAAAATTATTATTATTATTAATATTATTTAAGATCAGACTGTTCTGTTGCTTTGAAGGACGATGGGAAGGAAGCACTATGGGGGCTGTGAGAAATATTGTTAATCAAATAGTGTGCATTTTTTGACTGTGTTATTTGCTTCTCTTGATTGGTTTTCAACGTTTTTTTAAATTAAACCCCTTGCATCCTTTCATTCATTCATTTGTTCCTCAAATGATGTTTGTACGCAAGGGACTAGTGACGACCACCACGTCACATGGATGTTTTGCCCTTAGGTCATGCTAATGCAAATCACGAGGAATCTCAAACATAATAAAAAGAACTATATTTTAAATAATATTCTGAGAAATTAAGCACACACTAAAATATATATTTCAAAATGTTTAAATGAATATTGACATTTAGGGAAGCATTGAAAGCTAGTTTCGCTAAGAAAACAAGCGGCAAATTTTCACAACATTACACCATAATTTTAACTATAAATGGAAAACACGTTTTCTTTACCTAATTCTGCTGTCATTGAAGCCAGCCCTCCATAAAGAAAAGGCCTATAGTCCATAATTGTAAAATCTAGAGGAAAAACTCAATCAATTTTGATTCCAAAACTCATTCGAATTTCAACCTCATAATCAAAACGTTTATTCATGTCCAGCGGTGTGTGGTTCGAGTGAAATCGAGGCTGTCATTCCCATGACAACTTTTCGTGTGGATTACAAAGTAGGTTGTGATTGGTTAAATTGAATTTTAGTAGCCAATCACATTGCTTGGTTTTCAACCCCGGTAAAATCGAACTTTTGATGGACAGAGAGCACCACGCGAAATACAAACACATCTTCGCATCTGTAATCGAGAGGAAAGGGCAGATATAACAATATCGCTCTCTTCGCAAATTATCAAGCATATTTACTAGTTTTTAAATACTTTTAACCTGAACCTGAACCCCAACTGAAGATGGTTAAAGTTGCAGGCTCAAAACTTAGGAGGTCATTCGCCCAACAGAAGAAAAAGGTAAATTTACAACTCGCTTTCATTGACGCTTGACATCGAGCTTCTAAAACTTCAGTCATCTATCTTCATTGTTCTCGCTTTGTTTAAACATCTTGTTTGTTAATTCACAGGGAATCAAGACTAAAAGTCTAGGAGAGAACCATGGAATTTCGGGGAAAATATTCGGGACCGAGCAAGTGAAAAGATCAGCTTCTGAACTTTCGCCACAGAAAGATGCCCCATCTAAAAAGAGGTCCGCTTTCGGCGACATCACAAATGTAAGAAAATAATTCATTCAATCTACTCAAGAATACATAAAATACCTTCAGAAATTTCAACTAAAGAAAAATATTTGATCTTAGGCCGTTCACGCCGCTAAACTCGGAAGAAACAAGAAACCGAAAGGACGAAATTCGAAGGCAGAGAAATCTTCGGACGTTCGAAAGACAAAATCAAACGTCGAGGCCATCATCGTGGAAGATGCCGTCCCTGATTTAGATTTTCTATCGTCGTCGGAGGAATTATTGAGCTCACAAGAACCAAGTGAATACGGCTCGAGGTAACGGAACTTCCAGACATTATCTAGCCAATCTTTTTGTTTGAAATCAAACAAGACCTTCGCTAAATTTATGCTATTACAAAGAAAATGTATCCTGTTGAAATCTCTTCTGTAAATATAAAAATAACTCTAAAATCAATTTTCTAACTATATATCTTCCTAAACATTCCTCTTGTTTGCTGCAGTTATTTTTCACTATCATAATTATAATAATATGACATTCTTTTATTTACAGTCAAGAGCAAAAAGACAATGACGCAGCAACGGAAGATTCGAACTGCAAAGATGATACAGAACTAAAAGACAAAAGGTACTTTAATGGCAAAAGAGAGATATGAACACCCTTTTATAATAATGAAGTTTCCCCGCACAGTAGTCATGTCACAAGGAAGGGCTTGACAAGCTATGTGTTTCATCTTTTGTTTTATATTATAACAGCAAGTTATGATAGATTAAAAAAATGAATGGAAGGGATTTAAACATGAGAAATTCTCCCCAAATAATGGATTATTGACATGGGATACTCAAAACAAGGGAATCAAAAACAAAAAAATAGGTTACAACTACTTTCAGTACACAACTACAGTGCACAGAATTTGGATATCCTAGTGTCTTTGCTCTTCAGTAAAAAGAATCCATAAGTGAATCACCTCAACGTGTAAAAGTTATAAAAATTGATGCAAAACTGAAACAAATATGTTTCGTAATAAAGGCCCTGACAAACTGTGTCACCATTTGATTCAACATCCGTTCGATTTTGTTGAATGGCAATGTTTAAATGCTTTCAAACTCTTTCAACATTGTTGAATTGATGTTGAAAGAGATTTTAAAGCGTTTAAACATTGCCATTCAACAAAATCGAACTGATCTTGAAGCAAATGTTGAAACCGTTTGCTGTACCTTAATTGAATAATTGATCATATTTTTTCCCCAGCCTAGAGGAAGGTGAATACAAATCATCAACAAAGACAGAACCAACAATTCCTGATGATGTAAACAATATTGATGAGGACACGTCAGATCCTTTTATGGTCTCTGAATATGCATATGAAATATTCCAAAATATGAAGGCCAGAGAGGTTGGTATACTAAAATTATATTAAAAAGACTGATAGGTAGGTAGCTTAGGTAAATTTATGAAATTAATACAATAGGTAAACAGCATGTAAGCTATCATTGCTCTGTAGATACAATTGAAGCAATTCTCAATATTGAGAATTGTTGATTGAGGGAGCTGCAACAATATGTATGTAATGATGCATATTACATTCTAGTTTATTCTCTACTTTCATATAACCATAATGCCTTTTTTTTGGGGGGGGGGGGGGGATGTATTGTCATTCAAGTTTATTTACAATTTATTTGATTTGAATAACAATTGATTTAATTTGAATTACAATTGCTAGGTCCCCAAAACTGAAGGCATTATGTTTTTTTTGTGAAAGTAGAGAATTATAATTTTTTACCTAATTTGTTTCAATTTTTTTATTAGAATCTATTTCCGTTGAAGTCATACATGCAGGAGCAACAGAAGGAGTTATCAATCAGTATGAGAGCAGTCCTTGTTGACTGGTTAGTGGAAGTCCAGGAGAGTTTCGAGTTGTACCATGAAACACTATATGTGGGAGTTAAAATTCTTGATCACTTCCTGATGAAATGTCCTGTCAAGAGAGAGGATTTACAGTTAGTTGGAGCTGTATCTTTATTTATTTCTGCAAAGGTTGAGGTAAGCTGAACTGAATAGCGTTACACACAAATAAGATAAGGGCTTGATACTTGTTTGTCCAAAAATCAGTCCCACTGTGCAAGACTGTGCCTTGCACATCGAGATTAGCATCTTTTCTCTCAATGTTTCTTCAGTCACACTTGATTGATGCTTGTTTAATTTGTCATGCATTGCATGACAGGAACAAAATTTATTTATAGTTAATATGCTAAGCTACATATTGGAGAATGAGCAAAAAATAATATTCATATAACTACCTGGCCATTGAAGATTAGGCAACACGAAAAGCTCCAACATGGAATCAAGGCTATTATGTGAGACAACTGTTTTTAATTCTTAATTTATTTATTTATTTATTCAATATATTATTTATTTATTTTAAAGGAGAGGCATTCCCCTTGTCTTGATGACTTCCTATACATATGTGATGACGCATACCACCATGCAGCTTTTGTTGCCATGGAGAGGAAAATGCTTGCAGCTTTGGAGTTTGAGCTAAACATTCCAATTCCTTACAGATTCCTTAGAAGATATGCAAGGGTAAGTATGGTTTGATAATGGGTGACTTGTACTTAGAAGCCATGTTACCATATCTGTGTTGTAGTTACAGTGTGACTACTGAAACCGGGGCCACCCAAACAAATGTCAAAATAAATAGTTTTTGAGATCAAACAAAAACCTTGTAGAGGGTTCTCACTTATTCAATTATTATCTATTCCATTCACAAATAATGAAAATTATTAGAATTTTAAGCAAAAAAGTCAAACATTACAAGTAGAGATTCTATTGTTCATATATAATTCCTTGATTGTGATTGGATAATGGTGTTTTGGTGGCCTCGGTTTCAGTGGTCCCACTGTAAAGCAAATAGCTTTTAAAATGGAAAGAGCACCTTGATATTGGTTAAAGTGTAAAGTTTCAGCTTAAAAGGAATCTTTAAAAAAAACTTTTTTTCTTTCATTTTATTAAGAGCTGAAATTTTGCAATTATATGGATGAGACCCAAGTCTGTGTAACTGTAAGCCATGCATTTTTTTCTTTCAAAACATAGTAATTAAATAATGCATTTTAAATGTTTTAGGCTGCTTCTACAAATGTCCAAACACTGACTCTGGCACGATTCCTTCTGGAGTCCACCCTCCAAAATTATCAATTTCTGGAATACAAACCATCACTCCTGGCATCGTCATGCTTGTACCTGGCACTCCAGATGAAAAAATGTGGCAAATGGACTCCAACACTTGTCCATTTTACAGGTTATAAGCTAGAGGAATTGAAGGAATGTGTGTTAAAGCTAAACGCTATGAACTCTGAACCACCAAAGAAGAATCTCAAGACTGTGAGAAATAAGTACTCACACAAAGTCTTCCATGAGGTTGCATTAATTCCTCCTGTCGACATGTTGTCTCTTGATTTCAAGTAGACATTGTATATAGTTGTATAAATTCAAGGAATATATTATTAATACATTTTTAGTTTATAGAATTATAAATTTATAAAATATTGAAGGGTCTGTGTGTAACCATGCAAATACTTCTTAGTTGGGATATGACTAATTATGATTATGACTAATTTTGAAACAGATTTAAGATTTAATTCAAATTATCCTTATACTCAAAACACAGACTCTTTCAATTAAAACTATTATTTCATAATTAATTTTATCGATAAAACATTTTAAGGTCCTTCATTTACTATAATTACAGTATGTTTGATGGAGCACTGTTTTTTACTTTGAAAATCTCTGTTTAATAAGCTCCTTTTTACTTGCCGGCCCTAATTACTCTGAATCTTTACCTTCTGATAATCATTTTTTGAATTTAAAGTTTTGATGTTTTTAGTTGAAAGAAACAACTGTTGGGCCTTTAAAATTTCTACTTGTAATTATAAATAGTCTATTTTATGTCATTGTGATCCTCAAACACACAAGCTAAGATAAACTTGTTGATTGAAGCAGTGAATAAAAATTATTTGTTTTTATCTGACAAAGAATTACAGTCAAACCAGCTCATTCGTTCCTATCTAGGTAAAAGATTGGATGTGTTTAATAACTAAAATTTGATTTCTCATTTGTTTTGAAATTTCCATAAATGGGGGAATCATCGAAACTGCCTGAAGTTAGATATTTCTTTCAATGAATGTTTTGAGCAAATGAAACTTAATTGTTAAACCTAGTTTAGTATAATTTGTTATTAAGTACTTTCTAAAGCATTTTTATTAGCATTATCAGTTATTGACCACAGATCACAATTTCAAGACCATAGTACGTACGGTTGGTGGTCTGCATTTTGAAATTTAAAAAGTTTGATTCAAATTTCAAAACAATTATAAATTCAAATTTGCTGAAATAAATTGGATCTTCTAACAGTGATAGGAAGGTTTAATTGACTGTAATGCATCCGAAATCAGATAGTGAACAGGTTTTTGTTCCCATGATTGTGTGATTGGGAATTGCATTATTTTCTCACAGTAAATTTATAGAGACTGAATTCCCTCTTTTTAATTTGAAGTGGGAATGAATGACTAAATGTAATGTAAAATATAAATAATAGATCATTAGAATATGTAAAACAACATTACATTTTAGTTATTTGTACATACAATTAAAAAATTCTAAATATTATATATGTTCCATTTTCTTGTTTTCATATTTGCATGCTTGTTTTTGCACTATACCCATTAGTGTCCCTCGCAGCCGTTATAAGTGTCGGGCTTGCTGTCACTCTCAATTTGATTGTTGGGGTTCCTGTGTACTAGTAATATGTATTTTGGAACAAAATGGCGGAAAGTTCGAACTTCTCTGCGCCGCCTTGTAACCCCTACAAGGCAACAGCTGTTTTATTGTCATTGGCTCAGTTTAGTAACGCTACTAAAACACCTGGCTATAAGTATTGTCTTTTTGAATATGCCATAATTATGATAAAAACTGTTCATTTGATCATTTTTTATCTTCGGGGTTATCGATTTTAATTCGAGAAAATATTTTTTCATCGTTTGCGGGGTACTGCGTGGTTGCCGACGTCTTTCATTTATATTTTTTTCCTTCTGTTCTTAGCTTGTCGATAGGTTGTTTTCGTTTAAATCTTTTGATTTCATTCTTTGGCTGTTTGTACTTTTTTGAGACGCGAATTTCTTTCAATGAAATGCGCTATTCACAAAGAAATTTAGTACTAGCGTTTGGAAGTTTTTCCTTGCTGATGCTCCTGATTTATTGGATTCTTGGTGAAATGTTATTTAAAGAAAATGTTAGAAATACAGTCCCAGTATCAAGTCGCAAGAAAATGACAGATATTCATAATTTCACCCTTCTCGAAGATGGACTATGGCAGTCTTTCAAACGACACTACCTAATCTCCAGTGTCATTTCACAAAGGAATAACAACCAGAGTACGTTGACAGGAGTAGCATGCGCCTCAGAAGTTTACCTAACAACTTGTGGTAATCCTGGAATGGCAGCTTTGATATTGATGTCTTTAGATCACATCAGTGTATGCCTTGAAATAGGGGGGATGCCCACAGTCTTCTGGCGGAATTGCTACACAGTGTGCCCAAGTAATGCGTCTATAAATGCTTGGGAATTATACTTTGAGCCGGTAAACCCAAATATAGAAAAGCAACTAGACAAAGTCTATTGTTTGGGGAGTTACACAACCCCAGAAATAGCCTACCAATCCAGATTTAACAGAAGAAATAATACCAAGGACACCAAGAGTAAAGGTTTGCTGCCATTAAGCTTTCATCGTCGTGATATAGAAGGTTTTGACGGTATTATCACCCGTAATGTTCGACTTTTTGCTAATAGTCTTATTAACAGGTACATCAGAGTTCTTCCGAAAATTGAAATGGTTGTCAATGATTTTTTTTCAAAGCATATGGATAAGTACAATCTACTTGCTGTGCATATCCGAGGTACTGATCATGGTGATGAGACAATGGATGGCAAGCTTCCTTCTTTGATAACATGGATCAAGAATGCCAAGTACCAATTGGACAGCCTGCCATCACCTAAGAGGATATTTGTTGCAAGTGATAATATTGAGAGTATTAATAAGTTTGTTGCAGAGTTTGGTGACAAGGTAAAGGTCCAAGTCCTTTCTTCTACATTTCCCTTTTATATTGCCCAACTATCACTACTCTTTTTTTCATTCCCTCTTTCTTCCCATTACCCTCCCATTATTTTAGTTTTACCAAGAAATTATCCCATCCTGCTCTCTCCATTTCACATCCCCCAAACCAATCTACTCCATTTCCAATTCCTCTCTGTATCCCTTCTCACAGTTGACCTTACCTCACATCTCCTCTCCCTCTTCTTTTTTCCCTATTTTTCCTCTCACCTTCCTTTCTCCTTCATCACTGTAAAAATGTCTATTGAGTAACCAACTTTTCTACATTCCTCTTTCGATCCTTTTAACTATTCTCTTCCCATTACCCATTTTTTACTTTTCACTCTCTCTTTATCACCCTCTACATGCCATTTCACCTTATGTTACTCATTACTTGCCAAGTGGTTGCTCATCTTAAAAAATTGGTAGGGGTGATTAGGGCGTATTACAACCTCTTTCCTAGGGCCCTCTCCCTTCGTTTTTGCAAAAGTGAGGGTCCAGAGGTCCCTGTGAACGAGGTTTGGCATATGGCAAAGAAAGTGACTCATATATAATATCATAACATCATATACTACCAAGATCAGAATGCTTTGCCTAGTTTCTTTTGTGAAATAATTAGTGTCAATTCTTCAACCATTCACAAGAAAGATTAAAAATCTGTATGACGAAGGAAAGTAGTGAAGCATCCTAGTACTGATTAATCTAGGAGGATGAACTGAGTAACTGAATTTGATTACATTCCCAGACGTTCACTCCCATCCCCTCCCCTCCCCTCTCTCCCTCTATAATTATTACCTACATTATTATCTGGCTATTCATCAGATTTTAGATTTAGAGTTTTCAAGGTTAAAAATAAATGAAAGAATTTCATAATTCCTTTCAGGTTATCTACACTTCAGCATATAGAGCCAAGCATTACAGCCATGGAGAATCTGTTCACACATCAAACTATGATCCCTATAAGTTAGGCTCTGAGGTTCTTATCGATATTCTTCTTATGGCAAAATGCAAGCATTTTTTACATGCTGAATCAAGTGTTGCAGCTTTGGTCACCTACTTTAATCCTAATATGCACAGCCATTTCCTAGACTATTATATTGTACAGGAAGCAAATAAGGTACAGAGTTTATTTTCGTTTGTTTGTTTTGCAATAAAACAATAGGGGGAGAGGAGGGCTACTCCTGGGTAAAAGTATCAGAAATGCGCGTCAGAAATTTAGAAAAACACCCCTAAAGGATACTGGAACTTTTATGAATGGGTGTGGTTTTGTGGATTTTTAACCACTAAAAGATACCACATATAAATAACAAAATAGTAATTACTTTTAATATTGCATGGGTGGGTCTGCAACATTTGTACATCATACTCTAAAAGATGTCAAAGTAATAGTGAGATTCTAAATTTCAATTTTGGTACCCTAAAAGACACCAAATCGCTCATTTTAACCCCCTAAAAGATATGACGAGCATCCCAGATACTTTTCCCTGGGAGTCCCCCCAAGGTTTTGTGTGCAGTTGTTCGCAGGCTACTTATTCAGGACCTTGTTGTTCATTCTTTGTGTGTGTATCCATCCACACTGCTCACATTGACATTCACATTATAGAATTTATTTTGTTTTATCGTTGTGCTTCTAGAATGCTGATAAAAAGAGCCATGGAAAGAGCAACACTGATGATGAAGACAATAATTTTGATGAACATAAAAATATTGACCCTTCAGAGATCATGGAAGCTTTTGAATGTTTCCAGGAGAATAGTCCATTCAGTGCATGTAAAGACATGGCCAAAGGAAAGTTTTTGGATATTTCAGGAGGATAGATATGATTAGTTTGTAGGATAAGAAGTGCCACTTTGTTGTAACAGCTTCTATATCCTCTGTGGTTTGTTTGTATCCCCTAAATGCAAATTTGAAAACCATAACCTTCATTGTATATACCAAAAGTTGCAAAAGTTTTCTTAACAGCTGCAGATATGAAAACAGCCCTTTCTCCTCAATGAAGTCAAGACTTAGTCTTAGATGCAGATGTTCGTAGGGCCATCACACACTCTTTCACTAGCTCCTAAAAACATTGCAGCATGGCTGTTTTCAAGGAAAGGGATTTTGTGTATCTGCAACTGACCTCTCAACTCATGTAAAGTTCCTTGTGCATCAGTCTCATTTCCTCTCATTTTTCTCTCTGTCTCTGCTGAAACTCAACTTGATTGTGTTAGAGTGTTGGTACATTTTATTATCATATTTAAGAAGATATCATTTTATTTATAATCAAACTAATACTAATAATTTCCATTTATATAGTGCCATTTCGAGAAGCTCAATGGAACTTTGCAAAGAATGTTAAAAAAAAACTTGGCTATGGTAATAAACTAAATATTTACAAGCTTTTCTTTACTATAAAATATATACATATCAGACATATCAGAATAAAATATTATGCATAAAATGATAAAACACTTGATGATAAAACTATATAACATGTGAGATTCAGTCTAAGCCATGAACTTTGATACTTACTTCCAATAACTGATTAGCTAAAATATATATGGTTTTGAAAATACTAAAGAAAAAATATGATAATCACAACAATTATTGTCTAAAAATTATGAAAAAGCTTCTCTAAAAAGTGAAGTCCATGAAGTCCTTATCTAAGCTTTAAATTTCAAATAATGTTAAGTCCTTATCTAAGCTTTAAATTTCAAATAATGTAAAGTCCTTATCTAAGCTTTAAATTTCAAATAATGTTAAATTATGTGTTTTTATATACTTTACAATAATAATAATATTAAATAATCATAACTACAGTTCTTGTGCTTCCCATTATCTTGAAGTCCTTACACAAATTATTTAAATTTTTAGGAGAAATAAAAAACGTTAAAACTAAAATAATGTTCTTCAACTTTTTGGTTTGACATTCATTTTCCAAGACAACTAGTTGTTTCATGGTCTTTCATGGCTTGGGTAGGGTTAGATAATATGTGTTGTTGTCCCCCATTTCCATAGTCCATACACCCTAGCTATACAAAAAGAGCAAGGGACTGGGAACAAGCAACACAAAACACCATGAACAATAAAATATTTCAATAATATTTTTCCCTTACAAGAAAGAGCACATGTCTATTAAAGTTAGTAATTTTGTAGAGTTGAGTTGTCATATATTGAATCACTCCGGAGTTATTGGCATTTAAAATGTACCAAAAACGCGAAAGCGAGGTTCTAAAGGCCCAAAAAATTTTAAGCCAAATCTTTGTAAATTCAAAACGCTGTAACTTTTGATCAGTTTATGTTACTACATTGAAATTTTGGAATATCACTAATTTTTATGTACTCTTTCTAATAAAAGAAATTGTGTCTTGTAATACTGATTATATAAGGAATTGCCTTTTTGCATAGGGTGTATAGTCTCCCCACAGCCGTTTTAATGTCTTTGCTCAGTGCACGACTGTGGGGAGGGGTGGACTATCTTTTCCCTCCCTTTTCTCATTTTTCATTCTTCCTTCCTCTAAACCCTCCATTTCCCTATCTCTTTTATTTTCTCAATCTTTTTTGTTTACTACGTAACTACATAGATATAGTCAGTAGATAAGAAAAAAACCGGACACGATAATTTGATCCATTTTCTCCGCATTTTTACAATTTTTTTCGAGAATTTTGTTGTCTAAATTGAGACGAGTTGGGCTCCCTGTGGTAAAAGCGGACTATAATCGCGGGCTCTAACACGTGATACCTCCCCGCCAAAACAACAGAAGGCGCGAGTTTGCGAAGATTGTTTGAAAGAGAGCTAAACAAAAAGCAAAATTTTGGTCAAATTCTCTTCACTTTTGCATTATTTCCGTCAGAAGATCGAGGTAAGTGTTAAAAGCTTTAATGGTTTGAATTTAGAGGTCTAATTATTTTAAAACCGCCTACTAAATGACTGAAAACTACCTCAAACTCATTGAGTGAATGAGTATGATTATATTTGGAATTTCGAATGGACAAGAATAATGGCTTATATTAATTTTAGCTGTTTATTTGTCGTTTTGCACTTTAAGACAATGTATTGCTTTGTTTGATAGCTTAATAAGCGTATTATTATGCATTTTAAAGTTTGTTTCCGTAGTTTCAATGGACTCCAAAAGTTGAGCTCGTGTGTGTCTGCTGAAGAGCATTTACACCGTATACATAAACATAGCTAGAAATTAAATTCATCCGGAATAATGCTTTTAAATTTATTACTAGCTAAATTATTTACTTAGTTTACATTGAAGCTAAAAGAGTCAATAGCAAAAACAAAATTACAAGTGACTCTTGCAGTCCAAGTGTATTAAAAAGTGAATTGGTTACAGAAGAATACAATAGAATTAAGTCTGGTTTACACTAGTGACATAAGCAACATGTGCAGACTCAGTTGGGCTTTGCTCATTAGGGGCACTTGTATTTTCTCAGACCTATTCAAGAAATGCTTCACTGAGTCTGCATATGTTGTTTATGCTTATGTTGCTTTAGTGTGAACCAGGCTTTTGAGACCACTAAGGTGTTAGACTAATATTAAGTGTTTGGGTTGTAGAAAATGAAATTTTGCTGTTATATCATTTTCTGTGCTAGAAGACATCATTCATGGCTGATATATCTTAAGTTTGAAATTGATTGGTTGAGAAACAATTTGTTTAAATGGAAGGCACCTTATCCTTGGCATCCATTAGTTCCAAAACATAGGAATTGCTTTCAGCAGGAACGAGAAATTAGACTTTGTTTTTGATAGTGAACTTGAAAACAAGGAGATGGTCTTCATGTGATCTTCTTTGTCAAAACAATATGACAACATCAATTATTGTCAATCATATCACAAACAGAAACAAGGTCTGATAGACTTGGTCTGATGTTGACACAGTTCTGATATGATTGGATGACATTTGTGTTGTCATGGTGATAACTAACAACAAGGTCTGATATGATTGGACAACATTTGCATTGTCATGGTGATAACAAACAACAAGGTCTGATATGATTGGACAATATTTGCATTGTCATGGTGATAACTAAAAACAAGGTCTGATGTGATTGGACAGCATTTGCATTGTCATGGTGATAACAAACAAGGTCTGGTATGATTGGACGACATTTGCATTTCATTGGACGACATTTGCATTTCCATCGATCTACCGGAAGCGTGGATGACAACAATCAAGAAGCATGCTGGGACATCACGCGTCAGCCAATCACAGCGCCGATAATCCGACGAAAAGTATATAAGACAACCATCATCCAGTCTACACTATCGCCTGATGAAGACTAGCAGATTGCAGTCGAAACGTCGCTGTATTTCTACCAATGACCTCAATCGTGAGACAATTGATTAAGTATCCCTTTTAATTTCACATTCCACGATGAATAACTTATTTCCTTCTATTGACATTTGCATTGTCATGGTGATAACTAACAACAAGGTCTGATATGATTGGAGAACATTTGCATTGTCATGGTGATAACAAACAAGGTCTGATATGATTGGACGACGTTTGCATTGTCATGGTGATAACTAACAACAAGGTCTGATATGATTGAAGAACATTTGCGCTGTCAGGGTGTCAGGGCTACACAAGTAGTCTTGTGTACTATTGTGCATTTTCTCTGGGAGAATATAGAAATAAAATCAACACATTTTACAACTGGTCTACATACCACAAGCAGCCCAGTTAAGAACATTTTGATGTTCAAATTTGCAAAAGAGAGTGTGTGTAACATATTGTCACAAATTTTATTCTTTTTCAGGATTGATATAAAATGCCAGCCCTTAGGCCTAAAAGGGGGGAAGAAGAAGGGGGTGAAACTCCAAGTGAAACATCTAGTGTATCTTCAAGCATAACTCCAGATACAAAGGCAAAAGAGGTGAGGTTTGTTTATATATCAGGAGTGCTCATAATGCTCACAAACATTATGAGTGATACAACATGTGCTCCAACAACTGTCATTGCCATAGGAACATAATAGGTACTCTGCAGAGTGCAATTAAAGATTTAATTGTACTCCTCTTGTGCAATCAGAATCAAGTTATTTTGAAGAGTACATGTATATTATAAGTACTAAAAGCCATTTGGTTGACATTGTATAACACTCACTAACAAAGAATTACTTTTGAGTGGTTGACATTGTATAACACTCACTAACAAAGAATTACTTTTGAGTGGTTGACATTGTATAACACTCACTAACAAAGAATTACTTTTGAGTGGTTGACATTGTATAACACTCACTAACAAAGAATTACTTTTGAGTGGTTGACATTGTATAACACTCACTAACAAAGAATTACTTTTGAGTGGTTGACATTGTATAACACTCACTAACAAAGAATTACTTTTGCAGAGTGATATGGCAGATTCTATTCGCCGCAGTGGTAGAAAGTACAAGCAGAGAATTCTGTTTGGTCATGAGAAGAAAACTGGTCTCACTACAACTCCACCTACAACTCCTACTCCAACTCCAACTCCAACTACATCCAAGAAACCAAAGTTACCCAAGAAAACAGTGGAAAAACCTGACAGTGAAAGTGAGGAGGAGGAAGAGGAAGAAAAAAGGTACACAAAATAGTTGGCCAGTAGGCCACTTTGGATATTATTATGTCCAATCAAATTAGTTGTGTGGTATTAATAGACCAGTTTCATGTTATCTAGCACCACTGTACTATTTGACAAAAGGTATATTTGCACAGGGATGGCCTCTATTCAGAGTAAATTCAAATATGTTTTCTATTGTTTCTAAGCGATAACATTTTTTCGCGCTTTGCTTAGAATTTGTGAATATTTTGTTAGCAAATGAAGGCTTAGCCTGTGCAAAAGTGCCTTTTGTCAAATAGTGCAGCGGTGATAGATAACTTGAAACTGGAGTATTGTTGTATTTCAGCGCCTCTGAAGGAGAAGAAGAAGAAGAATCAGGTAATAGCGACAGTGAAGAGGTCATTCTACCCAAAGTGCTTACCAGGACAAGGAAAAGTCCAGCTGCTGCTACTCCTAAAAGAAACCCTGTGAGTTTGAGTACACACTTTATAATATTATACACTAAATCCAAAAAACCCCGTTGCCACAGCTATAGCAGCAGGCATTAAGCTAAGGCCAAAATAAATGCTGGTTTTGTTCTGGTAATGTTTTGAAATCGGACTTTCTATTACAACAATTCTGTTGTTAACAAGTCAGATACATTATTAGCACAAAACCAGCATTCATTTGTTTCATTATCGTCATTGCCATGATGATTTTGTAGGTTTTTGGTGATAATAATATCCATGATATTGATATTGTAGTTTGCCAAAAAGGGAAGACCTCCAGGAAGTGCAACCAGGAAAAGAAAAGTAAAAGCGACCAGTCAAGAAGAAGATGGTCAGGGTTCCTTGTTTGATATTGTCAAGGCAGGCAAAGGCGCACTAAGGGTAGGTTACATAGTCTACCTGTTATCATCATTTGAAAGGTGGCAGGGTGGGGTACACTGTTATTGCATTATCATTGACCACTATGAGTTGGACAGGTGGGTTCACTGCTTCTATCCTTTCAAAATGACACGTGAATAAAGCTTGTTTAAAGTGTTGTTGTCCCTTGACAATATTTTTGTTTTGCCAGATACTCTGGTTTTCCTCTCAATATTTTAGCTGCTGCATTACCAGCAGCAACCATTGTGATGGTCTGAAAAGGAAAATGGATTTTCTACTGATTTATTGGAAGAGTTACTGATAATATTATTTGTTCCAGGCCCTAGTAGATGATTGGATAGAGAGCTACAATAAAGATAAAGAGGCTGCTATGGTGGATATTATTCAGTTCTTTGTACAGTGTTGTGGCTGTAAAGGTATATACTTTTTGTACAAGGATAATTGATTGAGACAATGATGATGATAATTGAATGATGAATTGCAAGAGTAAAGTAAAAAAAAGTAGTGGTGTTGGTAATGATGTGATCCTGGTACACAAAATGGTGATCATGATGATGATTGTGGTGAATTGTGATATAGACAATGAATGTTAATGATGACAATAATGATTATAAATGATGGCAATATTGATTAATTTAATGGTTGTGATAGCTTGGCAACATTGATTTTGGAAATAAGCATACTCGAATTAGTAAATAATTTCAGAGATCAGTAAATTCATAGATCAGATGTATATGCGCTATATAAGCACATTATTATTATTATTATTATTATTATTATTATTATTATTATTATTATTATTATTATTATTATTATTATTATTAAAAATAGCTATAACAGGTTCCCATTTTTAAAAATCTGTACTTTCCCATTTAAATATGTACTTATGCAAATTGTGTTAATGTGTGCTAAACACACAGATAAACCAATCAGAGTATATTATTTCTGAAGTGAACTTCTCTGATTGGTTGATCTGTGTGTTTAGCACACATCCACAAAATTTGCATAAGTACAGATTTAAATGGGAAAGTACAGATCTAAATGGGAACCTGTTCTATGTTTTATGTCAAAATTAATAAGATACAAAAAAGTTCTTATAAGGACTGTGAGATCACAATTATATGACCTAAAACATGATCTTAACATAGGAATTGAGCTTGGCAACATTAATTTTTGAAATTAGCATACTCGAATTAGAAAAAATAGCTATGTTGCCAAAAATTAGATGCCCGTGGTTGTCATGACTATAATGGATTGTTTCATGTCTTTAGGTACTGTAACAAGGTCTATGCTTGATGAAGAAGAGAATGTAGATGCTGTAAGACAGCTAACTGAACAGTTTGAAGAGGTAAAATGACTTTAGGTTCTGGGACCTGATGAAGATCATGATGATGATGTTGGTGATGAAAATAATGATGGTGATGGTGACAGTGATGATAATTGTGATAATGTTTGTTTTGATGATAGTGATGATGTTTGTCTTGGTGATAATGTATGATGATGATTATTATTATGATACAACAATTATAACAATGATATTGATAATAATTATTGATGATTGTGGATGATGGTGACATGGTTGATATTGATGCTGTTAATGATAAAATGATGGTCATGGTGCTGATGATACCTTACCACATGCTATCAAAATAATAGTCATCATGGCTGCAGTGAATGTAAAATAAGTGATTTACAATTCTTCCAGGAAAGCCATGAATACCCTCTCATAATGACAGGACAATCTTACAAAAAGTTTAAGGTGATCATTATTGATATTTATTCATATTCATCTATTACCATGGCTTATTTATCAATATTATCCAAATGAAGTTCATGGTAATTATACTGTTATTTGACAATATTGGGGTCAGTTTTTCTAGCTTTTCCAGCTCAACTTTGTAGCATTTTAGATAAATGTAAAATTTACACATATCATAAAGAAATTTCACTGTTTCTTCATCTAGTCGTTACTTACCACCAGGACTCATCAGTAGCTCAGTAATACAGCACCAGTCAAAAGCTGCGTTTTCATTTGCCCTCTAATACAGTACCGCTATTGTTTGGTTAGGTTTAGGACAATTGTTTGGAAAGACTCTTGTTTTTTTTAAACCAATCCTAAACAATGTTTCAATTTGGTGCTGACTGTCCCTGGTAGCTCAGTGATTAGATTGCTGGCCAGTAACCAGAGGGATGTGGGTCCAATTGGAATTATATTGAAATCTCATTGTGATAACATGTTTTCCCAAAGAATCTTGAGAAACAAACAAATCTAAAAATTACTGTTATCTTTTCTGCCATCTATATAATGAACTGGGACTTTTTACCAGTCTTGAGGTGCTCTATGATTTAAGGGAGATATGTTTATCTAACTTCTTAGAGCAAGTTGTATGTTCCTATTACTCTGCGAAAAGAGCCACCTTTCTCCCCCGCCGAAAAGCGAGAGAAAAATGGCTCTGCCAACTACCGCTATTTACCCTGTTGAGCATGTGTGAGGGTGACGTAATATGACGTAGATAAAATGTCAATGGAAATTCACAAATGCTGGTGACGTAGGTGGGAAAAACCGGTTTTAAACCAATTTGCTTGATGGATAACCCATAATTTTTACATCCAGAAATTTGTATGTAATTATCGGGAGTTGGCAGAGCCATTTTTCTCTAGCTTTTCGGTGGGGAGAAAGGTGGCTCTGGTCGCAGAGTATGTTCCTACAAGAACAAATGTTTGTATTTATTATATTTAATTGATTTATTATCTCCAGATCAACTTTATAGCGTTTGTACATACACTGATTGTACAATGCCAACATTCTATAATATATGATGAATACATGCTGGATACACTAGTCTCTTGGTTGATCAGACTATCAGACTCGCAAGTCAGAGCATTTAGACACACCAGCACATTAGCAGGTAGGTTGAATGGTACATGTATTTCCAGGTTACTGATTGAGGAAAGAGAAACATTCAAATATTCCTTCTCACTATCTTTTTAAAATAGCATTTCACTCTTATCTTTCAAATTTTGTCACGCATAGATATACCCATAATATATTGTAATTTAAGTAATTATTAATTCCAACTAATATCAGTTATTTATTTAGTATTATTTATAGACATTTATATATGTAAGTAGTGCTGACCCAGCCTGTAATTCAGCGACTGCTGCAAGAGGCCTGAATAAACACATCTATCTATCTATCCATCTCCCCAATTTCTTTCAACATTTCTCCCAGTCTATTTTATGAATCAATTTAACCATGTTCCGTCCCACTTCCTCTACTCAATCTTAGTTTGTCTGTTTGTCTGTCTATCTGTGTGGTCTGACTGTCTGTCTGTCTATCTCTGTGGTCTATCTGTGTGCTGTCTGTCAGTCATTGAAGTATCTTTGTCTCTGGTTTGTTTATTTTATCAGGTTTTACATTGTTGTCTGTTTTTTTTTTGTTTCATTCTATTCATGGATTGCTAATAATTTTCCTTACATATTGTTAAGGTATGAAGTTATTATCAGCACTGATTCACATTGCTAAAAATGTACATGTTGAACTGGATAACACACAGGTAACAAACTTGTTTTATAAGTTTATATTGTTTGTTTGTTCATTCATTGTTTCATTCATCATTTATTTATTCATTTATCTATTAATTCAACCATCAATATCCATCCATTTATTCAATTATTCATTTATTCAATTATACATCCATTCATTCATTCTAACATCCAACTATTCATTCATTTATTCCTCCATTCAACTATCAATATCCATCCATCCATTCAATTATTCATTTATTCAATTATACATCCATTCATTCATTCTAACATCCATTTATTCATTCATCCCTTCATTCAACTATCAATATTCATCCATTCATTCAATTATTCATTTATTCAATTATACATCCATTCATTCAATTACACATCCATCCATTCATTCTAACATCCAACTATTCATTCATTTATTCCTCCATTCAACTATCAATATCTATCCATCCATTCAATTATTCATTTATTCAATTATACATCCATTCATTCATTCTAACATCCAACTATTCATTCATTTATCCCTTCATTCAACCATCAATATCCATCCATTCATTCAATTATTCAATTATACATCCATTCATTCATCCTCGGGAACCCAGGGGTATTCTTCTGTCGCTCGTTTCTCGCTTCCACAACATATACCCCTGGGAATGTAGTCTGTTGGAGCTTGTTCCGGAAGTCAAAATTCAAACTTATTTAACGACTTTCTTTGAATGGTTATCTTGATTTTCATTGAAAGAGCTGAATTTTGACTTCCGGAACAAGCTCCAACAGACTACGTTCCCAGGGGTATATGTTGTGGAAGCGAGAAACGAGCGACAGAAGAATACCCCTGGGTTCCCGAGGATGCCATTCATTCATTCTAACATCCAACTATTCATTCATTTATCCCTTCATTCAACCATCAATATCCATCCATTTGTTAATCAATTTCTTTCTTTCATTCATTTATTAACTTATTCATTTAATCAGTTATCCATTCACTTCATTTTACTATCTATCTATTTAGTCATTCATACATTTTATTTGCATTTATATATTCAAGGTTTTTATCATTGTATTTACTGATCCTTCTTTTTAACAGCGTCAATTAGACAGTGAAACACAGAAATCGACATCCAAGAAAGCACTAGAGAAAATAGACATGTTACAAACAAGACGACAAGAGGTACATTTTGTCTGCACATTAATGCATTATTAGAATTAATCCTTGCTTATACATTATCTAGAGAGGTGAGGTGGCCTATGGTTAGTTGGGTTGAGAGATCTGGGCTCAAGCCCTGGCTGGGGTCATTGTGTTGTGTTTTAAGCAAGACCTTACTCTCACAGTGCCTATCTCTACCCAGTTGTATAAGTGGGTACCAGTAGATTGTTGGGTTGAAAAGCTGACAGATAATAACCTTATGATTAACATCGGTAGATAGCTAGAGAAACCTGAGTTTGATGTGGGCATCAATTAGCTCTTGGTTACTCCAATAGCTCATTTGCACTATAACGTCATACACATGTACTACCAATACCAGCATGCTTTGTCTACTTTCTTTTGTTAAATAATTAGTGTCCATTGTCCTAGTATTCTGAAGAGGGAATAAGAAAGAAAATTTGATATTCATTCTGTTACCTGTAGTAAAATGATAACAACACGCAAGTGGCCTATTACAATTGGAACTGACTTTAGCCTATACATGATCTGATCAATGATGTTGTGTTTTTTCAGCTGAGACAAAATATCAATGATCTGGAAGAAACCATGAACTTCATATTCCAGGGAATGTTTGTACATAGATATCGGTGAGTAATAATTGTGATTATGGTAATGATGATGATTATGGTGATGATGATGATGATGATGATTATAGTGATGATGATGATTATGGTAATGATGATTATGGTGATGATTATGGTGATGATGATGATGATGATTATAGTGATGATGATGATTATGGTAATGATGATTATGGTGATGATGATGATTATGGTGATGATTATTGTGATTATTTTGATGATGATTATGGTGATGATTATGGTAATGATTATGGTGATGATTATGATGATGATTATGGTGATGATTATTGTGATTATTTTGATGATGATTATTTTGATGATGATTATGGTAATGATTTTGGTGATGATTATGGTGATGATTATGGTGATGATTATGATGATGATTATGGTAATGATTATGGTGCTGTTTATTGTAATGATTATGGTGATTAGTATGGTGATTAATTGTTGTGATGATCATGGTAATTATTTTCTATTTGACTATAGTTACACTATTTTGTTTGATGACTTTATTCCCTAATATTGATGGTATGTATAATACTGGGTGATCTGTTTCATTTATAGTGATTTCAGACAAGAGATAAGATCCTTGTGTATTACAGAAATAGGTGAATGGATGAAAGAGTACAGGTATGATGATGATGATAACAATAATAATGTGAATAGTATAATGATTACAATGATACCAGTAATAATGGTGATAATGATAACATTATTTTCATTGTAAGTGGACATAGAAGTAACAAATACAAGAGGGATTTTAGTGAACAGCATTTTACATTTACACTGGAGATGTCAGTTGTTACTGTGAAAACATGCTACATTTATATAGCGCCATATATATATACTCTATGGCGCTTCAATAATTGTCATTATTTCACAAAAATTATCATTGTAATTGCTACAAATAGCAATAATTATTGCAATATTATGATTATGATTAGAAATGATAATGATGATAATAAAAAATATGATATCATTCAAACATGCTTCTTCAAGAAAGGACACAGAATGACTAAAAGGTTATGTCTTGATTAGTCTTGCTCAAAGGTTCTTTTGTCTCTTTCAGTACTTTGTTCTTGAATGACAGATATTTAAAATACATAGTATGGAACCTACATGACAAGGTAGGGTGTATGTAAATTATCATGGCATGTGATGATGGTGATAAGGGACACACCATTTGATATTTCATTTTTGGGGGAGGGCAATTCTAAGTTTGCTCTATAACTTTTTCTATATTTTCATCTATCAACCTCAGCCTTAATAGCATGTAATATATTCTTGAGAATTTGACTTAAGAATTTGCCTAGTATGTTAATTTAAGAAATTTGCACATTATCAAACAATTGACACACTTAAAAATTCCATTGGCTGTATAAGTCACTTCCAAAAGAATATATTAGACGTTATTGAGGAATATGGTTGGGGTTGATCGATGAGAACCAGGAATAGTCCATTGTAATAATGATTTTTGTTTTCATCATTTTTTTCATCAATACAATATTGTAATAGGTTGGGGAGGTAAGACAAAGGTCAATACAGGCATTACTTGGTTTGTATAATGATGAAGATCTTGTCCCTCATCTGGATGCATTAACCAGCAGATTTAAGGTAGGTGTTTATTGTAGTCTCTCTATTGTGGTCTATTTATTTATTTATTTATTATACAACTGTGACGTAAATTTACCATATAAGGTATCGTTTGCAGGCAAATATGAGAAGCTATAACCCCGAGCTCAAGGGCCGAATAACCAGTATTTTGCCCTCCAAAAAAACTGGTTTGACGAGTTGACGTCGGCTTGACTTTACCTAAACTTTAACCAAAATAGCCCAAATAACCGTTTTTTATCTTCTGAAATTCAGCCAGAAAATAAGAATGACGTCTATTTTTATGAAAAATCACAGTTAACCTTTTCTATCCGGAAACCTAACTAACTTTGGGAAATAAAAGAAGGTAAAAAGCGGCCATAAAACAACTGTTCAGCCACAGCCTTTTTCAAGGCGTTATCAAAAGCAAAATAAGCTTAATGACTTTTAAATAAAAGGGATAATAATAAGGCTATTCACACTATCGTTTGGGAATGGTATTTTCCATCAAAAACATTTCTGAACACTTTTTTGTTTGAAAAAAACTATTGACTGAAGTGACAGTTGAAAATTTGAGAAAAAGATGAAAAAGTGCATAGAATGAAAACGATAACCAATGTAAGAAAAGGCAGTGGGATTTATTACAATTTTTTACTTACATTAAATCAATTTCCATTCATGAATTCTCCATTAACATGCTTTTATTGGACTTTTTTCAATGAGAAATCTTAGCCCCTCGTGTAAATGACAAACTATCCTTTCGTGCGTTGTGTTACATGATGGTGTCATCTACATCGATAGCCAATGAGGTTTTTGACATTATGTCAATCAAAAAGAGAGCGAGAAATATCTTACATTTTACTGGCTTTTCCAGGGCTTTGTTTTGATTCTCTCTCTCCGCATGCTGAATCTCCGAAAGGTTATATTTTTTGATTAAAAATGCTATAGAAATTACAATAAACAATAAGTTGTATAATAAATCCCTTATTAGATATTTTCTTGGGTATTACGGGCTGACATTTTACTCATTGCTTGCAACTCGTAAAATATCAGCCCGTAATACCCAAGAAAATATCTAATAAGTGGTATTTATTTAATAATTTTATTTATTTACATATTTATTTATTTATATATATATTCCTTTTATTCATTTATATATTTATTCATCCTCCATTTATTAATTCGCTAATTGATTAATTAAGTGTATTTATTAATTTATTTATTTGTTCATCCATTTAAACTTTCATTCTCATATCAGTCCATAATTTATTCAACCATCAGTCTATTCATTCATTTTTTCTTTTACTTATCTTATTTTATTGTTCATTTTTTCACTTTTAACTGTCATTTGTTGAACTCTATAGGATAGATTTGTCAGTATGACTCTAGATAAAGACAATGAAGTGGCTGTTGAAGCTGTCAAACTTACTAGCTATCTATACCAGTAAGTTTGCTGTGTTGTGGTTTGGTGTGACATGCCATAGGGTGTTGTGGTGTGACAGGGTGTGTTATATTGGGATGTGGCAGGGTGTGTTATATTGTGATGTGGTGTAGTGTGGCAGGGTGTGTTATATTGTGATGTGGTGTAGTGTGGTTGCAAGGTGTGCTGTATTTTGATTGTTGTGTTGTGACATGCTGTTTTGTATTGTGGCATGGTGTTGCATGTTGTTTGGCATGTTGGTGTGAAATGGTGTGTTGTATTCCGATGTCATGTGGTGTGGCAGGGTGTGTGGCATGATGTGTTGTTGTGTGACATGGTGTGTTGTGACTTGGTGTGTATATTGTGCTGTGTTGTGGTATGATGTGGTGTGGTGTGACACTATATAGTATGTTGTGCTGTGCTTTATAGCCTACAAGTTACCATTTCTACTGTAAAGTTACTTATTTGTTCACTTTGTAGATTTGAAAAGCTTGATGAAGAAGATTGTCAGCAAATCCAGTTACTGGTATTCTGTACACACAAACTAGTAGCCCATGCAGCAGGGCAGTTCTTGTACAAACGAGTAAAAGATGCAGCAGAGGAAGAGATTTCTAGTAGATCCAAGAAAGGTAGAGTACTAAATAAAAGATCTTAATCATAGATGTAATTACTATCATAATCTTAATAATATTTATTAATAATAAATAATATTATGTCACTGTATTGTTGTGCGTTACTGTCATCCATATAATGATGTCACTGTATTGTTGTGAATTACTGTCATCCACATAATGATGTCACTGTATTGTTGTGAATTACTGTCATCCACATAATGATGTCACTGTATTGTAGTGAATTACTGTCATCCACATAATGATGTCACTGTATTGTAGTGAATTACTGTCATCCACATTATGATGTCACTGTATTGTGAATTACTGTCATCCACATAATGATGTCACTGTATTGTTGTGAATTACTGTCATCCACATAATGATGTCACTGTATTGTTGTGAATTACTGTCATCCACATGATGATGTCACTGTATTGTAGTGAATTACTGTCATCCACATAATGATGTCACTGTATTGTTGTGGGTTACTGTCATCCACATAATGATGTCACTGTATTGTAGTGAATTACTGTCATCCACATAATGATGTCACTGTATTGTTGTGAATTACTGTCATCCACATAATGATGTCACTGTATTGTTGTGAATTACTGTCATCCACATGATGATGTCACTGTATTGTAGTGAATTACTGTCATCCACATAATGATGTCACTGTATTGTTGTGAATTACTGTCATCCACATGATGATGTCACTGTATTGTAGTGAATTACTGTCATCTACATAATGATGTCACTGTATTGTTGTGGGTTACTGTCATCTACATAATGATGTCACTGTATTGTTGTGAATTACTGTCATCCACATAATGATGTCACTGTATTGTTGTGAATTACTGTCATCCACATAATGATGTCACTGTATTGTTGTGAATTACTGTCATCCACATGATGATGTCACTGTATTGTAGTGAATTACTGTCATCCACATAATGATGTCACTGTATTGTTGTGAATTACTGTCATCCACATGATGATGTCACTGTATTGTAGTGAATTACTGTCATCTACATAATGATGTCACTGTATTGTTGTGGGTTACTGTCATCTACATAATGATGTCACTGTATTGTTGTGAATTACTGTCATCCACATAATGATGTCACTGTATTGTTGTGAATTACTGTCATCTACATAATGATGTCACTGTATTGTTGTGGGTTACTGTCATCTACATAATGATGTCACTGTATTGTAGTGAATTACTGTCATCTACATAATGATGTCACTGTATTGTTGTGGGTTACTGTCATCCACATAATGATGTCACTGTATTGTTGTGGGTTACTGTCATCTACATAATGATGTCACTGTATTGTTGTGAATTACTGTCATCCACATAATGATGTCACTGTATTGTGAATTACTGTCATCCACATTATGATGTCACTGTATTGTAGTGAATTACTGTCATCCACATTATGATGTCACTGTATTGTTGTGAATTACTGTCATCCACATTATGATGTCACTGTATTGTAGTGAATTACTGTCATCCACATTATGATGTCACTGTATTGTGAATTACTGTCATCCACATAATGATGTCACTGTATTGTTGTGAATTACTGTCATCCACATAATGATGTCACTGTATTGTAGTGAATTACTGTCATCCACATTATGATGTCACTGTATTGTGAATTACTGTCATCCACATAATGATGTCACTGTATTGTAGTGAATTACTGTCATCCACATTATGATGTCACTGTATTGTAGTGAATTACTGTCATCCACATTATGATGTCACTGTATTGTTGTGAATTACTGTCATCCACATTATGATGTCACTGTATTGTTGTGAATTACTGTCATCCACATAATGATGTCACTGTATTGTTGTGGGTTACTGTCATCCACATAATGATGTCACTGTATTGTAGTGAATTACTGTCATCCACATTATGATGTCACTGTATTGTTGTGAATTACTGTCATCCACATAATGATGTCACTGTATTGTTGTGGGTTACTGTCATCCACATAATGATGTCACTGTATTGTTGTGAATTACTGTCATCCACATTATGATGTCACTGTATTGTTGTGAATTACTGTCATCCACATAATGATGTCACTGTATTGTTGTGAATTACTGTCATCCACATTATGATGTCACTGTATTGTTGTGAATTACTGTCATCCACATAATGATGTCACTGTATTGTTGTGAATTACTGTCATCCACATAATGATGTCACTGTATTGTTGTGAATTACTGTCATCCACATAATGATGTCACTGTATTGTTGTGAATTACTGTCATCCACATAATGATGTCACTGTATTGTAGTGAATTACTGTCATCCACATAATGATGTCACTGTATTGTTGTGAATTACTGTCATCCACATAATGATGTCACTGTATTGTGAATTACTGTCATCCACATAATGATGTCACTGTATTGTGAATTATTGTCATCCACATAATGATGTCGCTGACAGATGATAATGGTGTTGATGATTATCAATCAGCAACATTATCATAACCTTTGTCATCTTCATAGTATCACCATAGCAAGATCATGATTATAATTATCAGCAACATCATCATCATCACCATTGTCATCCTCATCTGATCATCATAGTATCACCAAAGCAAGGTCATAATTATCAGCAACATCATCCACTTGTAATCATGCCATTTTGATTATTATTATCATGTTCATCATGTTCAACAACAAAAGCAACAACTTCATCATTGTCATCATCATCAAAGTTGTTCAGACTTTGATCATCATCATAACCATTAGGTAATCATCATCATCAACAACCATGATCATCAACATCCTTATTGTCAACCATGATTATCAACATCCTTATTCTCAACCATGATTATCAACATCCTTATCATCAACCATGATTATCAACATCCTTATCATCAACCATGATTATCAACATCCTTATCATCAACCATGATTATCAACATCCTTATTGTCAACCATGATTATCCACATCAGCATCACCATGATTATCAGCATCATCGCCATGATTATCAGCATCATAATCATGATTATTGTCATCAGCAGCATTAACACCAGAACATCATCATAAGAACATTACCTCTTTATCACTAGCTAGTTAATAGTTATTGAAATGTTGTTCATGATGTGTTTGATATCCATGCTTACAGGAGGTAAAAAGACTGATAAAGAAGGTAAAGTCACTCAAATCAAGAAGTTGTTGGAGTTCTTTATCAGCAGTGAAGTTCACCATCATGGTGCATACCTTGTAGACAGCTTATGGAACACAATGCCTGTTATCAAGGTACATTATCACTATTATGTACATTAGCACTATTATTAAATGGCCTTCCAAAGGCCTGTGCAAACGCACGCAACATTGTTGGCCAACAACACGCAATAATGTTGGGCCCAACATGCTGCCAGCATTTGCACACCATGTTGCATGTTTTTGTGACTTGTTGGATGTTGTTGGATGAAGTTTGAAACTGGTCAAACCTCAGAGCCAACAAGTCTCAACATTTCTTTTGCTTCACGATCATCGTGATATATTATAAATTATAAATTATTGATTATATGATTGACTTTGTAAACAGGACTGGAAGCTTATGACAGATATGTTATTGGACAAAGCTGATGAAGCAGGTACATTTTATTTACACATCCTTAGTAGAGATACTCAGTCCCATCATCCCTCTATTGTTGAGTATTCTGTTTCTGGGTTTCTTGTGTACACAGGCTACCCAATAAAGAAAGACTTTGTTATTAAAGGTTGCATTCAAAATGGAAAACATATATAAACATACATATGTATGAATAAAGTAATAGTAATAATAACACAACATTAAAAAAATCCCAATTAGTACTTGGGTTCCCTGTGTACACAGGGTACCCAGTTGCTATACTCAAACTGTGTGTTTTTCATCAGGTCTAGATGATAAAGAGGAGGCAGCTTTGATTGAAATTTTAGTTAGCTCCTGTAAACAAGCATCTCTTGGACAAGGGCCCCCTGGGAGGATTACTAGGAAGGTATGGTATACAATCACTTAGAGATTCATTGGGTGTTTCCAGAAAATAACCATACCCCACAACGGTTGGCATCGATTTTTGACCCCCCCTCCCCCCAGGAAATTCCGAAATCGGTTACCCCCCTCCCCCCAGGAATTCCAAATTCGTCTTCTACCCCCCCAGGAATTTCATAAAAATAAATATTCTCTTAATTGTCTTCTAGGGAATGAAATATACACTGTTTTAACCACGCAACGAAAACTAGACCGATCGTTTTTACGAACTTATCTCTTCATCTGTTTATGTTATGCTTTAGAAATCAAATAAAAATCACTGTTCTTGTAATAACTTATCTTTAATCTTGCTCTTTTACCTCAATTTACAAGCAATGTGCGAACAAAGAAGACCGATGAGAAACAAACACGCACTTCGCTAGCTCTACGACGCCATCTTTAATTTTGTTAAGGAACCGCTGACCACATATAATGCAGTCTCGGGAAAAAACGGCTCTTGGTCGAATCGATGATTTAAACTGAGTTAAAAGGCCTTCAAAAGAAGCTAAATCAGTTTATAATGTATGTATTTATGCATTCAAATATAGTTTTAAATGTCTTTGATAGTTTGTAGACCATTTGAGAAAGAATTATTCGTGATAAAGCGTTTGAATCTACGTACGGTCAAAGTTTGACTAAACAGTTTGTTTGTTGCGTTTTCCATAAATTCTCGAAGCAACCCCCCCCCCCCCCCCCTCTTCCTTGGAATTCCGAAATCAAGGACCCCCCCTCCTCCCAGGAATTCCGAAATCAAAGACCCCCCCCCCCCCCCCAGGAATTCCAAAATGCCAACCGTTGCGGGGTATGGTTATTTTCTGGAAATACCCATTCTCAATGTTGACTCCTTGTAAAACTGGATCATGCTTTTGGGATTTTATTATTATGAATGATTTGCTATTATAGATTCTTAGCAACAAGGAGAAGAAGACAATTATCAGTGACAAGAAGGAGCTCAGTGCACACTTTATGCAGACATTACCAGATCTTTTAGCTAAGGTAAATCCATCCTTCCAACCTGCCATTTTTTCATACCCTACTTTTCCATTTCTCATTTCTATTAACTGTTCCTTCCTTCCTTCCTTCCTTCCTTTTATTGTTTCCTTTCCAATGGCCTCTCTTTTTTCCCCTTTTTTCTACCATTTTCTTTTTTTGCTACCTTTCTCTTATTTCCCACTTCCCTTCACATTCTTTCTTTTCCTCTGTTCATTATTTACTTGTTTTGTTATTTATCCCTTCATTTCCAGTTGTAGGTTCTCTATTTGTACTTCCTTCTAGTAGTACTGCTATATACCCATTGCTCAACAATTTCTTCCCAATTTCTTCCTCATTTAGTTCATCTGTTGAATTATTTTAAAAGCTCTTTTTTTCTTATGCTCTGTTGTTCACATTTTTTGCTGCTTCTCTCTTTATTCATCTGTTGTTGTGTAACAACTATTCTGACCATATTGTGCTTTTCTCCATTTCCAGTATGGCACTGATAGTGACAAGGTGCTAAGCCTAGTCTCTGTTCCACAATTTTTTGATCTTGAAGAGTATGGACAAAGAAGACTTGGAAAGGTATGGCAAACAATAAACCTTTTCACAGTTCTCCTCCACAACCTCGGCCCCTAATAACATATAATTTATTCTCTATAATTTGACTACAGCTCTCTGTAATTTAAGGAATGTACACATTATAAAACAATTGAAACACTTCAAAATTCCATGGGCTGTAGTCAAATTCTAAAGAATTACATGCTATCGAGACTGAGGTTGTTCAATGAGGGCTATTGAAAGATTGTCTTTTAAAAAGAAGTCAAAAGTATAAAATGATTGAAAATCATTGTTGCATAATTTTAAAGGATGTTTATGTCATTCTTGTTCACTTTTGTTATTCCTGGAAACTTGGAATGATTTTCTTGAAAAGCTGCATGATTGAATATATACATAAATAAATCACAAAGAGTTGATGTAAATAATTATTTGTAAATAACTAACTAAATCCTTTTGTGCCTTGGAAGGCAACATGCCATAAATTCTCAGTCAAGGTTTGTTAAGAACACATTTTTTGAATAATATTTTTTTTTTTCAGTATCTAGAAGATCTTCTTAGTCAGCTTGATGGAGTGGTAGAGAAGTTTACAGACCGTGAGGTAAGAAGGATTTTTTTCTGCCTACATGAGAGGAGCAAGACTGAGGATCATGTGTTTTACTTTCTCTAGATATTACAAGAATGTGCCAAGACTTACAGGACACTGACTGATAATGAATACACTCTCAGCACTACTGCTGTAAGTACCAATTATACTTCAATGATTATCATGCCAGGCAGGCAGCATCGGACACGCTCAACGTGACCCTTTACATCCAATGAGAAGGCTTGATTTACTCAAACTGTTTTGAAGTTTTTTGCGAACTAAATTTTCCAAGTGTGTCATTTATTTCGCTCATTAAAAAATTATTTTGAACATCTATACAGAACTTTTCTATGCAATGTGAAGGTGGATACATGAATTTTGCCTGGATAGATGCTCAAGTACATATAAAGTATTTTAGTACTTAAAATCTGTCCAGTTGTTCAGATGAGTTTTGTTTTGTTTGGTCGTCGAACTCTGAATATAGTAGTAACCCACAAAGTCAATCCTACAGCAAACAAAGCTAGAACCCTTCATTTTTTTGCACAGACACATTCTTTAGATAGCAAACTTGAAAAAAATGTGAGGGGGCCCCAGGGGGCCTCTTCGTTTTAAGGGTGAAAATTGGCCTTGAAGTTCACGAATATTGCCGTATCAAAGCTTACCACACTATAAATCTGTGGCTTTTGGGCTTCCTGTGTAACTTTTAAAAGGGCTCGTTCGAAGTTCAATATTATGGCATGAACGTTCAAATATTGTGTCGTTTGAAATATTTTCTTTATAGTCAGTAATATTTTTTCATCGATAATAAAAGTTTATGAGTTTAGGAATGTTTTTGTGTGATTTTCTTGGATTTTTGGGGCTATTTAAGGAGGTTTTGAGGATGACGAATTTCAACGGTCATCGGCGTGTAATTTCATTGAAAACCATCGACCACCGCCTGCATGCCAGGGACAAAAAAATAATATTGAAGCTCCCCTGAATTCTCAATGATAGATGAATGTTTATATTTATAAGTTATTGCAAAATCATTTCCAAAACCATGAATGAATTTTACAAGCTTGCTGAACTAAGACACTACATGAGAGTTAATTACACTTATTTCAAAAATCGTTGTCGCAGCGGAACTACAGTCCACACTCTGAAGCTTGCAAAGGATGTTGGTTATATGGACTTAATTTGTGATTTATTGCCCGTTTTTTAAAGAAAATGTTTATGTTTATATCTACCACAACAACAACTTGTTATGGTCATATAATGTAAACACATACAACCAAAATATGCTATGAATATATCGATAACAAGAGAAGAAATACCGACATCGTTTGCAGGCTTCAACAACAATTTTTGAGATAGGTATATATAACCAGGGTTCGTGCTACTCCTTAAACTCCTTGAAAACTCCTTAGATTTGATTTACGTTTTTAAGGGCACTTGAAAAGCCCTTGAATTTTAGAAAATCAGCAAAAACTCCTTAAAAACTCCTTAATTCTAGCTAAAGTAGAGTAAAAATTCTAGTATTGCAAATTAAAGTTAAGTGAAAATTGTAGTATTGGACATCATTTCGTAAATTTTCGTATATCAAAGCTGTCACAAAAAGTGCTTAAAAATTACTTTTTGGTCCTTGAAAACTCCTTGAAAACTCCTTAGATTTTGTTTACTGACATCAGCACGAACCCTGATAACATACAGTGTGTTATACAGATTTTGCACACTCTCGTCTGATAGAAATTGTGTGCCTGTGTTGATATTTCTATTTATGTCTATGTTTTCAACATTTTGATAGCATTCCTTGATTTAAAACACTGTATATTATATAATAAACACATAAAAACATGGGCACTTGGAGATGAGTTGAACGCTCGAAGATTAATTCCATATCTCAGTGCGCCCATGTATAAATCTCTGTATACCATATTTCCTAGTGTCAATAAGATATATGGAGTTTAATACCTTGAATGTACTTGCCTGCGATCATATACATCAATGTTGACTTCATATTTTAACATTGTTAATGTGTACCGTTGTTTTTCCTGTTTATGTTATAGGACGTTGCAAGAAATAAGCTTGTAGATCAGTTTGTGGAAACTTTCAAGAAGAGCTTGGACAAAGGACTTGAAGCTGTATGTATTGCTCACTCGTCATTATTTTAGTGACTTAGTTTTATTGACTTATACAGTAATTTATAATAAGAGTGAATACCTCACTACCCTGATTGATTTCATTCTTTTCCCTCCAGGACTTTGGACAAATAAATTAATTCCAAAATGGTTTTAAACCTGTTATAACCAGTTTGAATTACAACACATGCAATATAATGACATTATAATGTCGTACTTTCACTCAAACTTAAGATAAAATTAAATGCAAGTCTGTGCAGGGAGGGTGTTTCTACCCTTAACCTCCATATGCAAATTGCCCATTTCATAAGTATTTATGGAATTCATATTGATACTTTAATTTTGTGAATTACATTTGATTTTGTTATATTAATATTATTAATGTGAATTTTATATTTTATGCTAAAATGACATATTTGATAAAAATTAATGTATTATTATATTTAATATTAGCTGGTCTCTAAATTTTGCAGGATGAGGATGAAGAGGACGAGGATAGATTTGCACTTGTTTCAAGCCTAGAAAAAATAACAGCATTCTACAAGTTAGTATCTTATAACACTATTTCATCATATCTGTGAAATCAGCTATTACTGATATATCTTAAAGTTGCTGCTAGGAAGGTTCATATTGTTACATTGCTTCACACTGAAGATGATCATAGACTTGATTGAAACGTCTGAGAACTTATCGTTTTAATTTAAATGCGAGTGTCAAAAAAAAAAAAAATTCTAATTCTAACAATAGCTATTACTGATGTTAACACATTGTAATGTTCTAGAGCACATGATCTTGGTAAATGGAAACTTTATGATAATCTGCATCAAATCATGGAGCGTGCAACATCAGACCAGGATACTGTATCAGACAAAGTAGGTTACCCATGTTGAGTCATGTTGTCCATTTTGTCATGTTTTTTTTTCACATTGTGGAGCTTTGATTTTAGATCAACTTTGATGAGGTGAGTAGGATTTTGTTTGGAAAAAAAAAGCTGTCTAAAGAGAGGACCCAGTTATTATTTGAAACAGCTGACACACACAAACAATTTTGTGTCTCAACAATTTTGGTGCTGATTGTAGCTGTACCCTCTTTATGAAGCTGTACCCACTTTAAAACTAGTTTTATGAAAATGTGTACAATAAAGAACAACTATATGCTTTCATTATGGTTTATTTATTTCAAGAACATTTTTGCTAGAATACTCGAAATAATAATAATAATAATTTATTTCTTAAAAACGCATGTCACAAAAGTCTTGATGCTTTTTACAATAAAAGTGGTGTCATATCTATATATAATAAAAAATCTGGAATATATGATCATTGGTATAAAATATATATGTAAAAATGCTACAGCGATATTCGTTGTATCGCGACCTGCTGTTTGAAAACTTCGGTTTGATTTGGTCTTTTGTGGACCGTCAATCAACTAGGGGGCGGAGTTATGTAATGGTTAGCCGCTGATCATGAGCTATATATAGGACACATGACATTTCCGAGGGAAACATAGATCGTTGTATAATTTACAAACAAATGAAAATTAATCATTAATAAACCACAATAAAGTCCAATAAAAGTTTGTAATGTCTGCTTTATTACCTCATGTGTTGTATTACGCTTAGCGAAGTCCAAAACCCCCAATAAATAGACAAAACATTTGAAAACCCCAACGATATTAAACAACCCGCTGGTTATCAAACGAACGTTGATTTACTTTGACCCAGGCTCGGCAGCTAAGCTTTTTGCCTCTAAAGGCTAGGTACCTAAGCTAAATTGCCAACGTTCGTTTGATACAGCAGGTTGTTAATGTTATCGTTGGGGTTTTCAAATGTTTTGTCTATTTACTGGGGGTTTTGGACTTCGCAAAGCGTAATACAACACATGAGGTAATAAAGCAGACATTACAAACTTTTATTGGTCTTTATTGTGGTTTATTAATGAGTAATTTTCATTTGTTAGTAAATTATACAACGATCTATGTTTCCCTCGGAAATGTCATGTGTCCTATATATAGCCCATGATCAGCGGCTAACCATTACATAACTCCGCCCCCTAGTTGATTGACGTCATAAAAGACCAAATCAAACCGAAGTTTTCAAACAGCAGGTCGCGATACAACGAATATCGCTGTAATTTAAAAAAATAAGTTTTTAATAACCTCTTATTATGACCCATTTTTTTCTGATAATTTTTTTTTTCTTTGTTTTTTTTTTCTTGCCCACAGATTCTCAATCTTACAATATACAGTATGCAATGCTTACTATTATGGACACTATCAGGACTAGATCCCAGTCATCCAGATAAGGTTAGTACCAGTTTTTGAAGTATAATATGTCATTGAATATAACAAAATACCAAATTATAATAGAAAGAGTACTGTTTGAAACAGATTCAATTCTATTTGTTTGTTATTAGTCTCAGCTAAAGAAGCTAAAGAAATGGACTTCAACATTTATCAAGCAGTGTGAAGAACTTGTTGGCTATAGTAACATAGAAGTGAGAACAGAGGTAACACAACTTTTTACTTAATTATTAACTAGAGATTTTGTGTTGTATTTTCATTTTTTGGTATGTTTATTTTGCTAGGCATTCCTATGTGTATGTGACTTACTGGTTGTATTTGCAAAGCAAATCAAAAATCAATGTAAGTATGTGACAATGTTTATGTAGCTGATAACAAAATCATGATGATAATGCTGATGATGATAATAATAAAATATTGTAGTGATGATGATGATAACAAGGGCAATGATGATGGTTAAGTTGACAGTGATTATGACAACAATGATATAAATGACCATGATCATGATAATTATAATGACAATCATAACAACAATAATATTGTTACATTTGAAATATGATTATGAAATGTTGATCATATTATGCTGTTGTTAAGATAATAAAAACGACAACAATAAATTTATAATTTATATTGTTATTATTGCAGTGCGACTACTGAAACTGGGGCCACCCAAACAAATGTCAAAATAAATAGTTTTTGAGATCAAACAAAATCTTGTAGAGGGTTCTCACAGGCTCAGATGTTTCTTATTCAATCTTTATCTATTTCGTTCACAAATAATGAAAAATATTAGCATTTTAAGCAAAAAAGTCAAGTATTTGTAGAGATTCTATTGTTAATATTCGTGATTGTGATTGGATAATCATGTTTTGGTGGCCTGGTTTCAGTAGTTACACTGTAATCATTAATGATAATCATGTTTAAATAATGAATATTCTATTTGTGTACCTTAGCTGCACTGTTTGCACCACTAGTGTATGAGGCCAGTGTATCCTTCCAAGCTACTTGCCGTGATTTCATTGTTAACCACATCTTTGGAAACATCAGTGAAGATAATGATGAAGAAGATGAAGATGGTAAAATTATTGCACTGAATATTAAACACACTCTTACAATAACATAAATTGATTTTTCACTTGCATATTATCAAAGTCTCTCTAGCCAGTAACTGATAGTTTGAATGTGGCATGCATGGGTGGAATAATTCGCTTTTATCACGGGCCGCCATATTAGTTGAAACAATAGGTTTTGAATCCCTTGGATCCCCTGGACCTCGCTTTCATGCATTTCAGAATGTTCCAAACCAAGGTTTTCGCTCTCATGGGAATAAACATGGCCGTTGTGTGATAAAGGCCAATGGTTTAATTACCGCAAGCCTCTTGCCACTGTAATCTACATTAGAGTACTGGCTCGAGCATGGATTATATGTGAGATTTGAGTTTATTTATTGTGTTCTTCTCCACCATGCCACAAGAGTTTTTCTCCTGATAATCTGGTGTTTCCTCCCTCTGCAAAAATGAACAGTGAGCAGTGTTGTGGGCTAAAGTAGTTAATTTAGGAGTAGTGAGTGTGAGTCTACGCAAGTAGTTTGGCACTTGTGTCTGGCTATATACCATTGAGACATTAAAAAAGTATTTATTTTTATATATTTGAATATTTTACACAACTACTTTTTCTTCCTTGGCATGTTTTACACACTGCTCATCTGCCGATGCTCATCTGTTAATTTTGTCTGGTAGTGAATTTAGCAAGGAAGAGAATGAATGAATAATTGATTGAATGTGAGCCAGGACTCAGTGATGAGAGGCAAAAAGCTTAACCTCCTTTCTCATGTCATTCACATTAGTTGTAGCATACCAGTAAAATTAATTCTGTTATATATTTCAGAGGACCAAACAGATGAGAAGGTTGAGGAACTGAGTAAGAAAAGGACACTTCTCGCAGGATTCTGCAAGTTGATTATCTTCAATATCTTTGATATGGCACTTGTAGCTCCAATTTTCTCCTTCCTAAATAAGGTAAGAATGCATCAGATACCTGGAATATTTGATGTTTGCGAATAAGACAGATTGTGTATTTAAATAATGGACACATTTATTTAAATGATTGAAGAGCAGGAATGGAAAAGTCTCAATTTTAAGCTGCAAAAGTGCATTTGTGATATTTTTTTAAACTGCACATAAATTCATTTGATTTTCTTTTAATAATATGTCCCTCAAAAATGTACTTTATTTAGTTCCCTCTTATGACATATTTTACAATACACTCCTGTGGTGAGGAGAAAAGAAATCCTTTTCCTTCTCTTGGAAATCCCACAGGAATCCCAAGGAGAAAAATGAGTAGCCTGCGGAGGAGACTACAAAATATGTGTCATATGCACACATTTTGACAAAATTGTTTCCATGGCTACAAATCTCTATCTGATTAGTTGTAAAAGAGAGTTAAAACAAATGCTCATAATTATATCTATTTCACATTCTTCTTTTTTCTATATACTATAATGCTATAATGTGTTCTTTTTTTTTTCTATATACTATAATGCTATAATGTGTTCTTTTTTTTTTCTATATACTATAATGCTATAATGTGTTCTTTTTTTTTCTATATACTATAATGCTATAATGTGTTCTTTTTTTTTCTATATACTATAATGCTATAATGTGTTCTTTTTTTTCTATATACTATAATTCTATAATGTGTTCAGTATAAAGGAATGATCAGGCTTAATGGATTGATTTGTCATCAGGCATTTGGTGACTATGGTGATGTTATTAAACACACAATGAACAAATGTAAAGAGATCAGCAAGACAGCTTATGCCAAGACATTGTTGACGTCACTACAACAGGTATGACAACTACGATCATGTACAAAATACCTTGGGACATTATATGGGCTTTACATGAAAAATAGTTCAATAATATTTTTCCATTTCCCCTTCTCCGCCATATCTATGTTGAATTTTAGGAATTATATGAATTTTCGTATATCAAAGTTGTCGTAAAAAGTGCTTAAAAATTACTTTTTGGTCCTTGAAAACTCCTTGAAAACTCCTTAGATTTTGTTTACTGACATCAGCACGAACCCTGTCTAATGCTGATGATAATGATGGTGATGACAATGATGACTCTAATGCTGATGATAATGATGGTGATGACAATGATGGCTCTAATGCTGATGATAATGATGGTGGTGACAATGATGGCTCTAATGCTGATGATAATGATAATAATGATGGTGATGACAATGATGGCTCTAATGCTGATGATTATGATAATAATGATGGTGATGACAATGATGGCTCTTATGCTGATGATTATGATAATAATGATGGTGATGACAAGCATGGCTCTAATGCTGATGATTATGATAATAATGATGGTGATGACAAGCATGGCTCTAATGCTGATGATTATGATAATAATGATCACAGTAATGATGGTAATGATTATAATCAATGGTGATGATAATGAAAACAATGATAATTATAATAACTATAATAATATCTTAATGATAATAATACGTTCGAACTAAACAATAATATTAAGACTAGTGAATAAAATATATGAAAAAATATGAAAACTTAATAATTTGTTTTATTAGGAGTTTACCTGTCTCAAAGATGACTTCCAAGGAGAAGTTGATGTCAAGTCTGAAGACTTTGGTCTCATTAGGGTTAGTACAAATTAGAATCATATACCGGTACCTGTTGTTATAAAATGTTGTTATTCTTTACTTAAACTACTAGATTTACTTACAAGTATCATACATACATACACACTTTATTAGGTTTTCCATACAAAGGCTTTTTAAAACCTATTACATTAGATGATAAATATAAAATGAACGATATAATTAGATATTATTATTATATGAAAAATGTAAATCTACTTATAAAGTTTGTCCAATAATTTAGACTTTAAACAACATAAGTTATTTCAGTCTTTCATCCAACGAGTTCCAAATCTTCAAGTTTTGTTGGTCAATGACGAGTCTTGATGTTAAACAAAGACCTTTTTTTGTCTGTCTAATAAGTTTTAATTATTCTTTCAACCATTTATCTTCATCCAGGATCTAGCACACAGATTTGCCCTCAGTCTAGGAGTAGATACCACAAAATCAAATGCAAGAGAAGCTCTTATTAAACTTCACAGGTAACAATCCACTAACCAAACATTAACAATACCTCATTACCTCCTAAACAATACCTCATTACCTCCTAAACAATACTTAATTACCTCATAAACATTACCTCATAAACAATACCTTATTACCTTATAAACAATACCTTATTACCTCATAACCAATGCCTCATTACAACTTTACGCAGCAACAATTTTGATTTTAATTTCATGGAATGAAATGATGTACTCTAATGATCAATTAAACAACACAAAGTGCACACCCAAGATGTTATTGATGAGAGAAATTGTGACATTTTTATAATTTGTGTTATTTTCAGGGAAGGAATACATTATGCACTTAAGATCAACAAGAGGAATTCACCCAGGAAGGGCAGTGGAGGTGTACCACCAAATCTGACATTCCTTGATATCGTCAGTGAGTTTACATTCCGCTTGATTCACCAGGATAAAGTGGGAAAGAATGGAGTGTAAGTACATTAAATTAGAATAAACATCCTTTCATGGCCACAGAAAGCCTATTTTTGCTTTTCTTTAACTGGCATATAATTATAATTTATTTGGTGACTGAAGATACATGAGAAAAATATCAATTTCCCTTGGCGGGACTCGAACCAATAGTTTCAGCTTTTTAGTCTGATGTGTTAACCACTACACATCAATGACCAACCACACTGGACACACATCCAGTCAAAGAAGTATAGGGCAACTAGAGCCATATTTGGTGACTGACTGACATACTTATTGATTGGTTGGCTAGCTGTTTCACTAACTCACTGCTAGCTGGTTGGTTGATTCCATCTCTATGAATCTCTGTAAAGTTGGTATCCTTATTAAGGATTATCATATTTGATTGATTGATGGAATAACTGACTAATAATTGATTGCCAGACAGACTGGTTGACTTATATTATTTAGTAGTTCACAGACAGACAGACGGACGGACGGACGGACGGACGGACGGACGGACGGACGGACGGACGGACGGACGGACAGACAGACAGACAGACAGACAGACTACCTTGTCTTCCTGTATATCTGTTTGCTTGAGTTGGTTGAAGTTGATTGACTGGCATTCCTTCTAATAGCAACTCTTTATTCACACACAAAAAAGTAAAAAGGAGACAAATGAAGTTAGCCTCTAGTTGGATGCTTGTTTTATTAGTGTATCATCAATTAAATGCAACAAAATCGCAACAAGGCTTGATTTAAACTAACTACTGTATGTTAATTAGATGCCCTGTAAAATAAATAAAAAAAGTGATGTATTGTTTCAGTTTACACTACATTGAAAAGGAAGCAGGTGAAATGCTTCAAATGAAAGGTGATGACTGGAACCCACTGATCAACTACAAAAGCAATCTACTAGGAAGCGCTGAGGGTGAAGGTAAGTTCAACCTGATAATAAATAAACCTTCATTTTGTTTATTTGACAATTATTCGTTGAAGGCAAAGTGAATATCGGTGAACAATAACCAAGACAGAGTCAAGGTTATTATTCACAGGTATTCACCCGGCCCAAGGCAGATAATTGTAAAAACAACCAGCCTTTTTTTTTAAACAAAATTGATGTGTTTATTTTCTATACACGCACGAAATTCGGTAGGTGATTATCAAGAAATAGAGTGAATTTTTTAGACCAATCACAACACACGATTTTCAATAAACTCTTGTGTATTTTTACTAATAAACATTGTTTGACAGTTGAAATGTATTGACAAAATTATAGATCACAAGACAGCTACTTATTATTTGTCTGTCTCATCTTTCCTTGACCAGTTTTTGCATTGATGCAGGGGCTGTTTTACATTCTACCAAAATATATTGCCATGTTATTGCTATGTGCATCTTAAATATTGATCCATATGAATAGATTATTATACATTGAGATGAATATGAAATGTATGATATAAGCACCAGATTGAATAACATGTCACCTACAAAGTGTCAATATATGAGTATATTGTAAAGGAGGCACAATGTGATTTGTGATGTTGTGTTGTGATGTGTTATGTTGTGATGTGTTATAATATGTGTTGTAATGTGATGTGATTATTGTAGATGATGTGGAACCATCCAAGCAAGGCAATATGATGTGTTATAATATGTGTTGTAATGTGATGTGATTATTGTAGATGATGTGGAACCATCCAAGCAAGGCAGTATGATGTGTTATAATATGTGTTGTAATGTGATATGATTATTGTAGATGATGTGGAACCATCCAAGCAAGACAAACCAAAAGGTAATCGTGGACGTCAACGAAAATCTCCTCCAATCGGAGGAAAGGGTAAAAAACGAGCAGCTCCATCACCAGATCGTGATGATGGCAGTGCAGAAGAAGAAACACCTTTAAAGAGAATAAAGAAATCTGCTCCATCAGAAGAGACACCACAGGCAGAGGACAGAGAAGAGTCTGGAGAAGAGAGTGGGTTAGAAGAGGAGAGTCAAAGCCAGAAGAGAAAAAGAACTGAGTCAGAACATTCTGAAGAAAGAGATGAAGACTTTGAAAGGTAATTATAGACTAGATTTACCTAGATTCTTAGCAGCAGGATCACTTTGGTGACAATTTCAAACAACATTAAATACTCAAATATTTGCAACAAAAAACATGGCAACATTTTTAAAAGCTATACATAAAATGTACACAAAAAGTTATTTTTAGGATTTAAAACAACGCCATATATATATTGTATTTTTTCCATCCAGCTCCAGCATGCCTGCTTCATCACAAAGATCATGGCTATCAAGTCAAAAGACGGCAAATAAAAGACCCAAGTTAAGTTACAGTAAAAAAGACAGAGATTCGTAAGTATCAACTCACATGATACAATGTCTGTATTTTGTAGTCTCTAATAATTTTGATTTAAAACTCATTAAGGGAGAACTTTTATTTGAAGGTCACATTTCTTTTAAAACTTCTACCTTCTATAAAGACAGCTGTGCAATATGTGTTTTTATTATATATCAAGTGTCAAAGTTCACTGTTCCTAGTATCTTATAGGTCGAGAGTGTATCATGTGTGAGTCACAAAATTTTACTGTTTCCCAGCAACTGCTCAGCAGCAGTCAATAATATGTTGTTGCATGACCATCAATAAATAAACCAGAAGTCATTTTTTCAGTCTTTTATATCTATCCTAGAAGCTTTAATAAAAAAAAACACTTCATTTCTTTACTTGTTTTGCTCTCTTTGACACTTGATATGATCGCCTTGACTGCCGATGTTTCCCTCAGCTTCACTTCGGGAAGCATCAGTGGTCTCTGGACCACAAAACATACTGTTTCCCTCGGTTCCAGTAAATAAGTGTTAAATGGCATAAATTTGTTCTCTTCTGAAAAGGTTTATTTCAGCTATCCTTGTTTTGGATTTCACATGGTGATCCTTTTTTGGAACATGACAGTTCTTTAAGACTGGCTGTGTAATTTTGTCATCCTTTGCCTCTCCAAGTCCTTTTGATTCTTTATACAACTTTGCAGTTTTGACATATTATTTTCAATTGTTAGCTTTGTGGGTATGACAAATATATTATAGAATGAATATATTTATTTTCAGACATTCAAGACTAGAGGATGAGGAAGACATAAATGAATTTCCAAGTGATGAAAATATAGAGACACCACCTGATGTATGTACCACACCTCCCCTACCAGAAACCCTGCCCTCTCCCCCTTGTGTCAACATCTGAACCTTGTCACAACTCCTACTCTTTCCATTATTGATATATATTAATTGATATCACAATTATTGTATTATAGTATGATGGTCCTTGCACCATCGTATCCCACTTCTCCCTTCCTTTTTACTTCCTTACTTCTTTCTCTACATACCTCATTCCTTTCTTCTTTAAATGGAAACTAGCGAGTAAACTAGTATAGGCTGCGTCGGTGTTTGATATAGATGATAGGTAATATAATGAAATTTGTGACACCGTAAAAAATGTTGACTTAACTTTCTAGTAAAGTTAAGTCAACATTTTTTACGGTGTTACAAATTTCATTATATTACCTACCTTTCTTCTTTATATCAGGGTTCGTGCTACTCCTTAAACTCCTTGAAAACTCCTTAGATTTGATTTACGTTTTTAAGGGCACTTGAAAAGCCCTTGAATTTTAGAAAATCAGCAAAAACTCCTTAAAAACTCCTTAATTCTAGCTAAAGTAGGGTAAAAATTCAAAGTAAAGTTAAGTATAAATTCTAGTATTGTACATCATTTTCGTAAATTCGTAAATTTTCGTATATCAAAGTTGTCGTAAAAAGTGCTTAAACATTACTTTTGGTCCTTGAAAACTCCTTGAAAACTCCTTAGATTTTGTTTACTGACATCAGCACGAACCCTGTTATATTACCACTCTACTACTTTTTCATCCACTTCCATTTATTTCACATTTGCCTTTCTTTCTTTTTTTGTTTTTTGTTTTTACATTTCTTTGTGCTTTTTTTTTAGAAAGCATCCTTAATTTCTCATTTGTCTTTCTTTGTTTCTTTACGTTTCTTTGTGCGTTTTGTAGAAAGCACCAATGAAAGTAAGAAGAGAAAGACACCAGCTTCCTGAAAACCTCTTTGATGACTCACAGGATAACAAAAGCACAGTATGTATCGATCTTTCTTTTAAACCTTTTTAATGAATGTCCGCAGTAATAGTGGTGGCTGGTATAATAAATTAAATACGTCTTCTGTGTTTTCACATGCTAATGAAAACTGAGGTGCATTTGGGAGAACTTGAGAGCACATCAGTCTTGATAACCGGACAATTAATTGACAAATTATTGGTCTCAGAGCTGCTCGATAAATCTCCCAAAAGTGTCAAGGTTTTCATAAGCCAGTGATAGCAAGAATGAAAAGATGATGATAATGATTGTACATAGATCAAGATGACAATGGTGATAATCATGGTAAAAAGATGATGATTATAATGATGGTATGAAGATGACAATGGTGATAATGATGGTATGAAGATGACAATGGTGATAATGATGGTATGAAGATGATGATGATAAAAAGATAATGATGGTATGAAGATGATAATGATGGTATGAAGATGATGGTGATAATGATGATGATGATAATGATGGTATGATGATGGTATGAAGATGATGATGATAATGATGGTATGAAGATGATGATAATGATGGTATGAAGATGATGATGATAATGATGGTATGAAGATGATAATGATGGTATGAAGATGATGGTGATAATGATGGTATGAAGATGATAATGATGGTATGAAGATGATGATGATAATGATGGTATGAAGATGATAATGATGGTATGAAGATGATGGTGATAATGATGGTATGAAGATGATGATGATAATGATTGTACATAGATAAAGATGACAATGGTGATAATGATGGTAAAAAGATGATGGTGATAATGATGGTATGAAGATGATGATGATAATGATGGTAAAAAGATGATGATGATAATGATGATGGTATGAAGATGATGATGATAATGATGGTAAAAAGATGATGGTGATAATGATGGTATGAAGATGATGATGATAATGATGGTAAAAAGATGATGATGATAATGATGGTATGAAGATGATGATGATAATGATGGTAAAAAGATGATGGTGATAATGATGGTATGAAGATGATGGTGATAATGATGGTATGAAGATGATGGTGATAATGATGGTAAAAAGATGATGATGATAATGATGGTAAAAAGATGAAGATAACGATGGTAACAAAGATGATGATGATGGTAACAAAGATGTGTTTCCAACCACAAACTCTTACCATATACTGGCCTTTTATCTCACCCACAGGAAGACGATAGCTTAGATCAGCCAGCACTCTAGCAGACATGCACCAAGACATATTTTACTACTACAACTTTGTACAGACCAGAGATTTTTATATTTGATAAAGAACATCTGTTTTATCAGCACTCAAGTCAATAATAAAACATAACAAAACCTCCATTATTGACTAATGAAAACAGAAACGAAAGACACTGTGTAAAGTTTGATATTTTATGATGATGTCAAGGCAAGCAACACATATGCTATCTACCCAATCACATGAATATAAGTATGGAAACCATTTCGAATAACTTACTGTGATTTTTTAAACTTGCCTACGACAAAACACTTGACAAATTTCCAGTGTTTTAGCATGGTATATCCTCTGATTTATGTTTGTTAGACAATAGTTGATGAGCAATAGTTATTCCAATTAGTTGCCATATTTTAATTCTTTCTGTTAACTTAAAGTAGCAATTTTTAATGCATTTTCAAAATAAGATTTGATCTTCTGAACTTTATGCAGTTTAAAAAAAACTTAAAAGTTTGAAGTTATAAGTTAAAGTTGAAGTGAAAAGCTTAAAAGTTTGAAGTTATAAGTTTCTTATTTCTTCAAATGGAAATATTCACAGTTCATAGAGCTCAAGCTAACATACATAAACTGTTTAAAAACATTCAGCTGACATTCTTACTTGTATACATTTTAGGCAGTACTATTAAAGAACATGATTTCTTGATAGCAATCTTGTATGTGTGTTGTAATGTATGGTGTGAACATAAAACAGATAGAACTGTTATTTTTAAAAAGCAAATTCAGCCAAAAAATATCAATGTCTTACCTATATCTATCTTTAGTATATACATGATTCACAACCTCATAAGAACGCGCGCTCTCATTGGCTAGCTATCTCGGAATCTGAGACCATATTCACTGCTCAAGCTCGGAATATTGCTTCTCGGCAAAATGGCGTCTCATTTTGCAACAATTACGATGAAAAAATTCAACAAAACGCAATTCCACAAAACACAAAGAAAGCTACAAAGTTTGGTTTAAGTGTTTTTCAAGGTAAAACGGCTCGAAGACTCGCCGCTCGGTAAATATTCATTGATAACCACTTCGCCTTCGGCGAATAATTGCTAAATATCTATCTGTCGCATCTGACTGATCAAGAACACACATACTCAATGAAACTAAAGACAGCTCCTTATTTTGACATCATTAAGTTCAAAAGTTATATTATTACCCGGGAAAAAGATGTTCAAAGCCTTTTTGACGTCGTTTGATGATCAATGAACAGGCATCTCATGATCCAGTAACAGGCGATTTTTAATCGATTAGAACGAGCGCGTATACACCTATTTCAATTAACGTTGTCCATCTGGAATGGTTGATCTGAGACCGATAGGAATTGTGGGAGCTCATTAAATTCCAAATACATTGTTTTAATCACACTTGAATGGTGCTGAATTGCAGATAACAGTATTTCAGAAGTAAACATTAATATTCAAGCAATGTTATAATAGTGCAATTGCAGTTTAACGAGCTCCCACAATTCCTATCGGTCTCAGATCGACCATTCCAGATGGACAACGTTAATTGAAATAGGTGTATATCGAACGAGCGAAATTAGGGAGCGAAAACTGGATTTGGGCTTCCTGTGGTGAGTCGGAATTGGGAGTATTTTTTTAATTAAGGACCATTGGGGGAAAACGAAAAGTCGAAAAAAGTGAAATAAAATCTTGAAAAATGACTATCAAATTAATTAACAATATTAAGTTAATGAATCAATTACACATTAATTCAAACCAATCGATCACAACAATTGAATACACTAAATCAGCTGGTCAGCACAAATTTTATTACATTTGTAAGAATTTGGTTATAAATGATTTTAGATCTGTTTCAGATTGTAGATCTGAATTCAGATTGTAGAATCCAGCATTCAATTTTTAATTTTGGGTCCTAATCTTGAAGGACCAGACATCTCCTTTGTAAATATGCTCCTCAGAAACCTCAGCGTCGACTCTCCAGTAATATTCGCTCCCTGATTTAAGCTTTTCCTTCAAGTAGTAAATATTCCCATCATCTTCGATCTTCGCTTTGTACTCGGGCGAGCTCGTGGTAGCTTCGGAAACCTTCGTAAAGTCGTCGCCAAAGTACACATAGTGGGCATGGGCATTAAGTGCATTCAGCCACATAAAAGCATCACGGTTAGGTTTGACAGTGACGCTAGAATCTGGAGGTACTGGGCTACTTGCCTTATAGAGCTGCCTTCCCGGAATCCAGTATTTCGTATCTTTGGGATTGTATTTATACGGGCCGACGGTGGTCGGATTGTACGTCGAGTCAGGAGTCGGACGAAAGTCGTAGTTGTCAACGTCTACGAGTTGCTGCCGAACGTTTCCGATGATGTTGTTCTTGATTACTTTTCCCGCCAAAGGATAGACTTTTTTCTTGTTTTTACCTCCATTTGCTGTCGAGGCGGCGTTGTTGAGGACTATGGAGTTATTGTTGATAGGTACTGGGTTGGTACGGACGTATTTGAGAACACACAAGACACATCCTGCTCCCTGGTGATCACCGCCCTATAGACATGCATATACAAGTAAATATTCAGATTCCCAGATGCCAAGGAGCTAAATTGACCAGCTTGAAATTGAATTTCAATAAGTTTAAAAGCAAAAAAGGATCGAGTTCTTACATATTTGGCGCACTAAATTTAAGTTCAGATACAGTTTTCTGAATACGCCTAGTTGTTATAGTGCGGATCGAAAGACCATGGGCACCGAGAAATATTTCATTAAACGTTGAACAATGCTAAACGACCCTCTAACTCCACGAGGAGAGTTGTTTCAGGTTTCTTAATTAACGATACACGATTTCTGAAATATTACTGGATGCCCACAGTTTATTGATTCACACTGTAAACATTTTGAAACTTATACAGTTTTCCATGCATGTTTGATACCAGGCCATACTCAGGCAGGTTAATGCCTGGGTCAATGGGACCACGCCCAATTGAACATTCAATCAGTCCTTAATTTTGTTAGGATCAAATTGAACTGCTAATTCCTATTCAGTTTCAAAGAACTCGTTATTATTAACGATTTGATGCATTAATATTACCATGGAAACTACAATAGAAACACAATTACAGTCTTTTTAGAAACTCAATTAATAATTTACGAAATAAGTACAGAATGCATTGCTGGCTTTAATAAAGTTTATGTTGTTACTTTTGTTTAATAAAAAAATACAAATGAAGTACACGCTTTTTATTGTAACAACATATGCACGTGAATTCGTTACATTTCTTGTCAACGACCTCATTAACATACACCCTTTCCGAGAAATTCTGTCACCCGTGAAGTGAAAAGCCTACAAGCTAGTAGCGCAGGGGATTATGGATTACCTATGTATACTTTATTAGAACGTAAGGATTTCATGGCCACATTGCTACACTTGTCAATATGTTATTGAGAAATGTCCATTTTGACTTATCAAACAACAAGAAAGGCGTTCCGAATGCACATTTAGTTTCTGAACTGATCCATGATCCTTTGCGCCACTAGCTTGTGTGCTTTTCACGGGTGAAAAAAACCTTTTCGGAAAGGGTGTATAAGAAACACATTAGCATACAAGAACCGGCTTATGTAAAACTACTCTACTCAACCTGAACATCGAAAAAGGACATTTTGAAATCATGTTAATCAATGTTTACCTTATCGTTGTATTTGTCAAAAGCCAAGTTGTTCTCCACAGTATGATAATCCCCTTTGATCATCAACCCATTCATCTTCCATGCTACATTCTCGGCCATCATACCATGGCGTCCAATCTTTGGAGGTTCTCCATCAAACCTCAATCCATACTTCGGGCTATCATGGATCCAGTTCTTCATGAACATTGCGTTCGTTTGACCTAAAATCCATGAAAATAACATCAATTAAAACATAAACTGTCGTTGCAAAGAGGCTGAGGGCTCTCATTTGAATGGATCCAGTTCTTCATAAACATTGCGCTTGTTTGACCTAAAATCCATGAAAATAACATCAATTAAAACACAAACAATTATCAAACATCAATTAAGGACGATCATGGAACCAGTTCTTCATGAACATTGCGTTCTTTTGACCTAAAATCCATGGAAATAACATCAATTAAAATATAAACTGTAGCTGGAAAAAGACTGAGGGCTCTCATTTGGATGGATCCAGTTCTTCATAAACATTGCGTTCGTTTGATCTAAAAGCCATAATATATAATATAATATAATATAATATTTTCCACAGCAGATCCACATAGTGGTTATTCTTAGATCTGCTGGCACTCACACTCACTACCTCTACATTAAATATTTTTCATACATCACTCCTCACATGTTGATTTTTGCTGAGGGAGGGAAACCGGATAACCCGGAGAAAAAACCCTCGATTGTGGCATGGTAGAGAACATGTACAACACATCAAACAAACTCAATTCACATATCATCCGGTGCCCGAGCTGGGAATCGAACCCAGATCACAGCGGTGAGGCCGGTCACTCGGCCACCCATTACATTAGCATCAATTAAAACATAAAGGCGAAAAAGACTTAGGGATGTCATATCTCTAGTTCTTTATAAACATTGCGTTCGTTAGACCTAAAATCCACGACAATAACATCAATTAAAACATCCATCCAGTTCTTTGGCAGACAGCGACATCAAATTAAAACATGGGGTAAATAGTCGCTACATATTTACAAAAACATTTCACCTCCAACTTGTGTCTGTACATGGCTGCCATCGTTCTGTATTTTGCCCCAGCATTGGTGATGAAAGTGGTTTAGAAGAACTAGCGGTCCTGCAGCACTTATTCGATATCCAGCACTTGCACCGTTGTAACTAAAGAAAAAAAGATTATTATCAAGATGACAGCCCAGCTAAAGCTAGCGCGCTCAAGGGGACGTCCGATTATTTTTGCAGTAGCTTAGTATTCAGTTTGATGCATTCGTTCTTATTTTTTGCAAATTATGGTTATATTTTTATTATATATATTTTTAAATAGGAGTAGGATATTCAATTGGGCCGTACTAAGCTCTGTTTCCTACTCCCGTCACATCTATATATATATTATTAGTATTACTTTTGTAATTGTATTTGTGTGACAAATGAAATAAACTAAACTAAACAAACAAACGGAGCAAACGCATGTTTCAACCCATCTGTATTCACTCAGTTGTATTTTTATGGTTAGATTTGCTCACCACAAAAAATCACCATGTTAGCAGAGTTGTGTGCTAAAATATTTTATTTAGGGGTATGGAGACTTGGTTAGTCCTACGCTATCGTATCGCTTCTTCCAGTTTGGTAAGGAAGCGATAGAGTAGGATCTAGGCTCGTCTGAAAATCAGGCTAAGTATGGGTCTGAGTTTCCACAAATAATAAGACACTTTATTTTGACATTCTTTAATTGTAAATTGTGTGTGTATATGTGTTAATCATTAATAAAAAGACTCTTGTGTCTGGCTAAAAGATTTGAGGGCTTTTTAAAAATTGATATAATTCATTTTTATTCATTCATTTCTACTACACCATATTCAGAGTCTGGGTCTGAGTTTTCCCAATAAATAAGACACTTGTGTCTGGCTAAAAGATTTGAGGGCCTTTTAAAAAATTAATTTAACTCATTTTTATTCATTCATTTCTACTACACCATACCTATCAAGACCCTTTTATATCTACTACTTACTCACCTTAAGGTGTTCCTTATGAACCTATCGCCTACTCCTTTAGAGACAACGGTCCCAAAGCCTCCACTCGCCGTACTCATCATTGCTCCAGTCCAGTCATTCCTTTCAAAGAGATTATTTTCAAGTGTGGCATTGACTCCTCCGTACTCCAAAGCGGCTCCATCAGTGCCATAGAAAGTACAGTTGAACATCGTGAATGGCCATGCGCGTTTCTTCGACAATCTAGCGTTAATTTTGGTCCATTCGGGAGGGTTTGGTGACCCCAGCATGCGCTTTGAGTAGGATGGGAAGCTGAAGTTCACAGAGTGGAATTCCAGATTCTCGATGTAGTTTGAAGAAGACATTGCTTGAGCTTTCAGAGTCGTCGCGAAGAATGTCATATTGGCAAAAATGACGTTTCGGCAATCGGTTATTTGGAAGGCATAGGTTTGGGTCTTCCCTCGAAGGATGTGTTTATTAGGGCGTAATCCATCGTAATTCCAGACATACAAAGTATGGCTGGTCTTGTCGTAGTACCATTCTCCTGGCTGATCAAGTAATTCCAGCTTATCTTCCAGGAAATACTGGTTCAGTTTGGTCTTGAAATGGTGGTTTCCAAAAGTGTTGTTGTAAGTGAAAAAGTTCTGTCCAGGTTTGTGACTTAAAACTTTGGCGACATAAGTATTGAAGCTGCCAATGTTTAAGATTGCCATTGCACCAGTCGCATTAACACCACTTCCTGCTAGGTTTTTTACCCCATTATCGATCATCTTACTCGGAGTCGAGTTTAAAGCAGACTTACCCCAATATGAATTATTAAATACTGTGAAATCGGACCATAGTGCGTTTGGCCAGCGGGCGTTAGTCATCATGACGTCATCAACGAAGAGCTGCGAGATATCTTGGGATATGACACCTTTGAAGATACGTTTTTTGTGCATCTGCCACTTTGCCTTTAAGAGGACAGTACCGTCGATGATTGGCTGTTCGTCTTGGTAGCCAGCGATTATGATTGGCTGTTGCTTGGTACCGTGCTTGCCGGAGATGGTGACGTCTTCACGGTATCGACCTACAATTACGATAAAATAATGAAAATGATGATGATGGTAATAATGGTGGGAACCATGATAATTAATGATGATAATATTGATGGTGATAAAGATAATAATTTTTTTGTCATGGTCGACATAAAATTCTATTGTTATTTTGACAAAACATTTATGTTACTTACAGTACTAAACGTTTTCAAAAAAGGTGTATATCTATTTATTAGAAATAATTATAATTAAAATCTAAAGGACTTGTTAAAATTCTTGATGAAGATTTGATAGTCATAATGATTATAAAGATAACGATCGATTAAGGCAATGAACATGGTGCGAATATCCCCCTCCTTTAAAGTACTGGTAATATTGGTTTTTCTCAGAAAAGTCTTCTTTTCTGGCAATATGATTTGTTATTATAGAGGTCAATATAAGATGCTCTTTCTAATACCTTTTCTTATACGGCACTCATCCCCAGGGTTCTCGACCGTGTCCACGCATTTCTGTATCGTAGCAAATGGTTCAACGATAGAATCGCCTTGGTTCGTATCGCTGCCAATTTTCTCATCAATGTAATATACCTTAGAAGACGTCAATGACACCATGGACAGGATTAAAAGCACTTTAACCAGAGTCATTGTCTTTGCTATTAGAGATAGAAGGTTATTAATTCAATAACCAACGGTACTATTCGATCTGCTACTTCGAATACTGGCACTCACAATGTTTAATAATGTGTATATTCATTTCTATTTGTTTGATCATGATAAGGTCTATATACCTTATGAAATAATTTCAAAAATAGTGTGACATCAAATAGATTCTAAAAGGTCCGTAATCCGTCAATCCCTAAGGATGAGGGCGAAGTACATATGGAGAATACTTTCTTGACAGGCTTAAGATAGAGTACGGCCCGCTCTGGAGTGACAACCTTTGCCATGTTCACGTAATGCTATTGTAAATTAAGTGCAATTCTTGCTTTCTGAACGCGCGATTCATCAAATAATGTAGGCTCCCGGGGATTATCATATTACGAAGTTGTTCGTATACAGTAATAGACGTAACAGCCCAGGAATAAGAACCTGAATTTTTCAATTTAGTCTAAATAGTTTCTTATAAGGTTTCTATATAAATGGTACTTAAACCTTAATAGGTTCTTATGTGGGGGGTGCTTAAAAAGAAAATTTTAGCCTAACAGGTTAATTCTTAAAAGCCAGGTTCTTATACGTGGGCTATTACTGTATCTGTATAGATATACTACTAGACCGATGCAAGTTACACACGTGTGAATAAAACTTGTTACTATCACTCTCCTTGCTGGATACTTACGTTCACCAAAGCTTTCTTAAGAATAATACGATCCTGGACTGAACTGAATAAGCAGCGAGAAGCAGGCTTTTACCACGCAGACTTGTAAAGGGTTCTAAAAGCACTTCACTCTTATTATTACGAAATGCATCTGTATCAACGTGTGACTTCAATCAGACAAAGCATAATATATCAAATGTCAAGACCAACAATGGAAAAGCTGCTAATGTTTATCATGCGACTGTCTGCGGACTGAAATACACAAACAGAATTCGAAGCAAATTGTTTGATTTATATTTTTTAATCATCAATTGGCAGACCTAGGAATACATAAAGCTTGCAATTAAATGCCAGGACCAACAATGGAAAAACTGGTAAATGTTTATCATGCGACTGTCTGCAGTCTAAAATATATTAAACAGTAGTATATTGTTTGCTCGATTTTTTAATTTTGCAGAAATAGAAATACACAGCTTACAATTAGATGTCAAATACGGTAAATACATTGCGAAAATGTATCGTTCCATTGTAATGACGCAGTGTTATAACAGACAAGCTATTTGCTCAAGCACAGTACTGGTAGCCAGTTAATTTGGAAATGCTTAAAATTAAAGCGCTCGACTATATACCACTTTCATAAATATGTCAGGCCACAAAATGATTTTTCAAGTAAACAGATATTTTAATATTTTAACACTGTCATATGAAAGAACCACCTGAAACAGGCATGTTTGGAAGGTTTTGATGCTCTGGCTAAAATACCAAAGAAGTTATGCACAATGAAAAATGTAGAGATTTGTATGTAATTTTCTGTTGAGGCCTTTGATGCCTCGTTTTGGTGTTTTTCTGATTTTTCAAACTCTTATATCTTCTTGCAAATTCAATTGTTTTTTCTCAAACTTTCACAAGTTATGGTTATGGTGAATGTCTATCATGTGATAGCTTTCTTTTTCTTTAAATGTTAATTTTAAAGATTATGATAATAAGTGGCGGCCATTTATGAAAGTCGTCTATTGTGTAGGAGGTGCGTGTACCAAGTGCCTTACCAAACTGACCATGTTCATCCCACATTACAGTGCTTTATTTTTAACAAATCCATATTTGTGCACAATGTCGGATTTGAACCACGCAATGTCCTTGTCATTCTCACTTGAATCGAATCCAAAGAACAAAAACATCCACAATACTAAGAGCAATAAAATATACAGGGTCAATTAATGATATGCAGTTATTAAATATATTGAAAATTCATTTTTGAAAATCATTTGCTAGGTTAAGCCTGGTTTTCACTAGCGACGCAAGCACAAGCGCAAACACAAGCGCAAGCTCAAGAGACCTTATTTCGTCGTGAAAACCATTTGATGCAGTGATAACGCAAGCGCAAGATATCAAAAAATTTCCTTTTTTCTTGCGTTTGCGCTTGTGCTTGCGCGTGGCACTAGTAAATAGTTTTTTTGCGCTTGCGCTTATTCACGTCTCGTTTTCACATGCTTGCGCTTGCGCTTGCGTTTGCGCTTGCGTTGCGTCGCTAGTGAAAACCAGGCTTTAGACGTTATTCAAGCACACAGCACAGGTATTTGCATGATGATAAGATACACCTTATTGCAAGAAGGTTGTCACGTGATAAAAGAACATTAGTAATTTAGAAAGAAATGATTGACAAAAGAAGATTTCAGCTTGAGTGATGTTCTTTTGTCTTTTAATTCATTCCCTTCTCAGTACAAACGTCAGGACAGCGTTCTTGCAATTGAAATGGAAAGTTAAGAGAGTCTAGAGGGTCTAGCACTTTTAGCCATAATTTCAAATATGAAAAACAGTTCATGATCAGTTCGGCATTTGACGATAGCTAGGAATGCATTGATCCACGATTCTACAATACTCTATTTTTACTTTAGATAGACAATACTATGATTTTAATCGAAAAAACTTAGTTTGCGAAACATGATTTGAGTCCGGCAAAGATACAACATAGCAAACGAGTTCACAATCGAGTTGAAATAATAAGCTAAAAGTGAGTTCAGTTGACTTACCTAACGGTAAACTTTACAAGCATTCCAAAAGTCGCATCTGACTGATCAAGAACACACATACTCAATGAAACTAAAGACAGCTCCTTATTTTGACATCATAAAGTTTTCAAAAGTTATATTATTACCCGGAAAAAAAGATGTTCAAAGCCTTTTTGACGTCGTTTGATGATCAATGTACACATATGATAGTCAGGTCACAGGCACCCAGGATCCAGAAACAGGCGATTTTCAATCGATTAGAACGCGCGCGTATATATCAAACGAGCGAAATTAGCGAACGAGGTGACTCGGAATTTTTTTTAAGAACTAGAACCTTCGGGAGAAAAAAAAATCATCAAAAAGAATCATTGGGTAAAAACGAAAAGTCGAACAAAGTGAAATAAAATCGCTAAGTCTTGAAAAATGACTATCAAATTAATTAACAATATAAGTTAATGAACATTGTGAGCCGGTTTCCAGCCTTTTAGGTGTTTTAAATCGCGCGTTTTTCGCCTGTTTTTGAATCCCGGGGTGCCTGTGGTCAGGTAGGATTAGACCATACAACACAGGAAGCCCAAGGCTACACGGCGTTCTTTTAGTACATGTTTTATGGTTTTAACTATGAAAAAGGAAGAAAACGTACTTTCTAAAAACAGCGATAGCCGAATTTTATACAAAAACAAAACTGCTGTATCACTATCTCTATTTAGAAATCGTACATCAACCGAAAAGAGGATATTTTCGCCAGTAATCAAGCAAAACAACACCAAACTGCCTTGGCGCCACTGCTTAAAAAACTGACTTTTTCCAAGTCAAAAATCATGACCTCGGCAATTTATTTATGGAAAATAGAATTATTCTAACGTTTTTAACTTCTTGGACATAAAATATGGTCAGAATTTCTTAAATGGCGAGACCATGCAGAACGATTTTTCATTGCAAAACAAACATCTACATTTGTCCTGATATTTTCATTGAATCGATTAACCAATACGCGTGCGAGAATTCCCACTATCCGAAAGCAAAACAAAACAAATAAACAACAAAAAATATGCTGTATCAAAATTGTGCTGCAGTTTTTGATTTGAGAATACTTATTGAATGCCACAGCATTCATTACTTTTAGTGATTAAACATTTTCAACAATATGATAACTATTATGAAAAGTGAAAGAATACCCTGAAAAAATGTTTAATACAATAAAAGGCATGAAAAACACATATCAAACTTCGTCACGAAGGGACGGGTTATTGCCTGGTATTATTTATTTATCGTCTAGAGTAGCGGGCTAGATGTTATACTATCATGTTTTCTGCTGTATATATTTTACTTAATTTTTAAGCTTTAATAGTTGTAAAAAGTGCCCTTGGACCATTGGGAAATGGCGCTTAACAAATTTCTTATTATTTTTATATTTATTTTATAGCTTTAATGATCTGTTACCTAGAATATATCTTGATGATCTTTTTTTTAATTTTTTTTATTAATAATTAACACATATACACACAAAATTTACAAGTATACTAGTAAGGAATGTCACAATAAATGTGACACACGATATTGATAACTAATAACAGAAAAAAATACACAAACAATTTACAATTTAAGAGTGACGCAATAAATGCGACACACGAGAAGACAATGATTCATATTATTTACTTTTATTTTAAAATATATAAACTAAATTTTATTATCCTTCTAATTTAAACTACACACACATTCACAGAGCAAAAAAACATTTACATAAGAAAAACGGAAAAAGAAAAGAGAAGAGAAGAGAAGAGAACCTGCTCGACGGTTATGACGTTTATAATAAATTCAAGGCAGAGCCAAAATAATCTTACTCCATTTCTTTTCATATTTCGATTGACTTTTATTTGATTGGGCTATTTTGTATTCAATGTTTTTATTGTAGTTTAAAATATTTTGAAAGACTTCGAGTGTGGGAATTTGATGATCTTCTTATTAGAAATGACAATGCAGAATAAAATTACATTGACATTCTAAGGAACGATTGCATGGCTCCCACAAAAATTTAAAATACACTTCTGCTTATAGCTGCTGTAATGTATTATCTTTACCCTACGTTTGTTTTCTATTGTGTTATCCTCTGATAATTGTTTTAGTGGCAGTTTTACATTCAGTGAAAACTATAACATGCTTTTTTGACAATGCTGACAGATCTTGCGAATGAAGAAAAAGCAGGAGAAGAAGCTAACAGTTCCTGAAAAAAAAATACAATAAATAAATGAATACACGGATAAATGAATGAATATCAAATTAATCAATAAACAGATTAAATGAATTGATAAATAAACAAATGATAAATAATCAAAATTCAAATAAATAACAGGGCCTGTAAAAAATTGCATTAAATGAATATGTTTGAATGAATTCTAATACATGAGAAATTTCAAGCTAAACAAATGAGGATAAAACTTTGTATCAAAAATACACTTCCTTTCATTTGTTATTTGCTTATGAATTATGAATGAGTTCTGTTTTTACCTGAGAAGAGAAAGAAAAGCCAGACCATGATGAATGTATATCCAAAGTAAAGGAAAATACTAGTAGTGCCACTGATGGTTAACTTGGTGTAAAAGAAATGAATAGCGTACAAGAAGAAATAGACAGCAGTACATCCACCAGTCAAGAACGACCGCCACCACCAGTGATAGTCCTAATGAATGAACAGTACAACGTCAAGTTAAGGGGTATGATAAATGCTAGTTATACTGGAGTTCGAGTGGAATACCATTGGATATCCCATGAGTTACTTGTTTTTCTAGTATACACAAGGCAAGTGTACATATCCCACGAGTTACTTGTATTTCTAGTATACACAAGGCTAGTGTCCATAATAAGTGAAGAGTGGAATACCCATGTTATGCCATGGCAAACCATTGTATAATAGAACTAATTTATCCAAGACAATTTAGCTGCAATGTTTCCTGGGAAGAGTTGAATTCCCCTGAATGCACAAAACTTTGCTGCTTTCTGAATGGCTGTATGGTGTTGGATAATATTGTGGATACCATTCGCTGAGCAATAAATGAGTAGATGGTACTGCATAAGTATGGTGTCATCATATAGTACCATAACAATATCCTTCAATGCAAATTGTTAACTTATCTCAGCACGTAGGTGAAAATAGCACAACAGAACTGCAGTCTCTGAAACAGTCAGCACAAGAACCAGAAACACAATAAATAAGAATCCAAACATGTAATAGATCTGGTGAGACCTAAAAATATGAAACAATCACATTCTCAGGTTTTAAAACATACCATTTTATGAGGTCATATGTTTCCCCCCTCCTCTATATACAACATTGACCAGTTAATTCAACCTGCCAAAAATGTTGCAGAGACTTCCAACATTACTTTGGGAGGAATTTTAAATACAGCACCAGTGGAAAGCTGCATTTTCGTTGGCCCCCTTCAATACAGTACCGCTATTGTTCGGTTAGGTTTAGGGCAATTGTTTGGAAACCCTCTTGTTTTTTAAACCAATCCTAAACAATGTTTCGATTTTGTGATGACTGTCCCGATTTAAAGGGAGGAATTTCAAGTGATGAAATTGAAATAATTGTGCATGAAGTCATTAATTGCAAAGTGATCAGTTTTAAGGCGGCTCCCCGGCTGTAATATTTATTGGTCACACTTCCCTTTAATATATAATCACTAAAGTTTTCAACAGATCATCATCTTCATGTTCATTATTCCACTGCTGTTGAGGTCATTCCCACAATGCTCTGTCACAGGTACTTGTCCAACATCAGCCAGCAAAGTTCATCCAACGTAAGACTGGTGTCTCCTGACAAAGTATCAGGAGACCGTAATGGCCTCAGTGTTTCCCCTGGGCTACCCGTGAGGAGTGGAAAGGTGGGTTTTATTATATAATTATCAATGACATTTATTAAATTTCCCATTGCAAGGGATCAGTGATCAAAACACAACAACTGGAAGCCACCTTGTGTTTTTGAAAGTGTTTCAATATGCACATGTAGCTATCATAATGTAATAAATACCGCAGATGGACAGAAAAACTTACCAAATACTGTTCAAAATAAAGAATAACTGAATGAATATGCATCCAAAAGGTAAGATACCACCAATGGCAATGCCTGGCAATGGACGAGTGTAAATACTCTGAAAACAACAGGAATTATAAATAATAGTCTTAATCTAAATTATGCTATACCTTTGCTATCCCAAAATTAAAGATGATGCAATTGCTGCCAGAGCTAGCTTTGTTTGATGTGAAGAAAGACTTCACACAATTTGTTTGGATAAATGTCTATGTGCAGACCCTGGGAGGGGGGTGGGGGGGGGGAACTACCACCCCAATGGTGCAGATATAGTAATAACAATAACATAGCAGGTACTTATTACTAGGTAAAATTAACACTGATATGGCCAACAATTACAAGTCAAACCCACCAATGTGAGGGCAATATGCAGCCATCAGATAAGCTTTAAAAGACGTTATGACTGGATGGATAGGGGAGGAGGTGGGATTTCAAAAATAAACAGAGAAAAGCATGCAGTGGCACTTTCATCCCGGCAAGTGAACACACAATGGTAAATGGTGCTCCCATGCCCAGTCCACCCAATTATTGTTTCAACCAGCCAATATTTATCAAAACAAATAAATGAGGAATAGCATAACAATTCTATTGCTAACAACAATTTCTTTCAAGATTGAAACAGTCTGATGAGAAATACAATAAAAGTTTTATATGCGGGAACCCCTCCCCCCGGGGATATCGGGATATGTTAAGAGGTTATTAACCGAGGGTGAGGTCTGTACGGGAAAATATCAGACCGAGGTCTTGACAATAAAGACCGAGGTCTGCTATTTTTCTGTTCAGAACGAGCAAGCGAGGTTGATAAATCGTTTATTATATCGCTTTTTTTCTTAGCGATGTACGAAATCGCAAATATTTTATCGCCGAATCTCTCATTATTGAACTGAAAAATACATTTTAAAAACACACACTAAACTGGCTAAAAACACTTTGCAGATATGAAAAGGCAAAAATTTAACAAATATTTATTGCAATACTTTACAAGTTGTTTTTAATTTCCCGGTCTGAAAAAATACGAAAATTGGGCTGTTGTCATAGAAACGGTCCAATACGCCTTTGGATGGACCGCGCGTCAACCAATCAGAATTCGAGAAATATTTATACCATATAATAAACTATTTTTAAATACCTGGTAGGGCATTTGACTTGGTAAATGTATCTGGTTATGTATAGATATGACAGGCAGTTCAATGGGTAGTTTCTTGAAACCAAGATAAGCACCAAGGAATGTCAGTGGAACAGAAATACCAAACCTACAGAGAAACATGGGTCAAAATAGGCTTGTGTAATTCTATCAATCTACCAAAAAAGTTTATTGCTATCCAAAATAATTACTGTCACTTAATATTATAGACCAAATCGGAATATGGCGATCTCCTTTATTTCTTGACTGACTATAGCCTTGTGTTCATGTTGGAACATGTACAATAAAGTTTTCACATGTATGAGAAGCTAGTCAGTCAAAACAATAGATATTCATAATGGTCACCATTTTTTTAATTCGGTGTATAAACAGCTCTCATCACTTTCACTAAAAACTGTGGGCAGTATGTATATAGAATATATTTTACCACAAAGCCAGGAGTACCAGTATAGTATTAAAAGGTACAGCAGCTGATGAACCTTCCCCCCACTGAACAATATTGAGAATAAAAAATATACTGAACACAACCCTGCGGACAATAAAATAGCAACATTATAACAATAATGCTGATGATAACGGTAGCATGTCGTGATAATGATGAGGATTGAATTTCTAAATGATAATAATAGTGATAATGTGCAATATATACAATAGATGTGATAGTGATGATTATGTTATGGCAATTAATGATGATTATCTAGGATATATATATGAGACTGACACTCTGACCACTCGACCATGCTGCCTCCTAATTGATAATAAAGATATACTTTAATCATACATCATACCCGGGGACAAACAAAGATGACAGTATCACATGAGACTTCCAACGCTCTCCACCAAACACTGAAAGTAACCACAAAAAATAATTTGTTCCATTAGTATTTTATAAAATACACTGAGATAGAAATGTCTGTAGAAGTTATGGGTTGAATTACTTAACGTAAAGCAAAATGAATGTCTTACTTTTGTAGATCCTTGCTGAAACATATCCTCCAGGTAACCCAAAACATACAAACGATACCAATGAACATGTCATCAAAGCACCAGGGTTAGCGGGGGACAATAACCCAAAACAGGCAAACACTGCAAGCAATGATATAACAAGTTAACAAGGTGTTATATAGATAAATAACTTAGCAAAGTAGTTGTTAAAGATAACGTTATACATGTAGCACAAACATTGTAGCTGATTTAATAGGTGAACTTAGTGCATGTTTACAAGGCGATGCTAATGATTCACAATATGGTTGGTTGTCAAAACCATAACAAACTATGCCATTTTACGTCCACCTATATATTACTTCAGATCTCAAACCTTCAATAGTTATAACAGCTGACTGAACATTTTCATATTCAAAGTTTGTGTGAAGCATTTTTAAATCAATCAATTTTAACGTCTACAAAACAAAGACATTCTGTTCAAACAGCAATGTTCTTATTATTATGGAGTGTGCATGTAGTCTTACCCAGGGTAATGAATGTCATGATGAAGATCTGTGAGCCTGATCCCAGTAAAACAGACAACAACATGCCTTTCCTTGGGGCACGGAACACATCACCATGGACTAGCTTCCAACCAAACACTTTTTCTACATCTTCTTCCTACATGAACATGCAACAAATGTCATATTCTTATCAATACAGCGTGACATATATATATATGACGTATATATCTTCTAAACTAGAGATGGTGGTTGAAGTCTGATCCTTGCCTCTTATGATGTGTAATGAAACTACACTCAAAAGAATTCTGTATAAATAATCTGTCTTCCCATTTTAATTCAAAATTTGGGGTCTGTGCATGTGGAAGCATGAATCAAGGTCACATTTACTGGACAATACCAAGTTTCATTAGGTTTCAGATAAAAAAAAATCTTAATGATATTACAAAATTAAGACAATTTCAGCCATAATTTCTTTTAACCCATGCTATAACATGCTCAACGTGTGCTGTGATGTGTGCTGTAATGTAGTGTGGTGTGGTGTGGTGTGCCCTGATATGCATGGTGTGCTGTGCTATAGTGTTCTGCAATGTATAGTGTGGTGTGTCCTGATATGCATGCTGTGCTGTGCTATAGTGTTCTGCAATGTATAGTGTGCTGTGCTGTGCTGTGGTGTGTCTTGATATGCATGGTGTGCTGTGCTGTAGTGTTCTGTAATGTAATGTAATGTAATGTATAGTGTGGTGTGGTATGTCCTGATATGCATGGTGTGCTGTGCTGTAGTGTGCTAGCTGTGCTGTAATGTGTGCTGTGTTGTGCGGTGCTGTAGTATACTATAATGTACAGTCTGCTTCATAAATCAAGACATTTGATGCAGTATGTAACTCTTACCCCACTATCAATTGGAATGTATTTTTTTGCAATATCTTTGTGCAGTGTTCTCAGCATAATCCTAGCCACCATACCAGACAAGAACAGTACAAATACAAGGGAGTTCATAATACTAAAACAATAACAACAACAATTATTTATTGCAATTAATATATTTTTCAGTGTAAAAATGTGACTGTATACCATACCTGAACCATTGAATCTGTGTGTTTGGCATGGACAGCAGGATATAATCCCAACGAGAAGCCCACTTTATGTAGTTATTTTTCTGTTGAATTTACAATTACCGGTAATATTTAACTTTCATAGAGCATCAGAGCAAAAAGAAAGGGAAGAAAATAGTGAAGGGAAGAAAATAATTAAGGAAAGAAAAGACTGAAGGAAAGAAAGAAAGAAAGAAAGAATTAAAAGAAGGAAAAAACATGTGATTAACAAGTTGTTATACCTCAAACTTGACAGAGTATGTGTAATGGATTTTCAAAGGAGAGGTTATCTTTAAAGGGATTCCAAGGACATTTTCAGAACTGCAATCATTAGGCTTGCTGTGCTTGATACTACAAAAACAACAACAATAACAATTAAATCAAAACTTATTGGTACTATGTTACTTTCTATCTAACATGTACAGCTGGTGCTCAATAAATATATACTGAGTCAACATTGTTTTCTAGCAAAGCCCAACAATATATGGTTGGAATAATTGTACCAAATTTGTTTAAGTTGTTTCATGCATGGTGATATGAGTGACTCAAATCTCATATATAAGCTATCTCAAATCAAATCAACAAATTATACTTTGGCCACAGGCAGCCCAACTGCTGCATGGTTAATAAAAAGTGATGAATACATGTGTTTAATAGTTTGCTTAGAAATCTAACAGTTACTGTTTTTCTCTTTTTTTTAACAGTCGTTATATAATCATAAGGAGTCAGGTGAAACTTCAAACATGAAAAAAAACTAAGAAGTCATCTTTTTGTGAATATTTTTACGTGAAATTTATTTTTACGGTCAGCCGAAAGACGAAACACAAAACCAAATGTTGCAGTTCCCATTTTTTACATTCTCTGAATGTTGACTGAATATGAAGCATCAGCTGCGACAGAAAAATAGGTGACCAATCAGTTGCTGTTACCATGACAACTTAAATCTTCAAACGAGAAATTAGACAGCCCATTTTGCATGGTCTGCGGTAAGCGCTTGTTTCCATAGCCCAAACCGCCCATGATCCGAAAAGACTGGAAACGAACTAACAATCATCTTACGTGTTTAAGTAAACGAATGTTACGTATCTATGGTTGTCCATTCGTTTCAAAAATGGGGCCTGCTGTACGCGTTTTTTTCCCAACGTACAATCTTTAAAACGCGTATATATGCATCTTTTTTGCGTGAAAGCGCGATATTTTGTGGCACACTTTAGCGACCGCGTATACGCATATATAACCTTCCGCTGGACGGTTTACCGTAGGCTCTGGGGACAAGAATGATAGTACAAAATATTACATACTTGTAACATACCTTCTTGGTACTAGCTTTGCCGACAGTAGTCTAGCTCCTACCCAGTCTTCACTAATTCCACTATGATAGGTAATAGTAATATCCACATGATTGAACACATAATGGGTGTCTGCCTGGTTGAATTTGGTCTGAAAGAAATAATTTAAAAAATATGAGTAAATAACAATAATATATATAAATATATACATGTAAACCTTAGTCTGTCTAAACAACCACCCACCCGCCCACCCACCAACTCTAATAATGAAGACTTACACTAGTAACACAAGCGTCCCTGGCTTGTCCATCGGCAGTCACATAGCAACCAATAGGGAAACCAGTTGAACAGTATTTTCTTTCTTCATCAGTGACATCATAGCACCAGGTAACAGGCATATTGTCAATGATCCTAGACAACAAACAAATGATTTAGTGTTAACACTGTTTTACGTTTCTATGTGCTGATCAAAACAACAGTTGAATCAGGGAAACTTGGTTGATTCTCTTCTATCAACAAAAATTGGGTCAGGTAGACTTACTTGAAATGAGTTGATATGAACAAGTAGATGTGTTATTTTGTATAAAAAAGTAAAACAATTAAACCATCAATTTCGTATTGTATTTATGTAATTTTAAGACAATTGTTGTTATTAACTGCAGGGTATGAGCCAGGCTGTGTCATATATTGTGCCATATTCTTTTTCAAAACGTATTTGTCCCCTTACATACTGCGATTTCTAGTCACAAGCCAACAACAATAATTTCAAACACAAACGAAAACTAGAGTTTTGGTGCGCGTCTATTACTGTATTTCAAGGTAACACATCATCATCATCTCCTTCCCCTCTCTGGAGACCTAGCTTCATAGGGTGCGTCTACTATTTCCAGTAGGCGCTGAAAGTTTGTTCTGTCAATCATCTTTCTCTTCAACTGCTGAGCATCGACACCCAGCAGTCTCTCGAATCTGATCCAACTCGGCGAACGTTCATCAAACAATATTTGTTTTCTAATGTCGCCATTGTTCATCCTGCAGACGTGCACCAGGTATTTCAATTTACGCAAAAGGACTTGATTGATGTAGTCCTGGTAATACGGTGCAGGTCCGTGTTTAAACTTCCACTGCATCTGGTTTTTGTTGTTTACATTTCCAACTCCATCATACCCTCTGTCGTTTATACCCTCCTCCTCCCTTCATCATCCTCAAAAAACCGTTCAAAACCACCTCGGCCTTTGCAACTTCTTTCGCATATTCTAAAATGTCAGTTGCAGATCGATAAACTTGCGTCACAATGTTCATGTCAGACTCTGTAAAAATGGATTAAATCGATTCCAAACTCTCTGAAATTGAGGTCAGGATATACTTAGTATAGAGAAAAAAAAGATACGGCAAAAAGACAAATAGAAACTTATTAAGTGAATTTATCGCCGATCGGTAACTGACAATTTTGTCTGCCGGTTACCTTGGAAATACAGTTCATAAATATCTGCCAAAACTTTACTTTTTGACTTTGTTTGAATTATGTCTAGTTTGGTCACGTGTGACTAGGAATCTCAGTAAAAAAGAAGATAAGCTTTTATAGATTATCCCCATTTCTTTTTTATGTGTGAAATTTGTAAATTATTACAAACTCGATGCTACCCAGACTGGAGCGAGCAGATCGTTAAATATTACTGTTTCATCATGTTAAAATACTCAGAAAATTGATCCAATAAAATTGATACATTGTCAAGTTCACAAGGTGACATTGAGCCCTCTTTCTAAAAATGTTCCCTAGTAGAAGCTTACCAGTGGTTTTGATAGTTAAGAGCAATGCCATTTCTCAAGAAGTCTAGTTTCATCATGTCGTTCACATTTTTGGGGTCGTATTCTTTGGTGCATAAAGGCTGGCATGGTAATGGCTCTTTAAAACTTATCTGGAAAAATTACATTCAGTTCCATGTACTTTTTTTGTAACATGTGAATAAGTAAGAATAAGAATGCATAAATGTGTGGTGATATATATTTTGCTTACATTATAACCGGACTTAGAGATTCTGTCTCCTAAAACAACCTGGAAATAAAATAGCATTTCATTTCAATTCAATGACATTTTTTTTCAACGATATTTTCTTTCAATGACAGGGGTAAGGGTACTCCCTTTGTCCAAGTGGTAGGGGTGATCGGCGGTCGATTTTGCAAATGATCCCTAAAAGGTGCGTGTAAATTAAGGGACTGTCAAAGCCTTGTTGATTTAATATAAAAAGTGCAACGTTGTTGGCAGCTACGCTTTTTTATTAACAAAGCCAAGTTAAAATCACCTTTACCGTTACAGAGTCATGTTACATAATTGACTAAAATACAACATTTTGGACAAATATAATTTTTATGTTACATGCTGACTAAATATGTTTGCATGGTCTTGAAAGTCACGTTGCCTTTATAATACGACCGTTAAAAGTCAAGTTGCGCATAATGTATTATGTTAATCATGCCAGGGACATTTTCGTACTTTGACCTTGTTTCAGTGAGATAAAATGCAAAATCATTCCATATATAGCTTATCAGGTACAGTAGTGGTTACACTGGAGTCATTTACCGCGGTAAAAGTCCCAAACACCACGGTAAACACGTTTTTGTAGTGTAACCGACATTTCCCGAGGTAAATTCACCGCGGTGAATAACCATGGATACGTCAAAAAGAACAAAAGAATTCCCCATGACAGTTCCCGAGCTCAAAAGCTACATTTTTCTGTTCCCCAAGGTAAATAAACCAATCAGATTGCTTCGGCTAGATAATCCAGGAAACGACATGCTGTGAGCATGGTAGACCAGATTGAAGATTAGGGTCAGGGTCAAATTTTTACCACGGGGAATCGGTTTATGTGTAACCGGTATCACCACGGTAAATAAAATACCACAGTAACTAGACCTAGGTAAGTTTACCACGGGAAATCGAATTTTGAGCACAAGTGTAACCACAAGTAGTATCTTGGATACGCGCGATCACGGGACTAGGGTGTGCCTTTGCTTCATATCTTATGACGACGTCTACAGTCTTCATTCTGATACGAAATACCGTACAGTCTACACGCATCGCCCTCCTCCTCCCCTTGCCTGTCCACGGTAATGTACTGTTATTGGGGCATTCGTTTTTATTGCCCTCACCTTTACTGGTCCAATTAAGATTTTACTTAGTGTAACAATTGACAATGTATTTTTTATATTAAAAACGGATTTGCGGGCTTTTCCCCAAAGCCATTTAAGCCATGACACGTGTTGTTTATTTTGTCTGCCCAGTAAACGAGCTCGGTAAATGCAGCAATGAATAATATTATGAATACTATTAAGCATAGGAACATAAAGGACCCTAAAAGGTACGCACAACCAAATAAAGAACGCATATCACCCCTACCACTTGGACAAAGGGGGTATCACCTCCACCGGGTTATATATTTAAGTCTAAATGCCATATATTACATGCCCCAAGTTTTCAGATGGATAACTTTTTTCTTTGGTTTGGCAGAAATTAAACCTAAATAACAAGATAAGAGAGCGATTTTTTCTAACTAGCAGAAAAGTGGGAGAAATTCAGTTAAAATAACTGCATAAAATAATGATAATACTTTTTAGTTTCTAGTCCTTGACTCTCAATATCATCATGCAACATCATTACCATCATCATCATTATGTTTAATTGATATACAGAATTTAAAGCCAAAAATGCCAAACAAAGAGTTAAGATACAGTATTTCATCATAGATGATTTTTGATGTGTCCGGACATGTTACAATTCATGAGAAATTACACATGGTTTGGGCTTCATGAGTTAAGGTTCTCATGATTTGGGCTTCCTGTGTTCTTGTATAAGCGACCATCTCCTGTAAGCAACCACTTTCTCCTGCTCCGAGGGTGGTTGCTTATGAGAGAGTCAACTGTATTTACAATCATTTTCATTTTCTCCTCATCATCATCATCACTATATATATCATCATTTTTATTTCAAACACTTGCCTTGAATATTCATATGGTATAACTGAATCCACTGAATCAAGACGATTGACAAAGAGGTCAATTTTTGACTGTAAATAAAAACAGAATACAGTAATAGCCCGCGTATAAGAACCTGTTGGGCTAAAATTTTCATTTTAAGCCCCGGCCCCTGCACATAAGAACCAATTAAGGTTTAAATACCATTTATATAAGAACTTTATAAGAATCTATTTAGGCTAAATTGAAAAATCCAGGTTCTTATACGCGGGCTATTACTGTATACAAAATGTCTGATAAGTATGTATACAGCTATTTCAAAAAACGTTGAATACTGAATAGTGCATTCCAAGACCAAAGGGCATTGTGGGTCTCATTGATTCATAGTAAATAATACATATACAGCGATAATTACCCCCCTGTAACTAGCTTGTATATTGTTTTGAATGGAATGCACTAAGAATAAAATAACTAATTATCATTTATTTTACTTTAATCAATATTACATGACCCAAAATGCATTTCAGTCTTGCAATGCACTATTCAGTATGCAGTATTCAGTATTCTACGTTTTTTGAAATAGCTGTATATAACGTTGTCTTCATCTGCATAGCAGCAATATCGTCAAAATTCAATATTATAATAATTTATCATCAATCAAAAATTATAATTATTATTAGGATAATCATCATTATCATAATATCACTTAAATGAAGTTCAACATTAATATTATAACCAACAACATATCATATCAACATGTATCACTACCAACACGCTTGCCACCATTCACTGCAAAAAGTGATTACTTGAACCAAGTAGTAAAATTACTGTTACGTGTTAAGTGATTTCATCTACCGGGTACTTGATTAATAGATTAATTAGTATAATAACTATTGAGTTAGTGTTGATTTTATATTGATTAAGATATTTATCTATAAGTATATATTACCTAGTTACTCGATCTGGCCTTTAAGTTGATTTTAATTGTCATTTGCGTGTTCAGGTATGTAACCTGTATGTAGATGTTTTGAGAAATCAATTTTCTCTTTTTAATGTTAATGTTTATGGGGGTACGTCGATTCCGGCCAACGCTCCACAGTAAAAGTCGAGGAGGAGAACGAAAACACATTGAAAGAGAGCTCCTTCAAAAGAACAGCCAGCAAATGTAAATTTTGAATTTACAATATTAATTGAATTTATAAATTATTTTTGTCTGGTAAATAGAGTGCTTATCAACTTTCGCGACGTTTTTGCAAACGACGAGACAGAGGTCGCTCATAATCACAGGATACATTTAAAAATCAACACGGGGGAGCATCCTCCTGTTGCGAGTGAAGTTGCGATGATGTTGCGCCGCACTCCGTTTGCTCTTTGGGATGAAGTTGAACAACTGTCTCGAGTGATGGGAGAGAGAGGAGTCATCTGTGATTCGATATCACTGTTACTCAAGAAATGGATCATACCGATTTTTCCACTGCCATCTTTTAGGGAGTGCTTGGACTCACTGGGAGGTTCAGCCAAGTTTAATACGTTGGAACTGCATAGTGGTTATTGGCAGATCCGGATTGAACCAAAGGAGAAAACGGCATTCATAACAGCAACAGGACACTGGGAGTTCATCGTCATGCCCTTTGGTGTCCAAAAATGAGCCAGCAGTGTTTTGCCGCCTTATGTCAGACTGCACGAGGGGGTTGTCCTTGAAGGGCGTCGCTATCTATCTGGACGATATAATAATCGGAAGTGCTAGTTTTGAAGAGCATATTCGTCTGCTTAAAGAAGTCCTCGTCCGTCTTCGAGATGCTGGTTGACAGTCAAAAGTTCCAATGTTCATCTGTGCCAGAAAACACAGACGCACAGAATCCTATTGTCTTTTTGAACATTTACTTACGGCTCGCAAATTATTCAAAATATATAGGCATACTTCGAATAAATGATCGACATGGATAGTTCTGATTGGTTGTTTGAACGTCTCTCATGGGAATGTCACTGCTGATAATTAGAGTTACTACACATCGCAGCTTAACTTATTACACCGCATTGGGATTTGAACATCAGCCACAAAAGCCTTAGATAATGAGCTCATATATTCAGCTTAAAAAAGATAGTCTTATAAAAAGGATTTATGTTGAAGTAAAATGTGCAAAATTTTGCTTGAATTACGATGTTAATTTTGCATTTCCTACCTTTTTACAGGGTGTTAAAAAACCCACAAATTACAGTTTGAATATTGGCACTACACACAAATGCCAATTTTTGACAAATTTGAGCTCAAAAATTATATTCTTTGTTAATGACATTAATTATTAAACATTTGATGGTACGAACGTTTAATTTAGTCAACTTTTCATCTTTGATTTGCGCCTCATACCTTTTTGAGATCACCTTTTAAAACCTTTTAAAATGTATTTTATTTCACGAAGTTGAGAAATTTTAGGCTGTTTTCTTTGTAAATTACATCATTAAATACGCTTCGCCTGATTGAACTTCGCGCCCAAACAGCAGAAAAGACCCGGATGTGTCCGGGCATTCTGTGCAATGGAGGTTTCTTGAATTTTGGTCTCGTTTCCTTCGCGACTGGCCTCGGCCCCAAACACCCAAAGTGTCCGCGCGACCTTTTGGGACTGGACTATGATTGCTTTTATGTCATGGTTGACCACGTGACTGTTCACTCTCCCATTGCTCTCCCTGCTCTCCCTGCTCCTCGTTTGCCCCTGGCTTGCTCTCGTTTGCTCCTCGCTTGCTCCTCATTTGCCCCTCGTTGCCTTCTCGTTTGCTCCTCGTTTGCTCCTCGCTTGCTCCTCGCTTGCTCCTCGCTTGCTCCTCGCTTGCTCCTCGCTTGCTCCTCGCTTGCTCCTCGCCTGCTCCTCGTTTGCTCCTCGTTGGCTCACCTATGCCCACCTAATCCACCTCTAGAAAAAACAAGGTATAATTTCATCCTTACATAACTACTGTCGATGATCTTACAGACCACTTCACATTATCTCTGACGTCAGCAATTGACAGTTTTTCCCACTTAAGTCCATAACACTGAACGACTCGGCTAGGTGGCGATACTTCAGAAACAGAGCCAAGTATGAAATTCAAAACAGCAAGACAAAATTCTACTCGGATAAAGTTAAAAACGTTGGCCCTAATGACTATGGTGGAATACAGTTAACGTTTTATCCGGAAGAAGCAAACGCAACCATACCATCCTCTTAGAAAAAAATGGTTCTACCCTGACTGAACCTGCTGAGATTGCCACCGCTCTCAACAATTTCTTCTTATCAGTTAACGCAGACATCCTAGAGCTTGACATGGGAAACATACCGCCCCCACCAACTGAGGCTGAGCAACTTCCCACCATCACTCCCATGAAGTTTGTAAAAAACTATTGGCATTAAATTCCAACAAAGCTTTGGGGCCCGATAACATACCAACCCGAATACTGAAAGATTTCGCCTACGAACTCGCACTCCCTGCGACCAAGATCTTTGACGAATCACTCTCCTCAGGAATTTTTTTCTCAATGCTGAAAGAGATCATTTATTACACCAATCCCTAAGTCGCGGCCCGCATCTTTTCTCAAGAAGACCAATTCCACTAACGTCGTGCCTTTCAAAGGTATTGGAGGATTTTGTTGTTAGCTGGATTATCTCAGACGCTGGTGACGCGATGGATCCTAAACAGTTTGGATGTGTATATATTTTTGGAGGAGAGGTTTGCCTTTAACAAAATATACTTAGATTTTTCGTCGGAAAAGCATTTTTGGTTCCACGTGTTCCGCTGTTCCGCTGTTTGTTCCTCCCTACTTAACTAACAGTTCCTTTATCTAAGATATCAGAGGGTTACATATTCTAAATCTTTATTTTATCTCTATTAAAGCAAAACTCTTTATATAAGTGTCTTATTATTCTGTTATATTGTACATAATCACTGT
>OX459096.1:19378229-19490379 GCA_949775045.1 Metridium senile
GGGTTTGTATCTGACCATTTCTTGAAAATACTCGAAGCTTACGTGGAACGGCTCTTAACAAAAACTTTTAGAGACTTGTATTAAAGCCTAATAGTTTTGACTTTGTAAGGTAGATTTGGTAGTGTGTCACGTTTATGATTGACTTCGTTTTAGACTGCGAGTTCAGAACACAATGGTTAAGATTATATCAGTTCAATATTATTTAATATTATCTGTCGCACTTGCATCAGTGTACTTCGTTTGGAATCGTTTCAGTGCACTTTGCTTGTCGACAATGTATTAAACTTATTTAAAGCGACTAACAATATGAATGAAATGCTACGTAAACTAACAATAGACTCAACAGAGAAAAGCAACAACGATCGATACGTCAGTACCTTGCATCCTTGGTCTTCATTTTCCTTTGAACAGTACGAAACAGGAGCCAAACCAGGAAGATAGAACGATAAACATGGAGACCAAAAGGCTGCCAACAAAACAATGATTCCTAATTTTGAGACCATTCTGAGGCGTCTAAACTAAACAAGAACACGTAGTGATGGTTTTGTTGGAATATAAGCTGGATGCTAGATGGTTTTTAGTTAACTTCGCAATTCTGTATTAGTCTAGAACCGGAAGTGACGTTTTTGCTGAAAAGTCACGTGATTGATAGTAAATTGATCTGACGTCTCAAAATAGACAAATAGAAAAGAGAATCGCGATGCTAATAACGAAAACCATCTAAAATCCAGTTTGTATTCGACCCAAATTATCCCTACATATTGTAGTTAAGTTTAGACGCTTCAGAATGGTCTCAAACTTAGGAATCATTGTTTTGTTGGCGGCGTTTTGGTCGCCATGTTTATCGTTCTATTTTCCTGGTTTGGCTCCAGTTTCGTACTGTTCAAAGGGAAATGAAGACCAAGGATGCAAGGTACTCGTTGTTTGTTTTCTCTACTGTGTGTATTGGTAGTTTACGTAGCAGTTCATTTATTGTTAGCTTTAATACATTGTCGACAAGCAAAATGCAAACGATCCCGGCCAAACGATGCAAATATTTGAAATATTACATGTAAAAACATTTTCAGGTTTTCGTCGAAGCCGTAATTTTTATAGTTTTCATAAGTCTTTTCCCCATATAAGAGCTCTGATTCCCCCACAACTATTTATACCAAAATGAAGTGGAAGAGTAGTAATTTAACAACAATGAAAAGTATTTCTGGGCACTTTATGTTTTGGCAACAAAATATCGCACTTTCGGGGGCACTGCGTCTACACATCAACATTAGATGGTTCTTTTCATTATTAAAACCCAGTTAACTGGTTCAAATTTATTGTTAGAATGTAGTAGCAAAATGCAAATCCATCGATCAAAATGAGACTTTATGCGAAATATTGAATGTAAACAAGTTTTTAATATATGCAAGTATGCATCCATCCATATAGCGCAGAACTCATATACTCACCCCTACCACCACGGGATATGCTCTATATTAATTTAGTATCCAACAACTTATGGTCTATCACAAATCGCGCGCTCTCATTGGCTACTCAGCCATGGGCTATTGGGTGATAGCCCATGGTTGGGGAAAGCGCCGGTTTTGTAAACTATTGAAAAAGTTTCTTGATTCTTCTATTTCTTCAAAAACGGCTTAGTACTGAATATAATGCTTTTCTTTGAATCGTAAATTACAAATACGAGCAATAAAATGACAAAAAAGCACATAATTTTGATGTTTTGTGAATGAATTTTGACATCACACGATTCTTCAGTTTGATCGATTGAGAACGCCAGATTTTTAAACTTTCAGCTTGGAACTTTTCTTAATTCCTCCGTCTTTCTAAAATGTTTAGTAGTTTTAACACTAAAAGCATGCTATTTTCAGCCGTTAAAATTAAAGTACTAGGGAGAAAATCGCAAAAACAGTGGAGAATTTCGATGTGTTTTGAATACATTTTCACTTGCCGTCACACGTCATTGAGCGCGTGCTCGGTATTTTCACTTTCGATTATCTGTCCGTTTTGTCAAAATAAAACGATTGAAATATTATTTTTCTTTCAAAATATGGCAAAGTTTGACCTATAAGTTGTTGGATACTAAAACAATTAGACCTCTCGCCCTCATGGGCTACGGGTCGATAGCCCACTTGGCCTCGAAGACTCGGCCTCGTGGGCTATTGATCCGTAGCCCATTCGGGCTTCGGGTCTAATTGTTAATTATAATATAGCTTAGATAGTACGTAAGATCTGATTGGTTGATTCACTCAAAAAAGCTATGCTCTATTTCACCGGTAGAGACATGGTTTTTGATTGACAGCTCACAATTTTAATAAAAAAATTTCTGTAAGCTATTACATTTATTAAAAACGGCTATTAAAATGTAAAGACTTTCCATCTTATGAACTTTCTGTTAATCTTAACCCTCAAGCCAACGGTGCAATGACATGCAAACGCGACAAAAATCAGAGACATGGTTTTGAAAATACGCCGCATTTAGACAAACTGTAAAGTTGGAAGTCAAGTTGAATCTGATCAAAAACAAAAACAATTAAAACAAAAGGAAAACAGCGTTTCAAATTGGCAATAATTTTTACTTCATTTTATCCTTGAAATATGAAGATAATTTTTAAGATAATTTCATAGTGTAGAAGTGAGATTTTTTTGCAATTGAACTCGATTAATCTTGAACAAATAAGCTTACATGTTGAATTTATCGACGGCAAAATATTATATTTTGTTTTATAAAAACAAACAAACACATAATCAAGTACAGAATTATAAATGTGCTTTCTAGTTTTTTAATCTTATAAATAAACCATGTTTGAAAACAAGCAATGTGAACAAAAAGGCAGATTTACAATTATCGATCTTTCGTCAAAACTGATAAACCTTAATAGACCTGCAAACGTTTGATTAAAAGTAAATAAATACATACTTTCAGCAGCCTAAGTAATCTTGTAGATGAGGTCTTTGTTCTTTTTAACTTCAAAACGTTGTATACAGCAAGCTTGTCTTGTTCAAACTGTTTTTTTTTTCTCAGTGAATAAATTGCTGTCAGTTGGCTCGGCTTTCACTACTCAAATAAAATTCAATTTCGCTTGAATTGCTGTATATATGCCAGTCTCCTGCAAGAGTTCAGCTAAAGGTTTTTGTTTTTAGGTAGAGAAGTAAGCCATATCTATGTTTTAACGGTTTTTTTCAGTAAAATTCCTTCTTTTCAGCTAGCAAAAAAACCCGGGAAGAAATTGAACAACACCTTGGTCACTTTTTGGTCAAGATTGCTCAATAGTACACTGATTACGATTGGTTCATTTGCCAGTGGTGTTAGTTTTGAGAATTGCAATTTTACTCAGCAAATAAAACTATGTTTTTACGGGAAAACCTGCATTGCTATATTATAAAAGCAATAGAAGCCAGTTCCTATAACTCTACAAGTGAAATAGAGCACTTGGGATGTTGTTAGAAACACTCGAAAAAGTTATAAAATCACTCGCTTTCAGCTCGTGATTTTATAACTTTTCTCGTGTTTCTCCCAACATCCCGCGTGCTCTATTTCACCGGTAGAGTCATAGGAACTGGCTTCTATTGCTTAAATAGCGGCCGACTAGAAGTATTATAAATCACCTTTTTTTCAGTGAATGGTGGAAAGTGTATAGTGACACATGTTGATAAGATATGTTGTTGGTTAAAATATTAATGATTGTTAAAGTGATATTTTAATATGATAACAATGATTATCCTGATAATAACTATGATAATTTTTGATGATAAATTATTATAATGGTGAATTTTGAAGGTATTGCTGCTGCTGAAGATAGCGTACATGATAGTGATTCATAAAATACTTACCACATACTTATCAGACATTATTTTGGATATTCTGTTTTTATTTACAGTCAAACATTGACCTCTATGTCAATCGTCTTAATTCAATGGATTCGGTTATACCATATGAATATTCAAGGCAAGTGTTTGTAATAATAATTGTGGTATTAAATGATGATGAAGAGGAGAAATATGGAAATGATGATGATAATATTAAATACAGTTGACTTAATAAGCAACCACCTTCGGAGCAGAAGAGAACCAGATGAGGCCCAAACCATGTGTAATTTGTAACACATACACACAAACACTTCAATAATCTCTACAAATTTAAAAAATACTGTATCTTAACTCTTTGTTTGGCATTTTTCCTCCATGGTATCTAGATGTTTTAGGTATAGCTTTTTCCAAAAGGTACCAATCTAATGACTTAAATTTGGGATGGTCGCATAAAGGAGAGGAAAAAACATAAAAAAGTAGAAAATTTGAACACTAAAGGTGGTCGCTGTTGCTTAATTGCGAGAGAGATTTATTGCAGAGTTTATATGGGAAACAAAACATGAAATTGAAAGAGTGATCTCTTAAAGGAGATGGTGTCTTACAAGAGTGGTTGTTCAAAGAGAGTCAACTGTACATATATAGTGTTTTTGATAAAATTAGGCAGAAATGGATGAAATGATGCTGATTAAGTAATAATAAATCTACGAAACAATTGTACAATTCATAATTGTGTTTTTTCATCAGCTTATTTTAATTATTTAATAGAAAAAAACCAAGCTTTCTAGCAACTTGGTCTTCATCAGGGCAATTTAAAACAAAAATAAGCTGATGAAATAACACAGTCAAAATTATGAATTTAAACATGCATGGCTTACAAACATTTACTGAATTGTACAACTATTTTGAGTTTTGTACATGCAAATTTGTACAAGATTAGTGTAATTAAACAGTAGATATTTGGTTCTGTTTTATGGATATTATATGGTGTGCATTTTAATGATTTATGATATAATTGGACAATGGTGCAGGATGATGATTATGGAGGTGTTGATATAAATGATTAAGCTTATGATGAAAGTGATAAAGATGTTGTGATGAAAATACTATTTTTATATTATTTTTATAATGGCAGTGAAATCCTATTATGGATATTGCATGAACTAGATAGATTGAGGTGTTGTTAAAAACTGTGTATAAATTAAATTAAACTAGATGCTCTAGGAGCGCGAAGTCGGGCTAGTCATAAAATCAACACAGGAGGCTAAACAATTCTAAGTTGGGCTTCCTGTGTTCGTTCCCAAAGCATCATGAGGAACTATACGCGACACGACAGATAGATAGATAGATTGACTAAAAGGTAAACCTAGAGTCGGGCCCTCTAGCCCGACTAATGAGATGATGATGGTAATGGTGTTGATCTAGTGGAGGGTCAAAGATTATAGAATGTATCAAAACCTGTTTGAAATGTTCAGAAACCAAAAAAGTATTACTGGTATCATTATGTCATGCAGTTATTTTAACTGAATTCTTCCACTTTTCTGCTAGTTAAAAATACTTCTTTTATCTTTTTATTTATAGCTTTGATTTTTGCCAAACCAAAGGAAAAGGTTATCCATCTGAAAACTTGGGGCAGGTAATATGACATAAATTTTAGACTTTACATTTTTCTGTGTGTTTCATTCAATTATTTATATACTTATAATTTGTATCTGGTTGTACCTTCTAAAGCTCAATTACATTCATTGATACAAATTAAAAGGTTTAAAATCCCTAGAGCTACTGAATTTATTATAAACATTTTATATAGTTTCTTTTACTTAGGTCATTAAATCTGTAATTAATATGATTGGGTACAATTGTGTCAAGCACATTTCTTTATTTACAATACATCAGTCATCAATAAATTTGTTAATTATGATATTACATACAAACATATATATTGAATATTTTTCTTTAGATTTTATAAATCATTTAGAAAAGAGTGAGCTCAGTAAAGAAAAGATTAAAAAAAAGTGATGACATTATTTTTAAGTTTCTACTATTGTAGTACGTACATTGATAAAAATACAATGTCATTTTATTTCCAGGTTGTTTTTGGAGACAGAATCTCAAAGTCTGGTTATAATGTAAGCAGAAAAAATATCACCACTCTTTTCCTTTGTATTCCTTTTGTTTTCTTTCCCTTGCATTCCATTCCTTTTTTTTTTTCCCCTTCCATTCCTTTTCTTTCTTTTTCTTTCCTTTTTTATTCCCTTATCCTTGCTTTGCTTTGCTTTCTTTTGCTTTGCTTTCTATTCCATTCATTTCCTTTCTGTTCCCTTATCTTTCCCTTCCTTTTCAATCTCTTCCTTTCTATCCCTTTCTTTTCTATTCCCTTTCTTTCCTTTCCTTGCTATTCCTTCCTTTCCTTTTATTTCCCTTGCTTTCCTTTCCTTTCCTTTCCATTCCATTTCTTTCTCTTTTTTCCCTTCCAATCCTTTTCTTTCTCTTTTTCCCCTTCCATTCCTTTTCTTTCTCTTTTTTCCCTTCCATTCCATTTCTTTCTCTTTTTCCCCTTCCATTCCTTTTCTTTCTCTTTTTTCCCTTCCATTCCTTTTCTTTCTCTTTTTCTCCTTCCATTCCTTTTCTTTCTCTTTTTTCCCTTCCATTCCTTTTCTTTCTCTTTTTTCTCCTTCCATTCCTTTTCTTTCTCTCTTTTCCCTTCCATTCCTTTTCTTTCTCTGTTTTCCCTTCCATTCTTTTTCTTTCTCTTTTTCCCCTTCCATTCCTTTTCTTTCTCTTTTTCCCCTTCCATTCCTTTTCTTTCTCTTTTTCTCCTTCCATTCCTTTTCTTTCTCTTTTTTCCCTTCCATTCCTTTTCTTTCTCTTTTTCTCCTTCCATTCCTTTTCTTTCTCTTTTTTCCCTTCCATTCCTTTTCTTTCTCTTTTTTCTCCTTCCATTCCTTTTCTTTCTCTCTTTTCCCTTCCATTCCTTTTCTTTCTCTGTTTTCCCTTCCATTCCTTTTCTTTCTCTTTTTTCCCTTCCATTCCATTTCTTTCTCTTTTTCCCCTTCCATTCCTTTTCTTTCTCTTTTTTCCCTTCCATTCCTTTTCTTTCTCTTTTTCTCCTTCCATTCCTTTTCTTTCTCTTTTTTCCCTTCCATTCCTTTTCTTTCTCTCTTTTCCCTTCCATTCCTTTTCTTTCTCTGTTTTCCCTTCCATTCTTTTTCTTTCTCTTTTTCCCCTTCCATTCCTTTTCTTTCTCTTTTTCCCCTTCCATTCCTTTTCTTTCTCTGTTTTCCCTTCCATTCCTTTTCTTTCTCTGTTTTCCCTTCCATTCTTTTTCTTTCTCTTTTTCCCCTTCCATTCCTTTTCTTTCTCTTTTTCCCCTTCCATTCCTTTTCTTTCTCTTTTTTCCCTTCCATTCCTTTTCTTTCTCTTTTTTCCCTTCCATTCCTTTTCTTTCTCTTTTTTCCCTTCCATTCCTTTTCTTTGTCTTTTTTCCCTTCCATTCCTTTTCTTTCTCTTTTTTCCCTTCCATTCCATTCTCTTTTTTTTTCTTCAATTCTTTTCCATTTAATGATAATAATGATAATGTATTTATATAGCGCACTTTCTATGTGTATATATTCAAATGCCCTTTACACATTGTAGTTAGCTGTTAGTAGTTAGTATATATTAGTGTAAGTGTAGGCCTTTCACTGAGGATGGTGGTGACCTGCGTCCTCAGTCGTTCTTTTATGCCCCCCCCCCCCCCGATTAATGGTTAGTGTGTGAGTGGCGAGACGGGACCTCCGATTTAACATCCTTATCCGAGAGGAAGCGAAGCCTAACAATTATAAGCCGAAATAAATACAAAGTTATAACATTCTCCTCAATTATTTAAAGACCCTGAGTGATGGTCCGGCTGGGGTTTGAACCCCCGACCTCCTGGTTAACAGGCGGTGCTCTCCCAACTGAGCTAACCCGTTAATCGGGTTAGTTAATTTTTTTTCCTTTTATTACCTTTCCTTTCCTTTCCTTGCCATTCATTTCCATTCCTTATTTTCATTTCATTTCTTCTCTTTTCTTCCCTTTCCTCTAAAATTAAAATTTTCTCACAGGCAGCCAAACTATTCTATCTGAGGATTCTTTTGAATGACATACATATTGTTAATCATTGAGCGTGCTGGTGGGGTTCCTGTGGTGTATTTGTTTGAATGCTCGCAGATGAGATTCCTGTGGCTTTTTGCAAGCAATTTTTCCATTCCAAGCAATAGACTGACCCGCCCAAAAAAAAGCTTTTCTTTTAAAACAAGTTCTATTTTCTTATACGGATTAAAAAAATCCTCACATAGAATAGTTGGGCTGCCCATACTCTGCTTGTGTCCTTTCTTTAACATCTTTTATGTATTCTCAGTCTTACTTATTCACATGTTACAAAAAAGGTCATGGAACTGAATGTATTTTTTTTTCAGATAAATTTTAAAGAGCCATTAACATGCCAGCCTTTATGCACCAAAGAATACGACCCCAAGAATGTGAACGACACGAAGAAACTAGACTTCTTGAGAAATGGCATTGTTCTTAATTATCAAAACCATTGGTAAGCTTCTACTAGGGAACATTTTTAGAAAGAGGGCTCAATGTCACCTTGTGAACTTGACAATGTATCATATTATATTGGATCAATTAAAAAAAAAACATGATGAAACAGTAATATTTTACATGGTCTCTTGCTTCTAATCATGTTAAAAAAATGGTCCTATGGTAATCATATTAATTTTGTCAAAGGCGAGGCATGATAATAAAAGAAAATGAGACAAAGTTAATGTTACTATCAACTGATATTATTCCCTGCTAGATCAGGGTACTGATATTAATGTCAACTGAGGATGATAAATAGTATTGTTTGAGCAATATACAAATTGTAGATGTGGTATGATTGACCAGGGTAGTGTAGTCTTGGGAAAGACTGATAGTTTTGTTACACTACCCTGAGTCACAATAATACCTCATCTACATCGATTACACCTGGGATTAGACCATTCACTCTTAATATACAAATTATGTACATGCCCTGGTGACACACACACATCAGAGAAAGTAAAAATAACAAATGTTTTAAAATCAAAGGACAACTATTGTTTTTATCATTAAAAATTATTGATTTAGACTGTTTAGTATTTTTAAAAAGCAAAGTTTACTATAGACACCCTAAACGAGAAGAGTTTAGATGGTCTGCCCCACACTGTGTGTAAGCAAAAAAAAATTGCATTTTCACTCCAGAAATCATTTGTTTGTTGTCTAGGATCATTGACAATATGCCTGTTACCTGGTGCTTTGAAATCGCTGGTAGAGGACAAGGATACTGTTCCACTGGTTTCTCTATTGGTTGCTATGTGACTGCCGATGGACAAGCCAAGGGCGATTGTCCTCTTAGAGTAAGTCATTTTCATTAAAGTTGGTGGGTGGGCGGGTGGTTGTTTAGACAGACTATATTTACATGTATACATTTATATATATAATATTAGTGTTATTTACTTATATTTTTTATGTTAAATTATTTTCTTTCAGACCCATTTCAACCAGGCAGACACCCATTATGTGTTCAACCATGTGGATATTACTATTACCTATCATAGTGGAATTGGTGAAGACTGGGTAGGAGCTAGACTACTGTCGGCAAGGCTAGTACCAAGAAGGTATGTTGTCACTTATCAATTATATTGTTACTTAATACAAGTATTTAGCAGTACTCTGAGATAACATTGTTCATGAATTGAATCGTAATATGCATGTGACAGCATTTTTTCAAACAGGAACATCTTAATTTCCTGAATGAAGGGCAAACAGTAACTATTAGATTTATATATATAAGCAAACTATTTAACACATGTGAACATCACCTTTTATAACAACGATTTATTAGCTTGGGCTGCCTGTGACCAAAGTAATCATTTTGATTTGAGGTTGCTTCGCAGGCAACCCAACTATAGTCAATCTGAGGATTTTTTTCATCAAATTATAAAAGTATTTTTTACTGTGCACTAATTAGCCTTTTTCATATTGAGCAAGGGACTGGAATTAAGTTTCTCAAAATTAATTCCATTCAAAAATGAACCCCTTCACACGAAAGAACAAATATAAATTAGTAAGAATTGAAAGTTTGATACAAAGAATGTATGGTTTGGAAGGACGTTTTGGAAGGACACCATACATTTCTCTGTAATTTTGGCAGAGTTTGTACCCAGTCCCTTGCTCGATATGGAAAAGACCAATAGAGCCAATTAAGCAGTCTTTTGTTATTCTTTAAGCCTACTGTTTGGCTTCTTGTGATAATTGGCTTGTGACATGCGAAATAGAGAATCACAAGCAACTTTCTCTGTCGTGACTGAAAACAAAGAAAGGACGGTGTATTTTGACTCAAAGTTCTACCATCTTCAATATAGCACAAGTTATTGTCAAAATCGATTGTGCTTCCAATTCACTTGCAGTCAATTTATACCACCAGCTATTACTAGATAGAAAATAACATAGAATTGTTGATTTAATTTTTTTTGTAGTATCAAGCACAATGGGCCTAATGACTGTAATTATAACACTATCCTTGGAATCCCTAACAAGTTGACCTCTCCTTTTAAAATCCATTACACATATTCTGTCAAGTTTGAGGTATAACAACTTGTTAATCACACGGTTTTTGTTTGTTTCCTTCCTTCCTTCCTTTTCTTTTCTTTTCTTTTTTTCTTTTTGCTTTGATGTGTATGAAAGATAAAAATTACTGGCAATTGTAAATTCAACAGGAGAACAACAATCTAAAGTGGGCTTCTCGGTGGGATTATATCCTTCAGTCCATTCCATACACAAAGATTCATTTGTTCAGGTATGATATAAAGTCACATTTTTACACTGTCTGATGAAATGGTAATTGCAATAAATATTTTTTTTTTAGTATTATAAACTCCCTTGTAATTGTACTGTTCTTTTCTGGTATGGTTGCTATGATTATTCTGAGAATGCTACGCAAAGATAAAGCAAGATACAAACAAATTGATGCTTGGGTAAGAGATACATACTGCACCAAATGTCTCAATTTATTCAGCAGACTATACCTTATAGCACACCACACCACACTATACATTAGAGCACATCACACTACATTACAGCACAGTACAGTACAGCACACCACAGAACACCATACATTACAGCACACTACAGCACATCACACCATGTATATCAGGACACACCACACCACACCACAACACACCACACCACACTATACATTACAGCACACTATAACACAGCACACCATGCATATCAGGACACACCACACCACACTATACATTACAGCACAGCACACCATGCATATCAGGACACACCACACCACACTATACATTGCAGTACACTACACCATAGCACACCATGTATATCAGGACACACCACACCACACTATACATTACAGCACACTACAGCACAGCACACCATGTATATCAGGACACACCACACCACACCACACTATATTTTACAGCACACTACAGCACAGCACACCATGCATATCAGGACACACCACACCAGCACAGCACACCATGTATATCAGGACACACCACACCACACTATACATTACAGTACACTACAGCACAGCACACCATGCATATCAGGACACAACACACCACACTATACATTACAGTACACTACAGCACAGCACACCATGTATATCAGGACACACCACACCACACTATACATTACAGTACACTACAGCACAGCACACCATGCATATCAGGACACACCACACCACACTATACATTACAGTACACTACAGCACAGCACACCATGTATATCAGGACACACCACACCACACTATACATTACAGTACAATACAGCACAGCACACCATGTATATCAGGACACACCACACCACACCACACTATACATTACAGCACAATACAGCACAGCACACCATGTATATCAGGACACACCACACCACACTATACATTGCAGTACACTACACCATAGCACACCATGTATATCAGGACACACCACACCACACTATACATTACAGTACACTACAGCACAGCACACCATGTATATCAGGACACACCACACCACACTATACATTACAGTACACTACAGCACAGCACACCATGCATATCAGGACACACCACACCACAATATACATTACAGTACACTACAGCACAGCACACCATGCATATCAGGACACACCACACCACACTATACATTACAGTACACTACAGCACAGCACACCATGCATATCAGGACACACCACACCACACTATACATTACAGTACAATACAGCACAGCACACCATGTATATCAGGACACACCACACCACACCACACTATACATTACAGCACAATACAGCACAGCACACCATGTATATCAGGACACACCACACCACACTATACATTGCAGTACACTACACCATAGCACACCATGTATATCAGGACACACCACACCACACTATACATTACAGTACACTACAGCACAGCACACCATGTATATCAGGACACACCACACCACACTATACATTACAGTACACTACAGCACAGCACACCATGCATATCAGGACACACCACACCACAATATACATTACAGTACACTACAGCACAGCACACCATGCATATCAGGACACACCACACCACACTATACATTACAGTACACTACAGCACAGCACACCATGCATATCAGGACACACCACACCACACTATACATTACAGTACAATACAGCACAGCACACCATGTATATCAGGACACACCACACCACACCACACTATACATTACAGCACAATACAGCACAGCACACCATGTATATCAGGACACACCACACCACACTATACATTGCAGTACACTACACCATAGCACACCATGTATATCAGGACACACCACACCACACTATACATTACAGTACACTACAGCACAGCACACCATGTATATCAGGACACACCACACCACACTATACATTACAGTACACTACAGCACAGCACACCATGCATATCAGGACACACCACACCACACTATACATTACAGCACACTACAGCGCAGCACACCATGCATATCAGGACACACCACACCACACTATACATTACAGTACACTACAGCACAGCACACCATGCATATCAGGACACACCACGCCACACTATACATTACAGTACACTACAGCACAGCACACCATGTATATCAGGACACACCACACCACACTATACATTACAGTACAATACAGCACAGCACACCATGTATATCAGGACACACCACACTATACATTACAGCACACTACAGCACAGCACACCATGTATATCAGGACACACCACACCACACTATACATTACAGCACACTACAGCACAGCACACCATGAATATCAGGACACACCACACCACACCACACTATATTTTACAGCACACTACAGCACAGCACACCATGCATATCAGGACACACCACACCAGCACAGCACACCATGTATATCAGGACACACCACACCACACTATACATTACAGTACACTACAGCACAGCACACCATGCATATCAGGACACAACACACCACACTATACATTACAGTACACTACAGCACAGCACACCATGTATATCAGGACACACCACACCACACTATACATTACAGTACACTACAGCACAGCACACCATGCATATCAGGACACACCACACCACACTATACATTACAGTACAATACAGCACAGCACACCATGTATATCAGGACACACCACACCACACCACACTATACATTACAGCACAATACAGCACAGCACACCATGTATATCAGGACACACCACACCACACTATACATTGCAGTACACTACACCATAGCACACCATGTATATCAGGACACACCACACCACACTATACATTACAGTACACTACAGCACAGCACACCATGTATATCAGGACACACCACACCACACTATACATTACAGTACACTACAGCACAGCACACCATGCATATCAGGACACACCACACCACAATATACATTACAGTACACTACAGCACAGCACACCATGCATATCAGGACACACCACACCACACTATACATTACAGTACACTACAGCACAGCACACCATGCATATCAGGACACACCACACCACACTATACATTACAGTACAATACAGCACAGCACACCATGTATATCAGGACACACCACACCACACCACACTATACATTACAGCACAATACAGCACAGCACACCATGTATATCAGGACACACCACACCACACTATACATTGCAGTACACTACACCATAGCACACCATGTATATCAGGACACACCACACCACACTATACATTACAGTACACTACAGCACAGCACACCATGTATATCAGGACACACCACACCACACTATACATTACAGTACACTACAGCACAGCACACCATGCATATCAGGACACACCACACCACAATATACATTACAGTACACTACAGCACAGCACACCATGCATATCAGGACACACCACACCACACTATACATTACAGTACACTACAGCACAGCACACCATGCATATCAGGACACACCACACCACACTATACATTACAGTACAATACAGCACAGCACACCATGTATATCAGGACACACCACACCACACCACACTATACATTACAGCACAATACAGCACAGCACACCATGTATATCAGGACACACCACACCACACTATACATTGCAGTACACTACACCATAGCACACCATGTATATCAGGACACACCACACCACACTATACATTACAGTACACTACAGCACAGCACACCATGTATATCAGGACACACCACACCACACTATACATTACAGTACACTACAGCACAGCACACCATGCATATCAGGACACACCACACCACACTATACATTACAGCACACTACAGCGCAGCACACCATGCATATCAGGACACACCACACCACACTATACATTACAGTACACTACAGCACAGCACACCATGCATATCAGGACACACCACGCCACACTATACATTACAGTACACTACAGCACAGCACACCATGTATATCAGGACACACCACACCACACTATACATTACAGTACAATACAGCACAGCACACCATGTATATCAGGACACACCACACTATACATTACAGCACACTACAGCACAGCACACCATGTATATCAGGACACACCACACCACACTATACATTACAGCACACTACAGCACAGCACACCATGAATATCAGGACACACCACACCACACCACACTATATTTTACAGCACACTACAGCACAGCACACCATGCATATCAGGACACACCACACCAGCACAGCACACCATGTATATCAGGACACACCACACCACACTATACATTACAGTACACTACAGCACAGCACACCATGCATATCAGGACACAACACACCACACTATACATTACAGTACACTACAGCACAGCACACCATGTATATCAGGACACACCACACCACACTATACATTACAGTACACTACAGCACAGCACACCATGCATATCAGGACACACCACACCACACTATACATTACAGTACACTACAGCACAGCACACCATGTATATCAGGACACACCACACCACACTATACATTACAGTACAATACAGCACAGCACACCATGTATATCAGGACACACCACACCACACCACACTATACATTACAGCACAATACAGCACAGCACACCATGTATATCAGGACACACCACACCACACTATACATTGCAGTACACTACACCATAGCACACCATGTATATCAGGACACACCACACCACACTATACATTACAGTACACTACAGCACAGCACACCATGTATATCAGGACACACCACACCACACTATACATTACAGTACACTACAGCACAGCACACCATGCATATCAGGACACACCACACCACAATATACATTACAGTACACTACAGCACAGCACACCATGCATATCAGGACACACCACACCACACTATACTTTACAGTACACTACAGCACAGCACACCATGCATATCAGGACACACCACACCACACTATACATTACAGTACAATACAGCACAGCACACCATGTATATCAGGACACACCACACCACACCACACTATACATTACAGCACAATACAGCACAGCACACCATGTATATCAGGACACACCACACCACACTATACATTGCAGTACACTACACCATAGCACACCATGTATATCAGGACACACCACACCACACTATACATTACAGTACACTACAGCACAGCACACCATGTATATCAGGACACACCACACCACACTATACATTACAGTACACTACAGCACAGCACACCATGCATATCAGGACACACCACACCACACTATACATTACAGCACACTACAGCGCAGCACACCATGCATATCAGGACACACCACACCACACTATACATTACAGTACACTACAGCACAGCACACCATGCATATCAGGACACACCACGCCACACTATACATTACAGTACACTACAGCACAGCACACCATGTATATCAGGACACACCACACCACACTATACATTACAGTACAATACAGCACAGCACACCATGTATATCAGGACACACCACACTATACATTACAGCACACTACAGCACAGCACACCATGTATATCAGGACACACCACACCACACTATACATTACAGCACACTACAGCACAGCACACCATGAATATCAGGACACACCACACCACACCACACTATATTTTACAGCACACTACAGCACAGCACACCATGCATATCAGGACACACCACACCAGCACAGCACACCATGTATATCAGGACACACCACACCACACTATACATTACAGTACACTACAGCACAGCACACCATGCATATCAGGACACAACACACCACACTATACATTACAGTACACTACAGCACAGCACACCATGTATATCAGGACACACCACACCACACTATACATTACAGTACACTACAGCACAGCACACCATGCATATCAGGACACACCACACCACACTATACATTACAGTACACTACAGCACAGCACACCATGTATATCAGGACACACCACACCACACTATACATTACAGAACAATACAGCACAGCACACCATGTATATCAGGACACACCACACCACACCACACTATACATTACAGCACAATACAGCACAGCACACCATGTATATCAGGAGACACCACACCACACTATACATTGCAGTACACTACACCATAGCACACCATGTATATCAGGACACACCACACCACACTATACATTACAGTACACTACAGCACAGCACACCATGTATATCAGGACACACCACACCACACTATACATTACAGTACACTACAGCACAGCACACCATGCATATCAGGACACACCACACCACAATATACATTACAGTACACTACAGCACAGCACACCATGCATATCAGGACACACCACACCACACTATACATTACAGTACACTACAGCACAGCACACCATGCATATCAGGAAACACCACACCACACTATACATTACAGTACAATACAGCACAGCACACCATGTATATCAGGAAACACCACACCACACCACACTATACATTACAGCACAATACAGCACAGCACACCATGTATATCAGGACACACCACACCACACTATACATTGCAGTACACTACACCATAGCACACCATGTATATCAGGACACACCACACCACACTATACATTACAGTACACTACAGCACAGCACACCATGTATATCAGGACACACCACACCACACTATACATTACAGTACACTACAGCACAGCACACCATGCATATCAGGACACACCACACCACAATATACATTACAGTACACTACAGCACAGCACACCATGCATATCAGGACACACCACACCACACTATACATTACAGTACACTACAGCACAGCACACCATGCATATCAGGACACACCACACCACACTATACATTACAGTACAATACAGCACAGCACACCATGTATATCAGGACACACCACACCACACCACACTATACATTACAGCACAATACAGCACAGCACACCATGTATATCAGGACACACCACACCACACTATACATTACAGTACACTACAGCACAGCACACCATGCATATCAGGACACACCACACCACACTATACATTACAGCACACTACAGCGCAGCACACCATGCATATCAGGACACACCACACCACACTATACATTACAGTACACCACAGCACAGCACACCATGCATATCAGGACACACCACGCCACACTATACATTACAGTACACTACAGCACAGCACACCATGTATATCAGGACACACCACACCACACTATACATTACAGTACAATACAGCACAGCACACCATGTATATCAGGACACACCACACTATACATTACAGCACACTACAGCACAGCACACCATGTATATCAGGACACACCACACCACACTATACATTACAGCACACTACAGCACAGCACACCATGAATATCAGGACACACCACACCACACCACACTATATTTTACAGCACACTACAGCACAGCACACCATGCATATCAGGACACACCACACCAGCACAGCACACCATGTATATCAGGACACACCACACCACACTATACATTACAGTACACTACAGCACAGCACACCATGCATATCAGGACACAACACACCACACTATACATTACAGTACACTACAGCACAGCACACCATGTATATCAGGACACACCACACCACACTATACATTACAGTACACTACAGCACAGCACACCATGCATATCAGGACACACCACGCCACACTATACATTACAGTACACTACAGCACAGCACACCATGTATATCAGGACACACCACACCACACTATACATTACAGTACAATACAGCACAGCACACCATGTATATCAGGACACACCACACTATACATTACAGCACACTACAGCACAGCACACCATGTATATCAGGACACACCACACCACACTATACATTACAGCACACTACAGCACAGCACACCATGAATATCAGGACACACCACACCACACCACACTATATTTTACAGCACACTACAGCACAGCACACCATGCATATCAGGACACACCACACCAGCACAGCACACCATGTATATCAGGACACACCACACCACACTATACATTACAGTACACTACAGCACAGCACACCATGCATATCAGGACACAACACACCACACTATACATTACAGTACACTACAGCACAGCACACCATGTATATCAGGACACACCACACCACACTATACATTACAGTACACTACAGCACAGCACACCATGCATATCAGGACACACCACACCACACTATACATTACAGTACACTACAGCACAGCACACCATGTATATCAGGACACACCACACCACACTATACATTACAGTACAATACAGCACAGCACACCATGTATATCAGGACACACCACACCACACCACACTATACATTACAGCACAATACAGCACAGCACACCATGTATATCAGGACACACCACACCACACTATACATTGCAGTACACTACACCATAGCACACCATGTATATCAGGACACACCACACCACACTATACATTACAGTACACTACAGCACAGCACACCATGTATATCAGGACACACCACACCACACTATACATTACAGTACACTACAGCACAGCACACCATGCATATCAGGACACACCACACCACAATATACATTACAGTACACTACAGCACAGCACACCATGCATATCAGGACACACCACACCACACTATACTTTACAGTACACTACAGCACAGCACACCATGCATATCAGGACACACCACACCACACTATACATTACAGTACAATACAGCACAGCACACCATGTATATCAGGACACACCACACCACACCACACTATACATTACAGCACAATACAGCACAGCACACCATGTATATCAGGACACACCACACCACACTATACATTGCAGTACACTACACCATAGCACACCATGTATATCAGGACACACCACACCACACTATACATTACAGTACACTACAGCACAGCACACCATGCATATCAGGACACACCACACCACAATATACATTACAGTACACTACAGCACAGCACACCATGCATATCAGGACACACCACACCACACTATACATTACAGCACACTACAGCGCAGCACACCATGCATATCAGGACACACCACACCACACTATACATTACAGTACACTACAGCACAGCACACCATGCATATCAGGACACACCACGCCACACTATACATTACAGTACACTACAGCACAGCACACCATGTATATCAGGACACACCACACCACACTATACATTACAGTACACTACAGCACAGCACACCATGTATATCAGGACACACCACACCACACTATACATTACAGTACACTACAGCACAGCACACCATGCATATCAGGACACACCACACCACAATATACATTACAGTACACTACAGCACAGCACACCATGCATATCAGGACACACCACACCACACTATACTTTACAGTACACTACAGCACAGCACACCATGCATATCAGGACACACCACACCACACTATACATTACAGTACAATACAGCACAGCACACCATGTATATCAGGACACACCACACCACACCACACTATACATTACAGCACAATACAGCACAGCACACCATGTATATCAGGACACACCACACCACACTATACATTGCAGTACACTACACCATAGCACACCATGTATATCAGGACACACCACACCACACTATACATTACAGTACACTACAGCACAGCACACCATGCATATCAGGACACACCACACCACAATATACATTACAGTACACTACAGCACAGCACACCATGCATATCAGGACACACCACACCACACTATACATTACAGCACACTACAGCGCAGCACACCATGCATATCAGGACACACCACACCACACTATACATTACAGTACACTACAGCACAGCACACCATGCATATCAGGACACACCACGCCACACTATACATTACAGTACACTACAGCACAGCACACCATGTATATCAGGACACACCACACCACACTATACATTACAGTACAATACAGCACAGCACACCATGTATATCAGGACACACCACACTATACATTACAGCACACTACAGCACAGCACACCATGTATATCAGGACACACCACACCACACTATACATTACAGCACACTACAGCACAGCACACCATGAATATCAGGACACACCACACCACACCACACTATATTTTACAGCACACTACAGCACAGCACACCATGCATATCAGGACACACCACACCAGCACAGCACACCATGTATATCAGGACACACCACACCACACTATACATTACAGTACACTACAGCACAGCACACCATGCATATCAGGACACAACACACCACACTATACATTACAGTACACTACAGCACAGCACACCATGTATATCAGGACACACCACACCACACTATACATTACAGTACACTACAGCACAGCACACCATGCATATCAGGACACACCACACCACACTATACATTACAGTACACTACAGCACAGCACACCATGTATATCAGGACACACCACACCACACTATACATTACAGTACAATACAGCACAGCACACCATGTATATCAGGACACACCACACCACACCACACTATACATTACAGCACAATACAGCACAGCACACCATGTATATCAGGACACACCACACCACACTATACATTGCAGTACACTACACCATAGCACACCATGTATATCAGGACACACCACACCACACTATACATTACAGTACACTACAGCACAGCACACCATGTATATCAGGACACACCACACCACACTATACATTACAGTACACTACAGCACAGCACACCATGCATATCAGGACACACCACACCACAATATACATTACAGTACACTACAGCACAGCACACCATGCATATCAGGACACACCACACCACACTATACATTACAGTACACTACAGCACAGCACACCATGCATATCAGGAAACACCACACCACACTATACATTACAGTACAATACAGCACAGCACACCATGTATATCAGGAAACACCACACCACACCACACCACACTATACATTACAGCACAATACAGCACAGCACACCATGTATATCAGGACACACCACACCACACTATACATTGCAGTACACTACACCATAGCACACCATGTATATCAGGACACACCACACCACACTATACATTACAGTACACTACAGCACAGCACACCATGTATATCAGGACACACCACACCACACTATACATTACAGTACACTACAGCACAGCACACCATGCATATCAGGACACACCACACCACACTATACATTACAGCACACTACAGCGCAGCACACCATGCATATCAGGACACACCACACCACACTATACATTACAGTACACTACAGCACAGCACACCATGCATATCAGGACACACCACGCCACACTATACATTACAGTACACTACAGCACAGCACACCATGTATATCAGGACACATCACACCACACTATACATTACAGTACAATACAGCACAGCACACCATGTATATCAGGACACACCACACTATACATTACAGCACACTACAGCACAGCACACCATGTATATCAGGACACACCACACCACACTATACATTACAGCACACTACAGCACAGCACACCATGAATATCAGGACACACCACACCACACTATACATTGCAGTACACTACAGCACAGCACACCATGTATATCAAGACACACCACACCACACTATACATTACAGTACACTACAGCAGAGCACACCATGTATATCAGGACACACCACACCACACTATACATTACAGCACACTACAGCACAGCACACCATGTATATCAGGACACACCACACCACACTATACATTACAGCACAATACAGCACAGCACACCATGTATATCAGGACACACCACACTATACATTACAGCACACTACAGCGCAGCACACCATGCATATCAGGACACACCACACCACACTATACATTGCAGTACACTACACCACAGTGCTCACACCATGCATATCAGGACACACCACACCACACTATACATTAGAGCACACTACAGCACAGCACACCATGTATATCAGGACACACTACACATTACAGTACACTACAGCACAGCACACCATGTATATCAGGACACACCACACCACAACAAACCACACCACATCACACAACACTATACATTACAGCACACTACAGCACAGCACACCATGTATATCAGGACACACCACACCACACTATACATTACAGCACACTACAGCACAGCACACCATGAATATCAGGACACACCACACCACACTATACATTGCAGTACACTACAGCACAGCACACCATGTATATCAAGACACACCACACCACACTATACATTACAGTACACTACAGCACAGCACACCATGTATATCAGGACACACCACACCACACTATACATTACAGCACACTACAGCACAGCACACCATGTATATCAGGACACACCACACCACACTATACATTACAGCACAATACAGCACAGCACACCATGTATATCAGGACACACCACACTATACATTACAGCACACTACAGCGCAGCACACCATGCATATCAGGACACACCACACCACACTATACATTGCAGTACACTACACCACAGTGCTCACACCATGCATATCAGGACACACCACACCACACTATACATTAGAGCACACTACAGCACAGCACACCATGCATATCAGGACACACCACACCACACTATACATTACAGCACAGCACACCATGTATATCAGTACACACCACACCACACTATACATTGCAGTACACTACAGCACAGCACACCATGTATATCAGGACACACCACACCACACTATACATTACAGCACACTACAGCACAGCACACCATGTATATCAGGACACACCACACCACACTATACATTACAGCACAATACAGCACAGCACACCATGTATATCAGGACACACCACACTATACATTACAGCACACTACAGCGCAGCACACCATGCATATCAGGACACACCACACCACACTATACATTGCAGTACACTACACCACAGTGCTCACACCATGCATATCAGGACACACCACACCACACTATACATTAGAGCACACTACAGCACAGCACACCATGTATATCAGGACACACTACACATTACAGTACACTACAGCACAGCACACCATGTATATCAGGACACACCACACCACACCACACTATACATTGCAGTACACTACAGCACAGCACACCATGCATATCAGGACATACCACACCACACTATACATTACAGCACACTACAGCACAGCACACCATGTATATCAGGACACAACACACCACACCACACTATACATTGCAGTACACTACAGCACAGCACACCATGCATATCAGGACATACCACACCACACTATACATTACAGCACACTACAGCACAGCACACCATGTATATCAGGACACACCACACCACACTATACATTACAGCACACTACAGCACAGCACACCATGCATATCAGGACACACCACACCACACCACACTATACATTACAACACACTACAGCACAGCACACCATGCATATCAGGACACACCACACCACACTATATTGCAGCACACCACAGCACATGTTGAGCATGTTATAGCATGGGTTAAAATAAATTATGGCTGAAATTGTCTTAATTTTGTAATATCATTAAGTTGTTTTTTATCTCAAAACTAATGAAACTTGATATTGCCAAGTAAATGTGACTTTGATTCATACTTGCACATACACACACCCATTTAAGCTTGAATCAAAATGGAAAGATTATTTATACATAATTATTTTGAGTGTAGTTTCATTCCACATCATAAGAGTCATAAGAGATAAGCCTCCATATATCTGAACCACCATTTCTAGTTAAGAAGTTATTTGCCAATATTTCACTGAATAAACTGATCATGTGATCTGTTTTGCATATTATCCCCTAAATGAGTAGAGGTGGTTGAGGTATTAAGGCAGATTTGGATAAAACCCATTGAAAGAAGTACAAACATATATAATTAAGTTTCATGTCAAGGTATAACAACCATTTTCCCATTTAAAACATTTTCAGTTCTGATAAAGGTGAGGTGACATTTTACCAAAATGTTCAATCATGTCAAAATGTTAAGGTCATAAAGTTGAGACTATACCAAGTTTAAATACATTGATATTTCAATCACAGTTTCTTTTATCCCAGGCCTTAAGATGCTTAATTGAGACCATCCCTTACCAAAATAATTTATACTAACAAAACTTTATTTTAACAAAAAGTATACTGCAAATGGTATATGGGGTAGGGTATTCTCTTTTTTTATTTGGTATAGTTTTACACCATGCCACACAATGCCATATGCCACACTGTATTGATTTATAAGAACTTTTGAGTTAAGTAATAACTTCATCTGTATGATATGACATGGGTGTTATTTAATTGTTGTTGTTCATGTAGGAAGATGCAAAAGAGGAGTTTGGCTCAAAGCTAGTCCATGGTGGTGTATTCTGTGCTCCAAGGATAGGCATGTTCTTGTCTGTTTTACTGGGATCAGGCTCACAGATCTTCATCATGACATTCATTACCCTGGGTAAGACTACATGCACACTCTATAATAATAAGAACATTGCTGTTTGAACAGAATGTCTTTGTTTTGTAGACTTGTTAAAATTGATTGATTTAAAAATGCTTCACACAAACTTTGAATATGAAAATGTTCAGTAAGCTGTTATAACTATTGAAGGTTTGAGATCTGAAGTAATGTATAGGTGGACGTAAAATGGCATAGTTTGTTATGGTTTTGACAATTAACCAACCATTGCTCCTAAAAAAAAATTATATTGTGAATCATTAGCATCCTAATAAATACCATTACATCAGCTACAGTGTTATATAACATCTGAAATAGATGTAGTTCTTATTCATCTGAAATAAAATTAACTCTAACAACTACTTTGCAACTGGCTAAGTTATTTATCTATATAAAAACTTGAGCGTTAACTTGTTATATCATTGCTTGCAGTGTTTGCCTGTTTTGGGTTCTTGTCCCCCGCTAACCGTGGTGCTTTGATGACATGTTCATTGGTATCGTTTGTATGTTTTGGGTTACCTGGAGGATATGTTTCGGCAAGGATCTACAAAAGTAAGACATTCATTTTGCTTTACGTTAAATAATTCAACACATATCTTCTACAGAAATTTCTATCTCAGTGTATTTTATAAAATACTAATGGAACAAATTATTTTTTGTGGTTACTTTCAGTGTTTGGTGGAGAGCGTTGGAAGTCTCATGTGATACTGTCATCTTTGTTTGTCCCTGGGTGGGTATATTATATTGGCTATATTTATGTGTGATTAAAGTATATGTTTGTTTTCAAGGAGGCAGCATGGTCGAGTGGAATAAAAAATATATATCCTAGATTATCATTATCGCCATATGATAACAATAATATATGATATTTAAATAGCGCCTATAACATAATAATCAATATCATTTCTATTCTATAAAGCGCATTATCAACATTATGATCATTTAGTTCATTTAGATATCGATCCTCATCATTACCACGGCATACTATCATTATCATCAGCATTATTGTTATGTATGTAATGTTGCTATTTTATTGTCCGCAGGGTTGTGTTCAGTATATTTTTTATTCTCAATCTTGTTCTGTCGAGGGAAGGTTCATCAGCTGCTGTACCTTTTAATACTATACTGGTACTCCTGGCTTTGTGGTAAAATATATTCTATATACATACTGCCCACAGTTTTTAGTGAAAGTGATGAGAGCTGTTTATACACTGAATTAAAAAAATGGTGACCATTATGAATATCTATTGTTTTGACTGACTAGCTTCTCATACATGTGAAAACTTTATTGTACATGTTCCAACATGAACACAAGGCTATAGTCAGTCAAGAAATAAAGGAGATCGCCATATTCCGATTTGGTCTATAATATTAAGTGACAGTAATTATTTTGGATAGCAATAAACTTTTTTGGTAGATTGATAGAATTACACAAGCCTATTTTGACCCATGTTTCTCTGTAGGTTTGGTATTTCTGTTCCACTGACATTCCTTGGTGCTTATCTTGGTTTCAAGAAACTACCCATTGAACTGCCTGTCATATCTATACATAACCAGATACATTTACCAAGTCAAATGCCCTACCAGGTATTTCATATTAGCTACTTTGTTGGAAAAATACTATACATCTCCATATTTCATGGGGGAGGGGTACTCCCATATATTTTCTATACAAGTATGTGTTGCTGGATGGAGTATGGTTTGCATTAAAAAAACCCTGAATATACCTTGGAAAACCTGTGAATATGCCATGGATTTCCCATGAAACAATTCACAGGTTTTTTGGTTCATAGTGTTGTGTCCTTGATGCCCTCAGCAGGGTATGCATCTCCCCCCAATTGACTTATAACCCGTCCTAGAATTTTGACATAAGATCAAAGGTTTCATGTTTTGTGTGTCTTGTATAAACTCTCTTATATAGGATACTAGCTAGTTTTTTAATGAAACCTTTACAACAAATAGGGTCCATTTTTATTTGTCTTGAATAGGGTGTTGATTTTTTACTAATTGTCTTAAATAGGGTCAGGGTTTTAGACCTCTGGCTGCACATCTCTATCCAAAACAAGGTCGATTCATCCTTTTTCACCCATATCCAACATACAGAATTAGTGCATATCTCCAGTTAATTGTAGATGTACTTCACATATAATTCAACACACATGCATGCAGTGCCTTAGACTAAGTTTTAAACTTTCACTCAAGACGATTACTAAGCTATACACAGACATTTTTTACAGTGTTTGGCCTAGTTCAACACTATAGACAACAGTAAACAAAAATATACTAAAAATTAGATTGTATTTCTCATTAAACTGTTTAAATCTTGAAAAAGATAGTGTTAGCAATATAATTTTTATGCCATCCCTTGTTTATTTGTTTTGATAAATATTGGCTGGTTCAAAAGATAATTGGGGGGACTGGGAATGGGAGCACCATTTACCATTGTGAGTTCACTTGCCGGGATGAAAGTGCCACTGCTTTTCTCCCACCTCCTCCCCTTTCAATCCAGCCATAACTTCTTTTAAAGCTTATCTGATTCTTGTTGTTGTTGTGTTTTCAGAGTATTTACACGCGTCCATTACCAGGCATTGCCATGGGTGGTATCCTGCCATTCGCATGCATATTTGTTCAGTTATTCTTTATTTTGAACAGTATTTGGTAAGTTTTTCTGTCCATCTGAGTGCGGTATTTATTACATTATGATAGCTACATGTGCATATTGAAACATTTTTTTGTTTAAACAAGATGGATCCCAGCAGTTGTGTTTTGATCACTGACTTCCCTTGCAATTGGAAATATTGAACCAAATGTAGCTGTTCGTTTTTTAATAAATTTAAATAGACACACAAAAAACATGCTTTGGTGATTTATTACAACAAACAGATAAATTTGACTGTTAAGGAGGCTCGAAATGGTTTTTTGACCGAGCGCGCGCGCTCGCGCAATATCGCCAATTTTACAAGACCCCTCTGACGCGTACAAAATGTATTTCTATTAATAACAACACAATTAAATGGTAGATTTTTTTTATTTTTTGACATTTTGTTCCAATTAATGTTTAGATTTAGTAGGTCTTTTTTAAGAAAAATCTGTAATGAAAAACCATTTATATCTAGAAAAAATCATTTTTTAAATATTTTAAAGGTTTCGCATTACAGATTTTTTTTATTTTTCCTCAGTTGCAAGAATATGTAGGGAACTAGACATGTACAAGTTTTAAAAAACTTTCACCTAAAGGATTTGGAGATATCAGCTTTAATAAAGGAATTTAAGGTCTTTTTTACAGCAGCCTGCTGTTGTCATGACAACGTCAAACGCAATAATTTAAAACAAATTGATTTTCTAGATCCATAAGCTTTAAAATGATATATCGGTTAACTGTATAGTTTCACAATAATGCTGCATAATATGCAATATAAAATAGGTATATAGATATATACAGAAACCATTTCGGGCCTCCTTAAGTGTGCTATCATGTGTATATTATAACCCACCTTTTCACTCCTGTGGGAAAGTATTGTGGCAATGATCACAATAGCGGTGGAATCATGATGATGATTTGTTTGAAAATTCATTTTTATTAGCTAAATCATGATTTTATATAAGCAGTAAAATAAAAGTGTGACCAATTAATACTACTGGGAGTCACCTTAGCACTGATCAATGACTTATGTACAATTATTTCAATTTCATCACTTAAAATTCCTCTTTTTCTTCCCAAAGTAATGTTGCACTGGCCAATGTTGTATATAGGGGAGGGAAAATAATATGTGACCTCATAAAATGGTATATTTTATAACCCTGAGAATGTGACTTTTTCATATTTTAGGTCTCACCAGATCTATTACATGTTTGGATTCTTATTTATTGAGTTTCTGATTCTTGTGCTGACTGTTTCTGAGACTGCAGTTCTCTTGTGCTATTTTCATCTACGTGCTGAGGTAAGTTAACAATTTGCATTGAAAGATAATATACAAATTAGGTACTACCTAATAGCAAAGCTCTCAGTGTACATGTAAATATATAGTTTTTATGCACGGGCCATGCCCAATCTAAACTGTAAATATTTTTATAACGTAACCGCAAAAGACATCAAAATCATAGATTAAGTGGAACGGACTTTTTTAATTTAATTCAATCTATACTTTATGACCAAAGACAGCTTAGGATTTGTAAATTCGATTCAAATGTACTTAAAAATTTAAAATATAAACAGACGCCAAATCAAAAGAAACGTTATATATGAATTACAGCCTAAAGTTGGTATTCTTTCTTTTGTAATTTGAATTGGATTGTTTGCACATGGGATTGTTTGATTAAGAGAAGAGCGAAGTGAGCAAATGAGTGGTCATATTCACGCTTATTAAGCAGAGGTTTTTTTTAAAAAATTATCGATAAAATATAATTACTTAATACGTTGAACTGGCTTTATCCGGCGTTATGTCTCTGACTTGAACGTCTTCTTCGCTCATGTTCTGCTTTTGTCAAATATCTTCGCTTTGTTTTTCCCGCTAAAATACGACTTCCTCCGTTGATATATATATAAAAAAAATGAACTCTGCCTCTGGGTTGCTACCCAGAGGCAGATATTATATTATTATTTATTATATATTATTTTCATATGTTATACAATGGTTTACCATGACATAACATGGGTACATGTATTCCACTCTTCACTTATTATGGACACTAGCCTTGTGTAACTCATGGGATATGGACACTAGCCTTTTGTATACTAGAAAAAAAATATTCAATGGTATTCCACTCGAACTCTAGTATAACTAGCATTTATCATACCCCTTAACTTGACGTTGTACTGTTCATTCATTAGGACTATCACTGGTGGTGGCGGTCGTTCTTGACTGGTGGATGTACTGCTGTCTATTTCTTCTTGTACGCTATTCATTTCTTTTACACCAAGTTAACCATCAGTGGCACTACTAGTACTTTCCTTTACTTTGGATATACATTCATCATGGTCTGGCTTTTCTTCCTCTTCTCAGGTAAAAACAGAACTCATTCCTAATTCATAAGCAAATAACAAATGCAGGGAAAGATGTATTTTCTTATATATCTAATTTTACAGGCCCCGTTGGCTTTCAACTTTATTCAATATTTATTTGAATTTTAATTATTTATCAATTCATTTATTTTTTATCTGTTTAAGTAATTTGATATTCATTCATTCATTTATCCGTGTATTCATTTATTTATTGTATTTTTTCCAGGAACTGTTAGCTTCTTCTCCTGCTTTTTCTTCATTCGCAAGATCTGTCAGCATTGTCAAAAAAGCATGTTATAGTTTTTGGAGTAACATTGAACATCTATGAAATGCATGAAAAGGAGTGATTTCTATTATATGAAATTGCATTTATATGAAATTTGGGTATTAAGTTTACAATACCTATAAATGAGTTACTTAAGTAGAGCGATAGTCTACTATCGAAGTCTACTAATAATCCTTTAAATGATCTACTACATCCAGAAAGGAAAGGGCAATTAAGGCCCAGGGGGCACCCCTTTATTCTACCTAGGGTTAAAACCGAACGATTTAAAAAAATGCTTTGTAAATCTCTTCTCTTATTCATAGTCACATATTTTATATATAATATATTAGCCATATATTCACCCATTTTATCTATCTATCTATCTATCTATCTATCTATCTATCTATCTATCTATCTATCTATCTATCTATCTATCTATCTATCTATCTATCTATCTATCTATCTATCTATCTATCTATCTATCTATCTATCTATCTATCTATCTATCTATCTATCTATCTATCTATCTATCTAGCTAGCTAGCTAGCTAGCTAGCTAGCTAGCTAGCTAGCTATCTATCTATCTATCTATCTATCTATCTATCTATCTATCTATCTATCTATCTATCTATCTATCTATCTATTATTATTATTATTATTATTATTATTATTATTATTATTATATTGTAAACTTACAGTAACCGTTTAATTTAAGATGATGAAATAAACACCTTTATTATTATTGTTGTTATACAAATATCTAATAAGATTCAGAAATGCCTCAGTTGAAGTACGATCATCATACAAGTAAAGATAGGGGTCACTGTACTCGTTTAGGAGTGAGATAATCTCAAAGTACAGCCTTTTTCTTGTCAAAAATCTCTTGCGCGCAATACGAACAATTCTAGCAAAAAAGTCATTTTTTGATAGAAAAACCGAATGGATTGCCAAACATTTATTGAGACAAACGTCTAATAACCTACCGATAAATGTTATGTATAAATATTTGTGAATAAATACAACCAACCCATTGTTTTTGGCTCAAATTCGCCGCCATCGTGCAACATTCGGTGACGCTTTCGTCCGAAGAAGGTTGAAAATTTCATGCAAATACGCGTATTATTCAATATTTAACCATAACTTTTTCTTCAAATTTTGAACACATACAACTTTCGTAATTTTTAAAACAAAAAATGGGGGTCACGGTATTCGTTTTCAAGATATGATCAGATATTATGCTGCAAACTCCGAAAAATCGCTCGCCATCTTGTTTCGTGGAACGCCTGGATGATTTTATGAATGGAAATAAATCCCCCAGGCGTTCCACGGCGCGCGCGGAAAGGATGCGCAGAAACAATACCCGCGAACGTCCTTAAGAGACAGCCTGAGTGGAGAAACATCTCTGTCTCGGCCCCAAGACCTGAATACTTTTTGCAAAATGAGGGTGGTCCCAAACACTGCAGACGTCTGCATACTCCCTAGCACGTCTGCAGTTGTTTTATGTATCCCTCCAATCGATTTTAAAGAACACCCAAACTCCCAACAACCAATGGCACTATCTTTGTTGACACCCGGTGCAACTTTCTTATCTCCTTTGCCAACGGGGCATATTTGGTCAGTTTTTCCCTCTCCTTCACTTCAACATTCTTGTCCCAAGGCACCGAGAAATCAACAAAGATCCATTCTCGAGTCGCACGATTCAACACAGTAACATCTGGTCAATTATGTTCCAATCTCTGTGTTGTCTCGACGCTCCTATCCCACCAAACTTCAACATTCCCATCTCCTGAAACCCGAACCTCATCCGGCACCTCCTTATACCAAACATCTGCCCGACTCAACCCATACTTACCACACAACTGCTCCTGTGCTGCCAACACAAACCCTTCCGTGCCCTTTCCCAAGTACCCTGCTTGCAACCACTGTCAACACCTCGCCCCAGCCACCTCACTTACCAACCCCCCCCCCCCCCCCCCCCCACAATTTTCTCTCCTCTCCTTCTGCACCCTTTTCTTATACTCCTTCTTTGTCTCCCAAACTCGCAACGTCTCCCCAACAACCTTTAGCATCCATTCTTTGCTCTCTTTCACATATCCAAACAGACCCAGCTCTTCTTCCCTAACACAGTCAGCTACACTGATCAAGCCCCGACCACCATGCTTCCGCTTCGTGTACAGCTTCAAGACACTTCCTCTCTTGTGAAATGCTCCAAACATTGTCAACCTCTTTCTTGTCATCACATCCATGCCCTTCAATTCACGGTCGCTCCAATCCAAGACTCCAGCACTGTACCTCACCCCACCGATAACCCAAGCATTGATCGCCTTGATCAAATTACCACCATACAACTTCGACTTAGCCACAAGCTTTACCCTTCTCAAGTATTCTTGCCTAACCTTCTATTTCATCTCCTTCTGCATAATATCAGCTCCTTCAAGAACACCCAAGTACTTATACCCACATTCATCCACTTCGCCTATTATCTTACCATCTGGCAGCACTACACCTTCACAACGCACCTCCATCCCTTTCTCCAGTATCAATACTGCACACTTATCAATCCCAAACTCCACCCCAATGTCTCTCCAACTCGAGTCCTCCGACCTTCCATACAGCTTCAAATCGCCCATAAAAAGCAGGTGGTTGATCATCCGCTGTTCCTTTCCAAACCTGTATCCCAACTTCTCCCACTTCAATAAGACGCTGAGAGGGATCATAGCGAGACCAAATAGCAATGGAGATAGTGAGTCCCCCTGAAATATCCCACATTTAATCCCTACTTCTTTCTGCTACCTTTCTGCTCTTCCGGGAACACTTCGTTGACACTCAGATGTTGGTAGAGTTTTTCGGACAGAACCCCAGTAAGAAGTTTCCACATCAACGGTAGACACGCTATTGGTCTGTAGTTGCTAACCGCTGTTCCCGATCCTTCTGTATCAGAACAGTCCTTCCTTTCACCATCCAGTCCGGCACCTGCCCACTTTCCATACAGCCCTGCAAACTCTTAGCCATCGATTTATGCAGTGACCTGAACCTCTTTAACCAGAATCCCCTGATGCCATCAGGGCCAGGAGCCTTCCAATTAGACATCCTGCGGATGCGATCTTCAACATCCTTAACATCCTTCACCTCGTCCTATTTCTCGACACCACTCATTCTCTCCCTCACCTCACCCAACCAACTGGCCTCTTCATTGTGCCTCTTGTTCGCGGACTGGAGCTTCATTCTGCTCACAGCCTGCCCTATCGCCGAGCCCCTTGTACAACTGACTTTGGTTATTCTTGAACAAGTTCTTCTGTCTAACATTAGTGCAGTAGTCCAAGTAGCATCGGATCTTTGCACTGCCAGCCTGGATCTCCTGCCTCAGTAAGGTGGTCACAGCTACAGTTTCGTACATTTTTTCAAGAACAAAATAATCAACACCAAAAACAAGTTATCATCCCTCACTCCTGCTGTCCCTGATTATTATCTAGACTCACCACCTCTTCAATGCCACCTGGATTCGTTTGTACCAACATCTCCAGAAGAATTGTCTGTTACTGCTAATAAACTGTTATCTAAATCTTGTGCTCTTGATCCCCTCCCTGCATGTCTGCTTCGTAGTCACCTTGGAGGATTGTTACTGCCTATCATCTGTAATACCGTTAATCTGTCTCTCGTCACTAATACTGTCCCGTCATCCTTAAAAGTTGCTGTTTTGAAACCTCTGTTGAAAAAGCCGTCTCTTGATCACGAAGTCTTGGGAAACTATCGTCCTATATCTAATCTAAAAACTGTATCTAAAATTATCGAAAAAGTTGTTGCGGTTAAACTAAATAATTATCTAACTGATAACAATCTTCATGAGCCCATGCAGTCTGCCTACAAGCCTTTCCACAGTTGTGAAACTGCTCTTCTCCGCGTCAAAAATGACATTCTTCAAATTATAGATAGTCGCTCCTGTGTTGCCTTGCTACTTCTTGATTTATCCGCTGCCTTCGACACGGTTGATAAAATTCTTCTTAAACGTCTTCACTCTAAATTTGGAATCCGTAGTAATGCTCTTTCCTGGTTTCGATCCTACCTATCTAATCGAACGCAATTTGCCTCTCTTGATGGTGCCTCTTCTGAAACTCTTCACCTGGATTGTGGTGTAAGGTTCTGTTCTTGGCCCTATATTGTATCTACTTTACACCTCACCGGCTGCTGATCTCCTTCGTAAACACAAGATGTCTTTCCACCTGTATGCTGATGATACGCAATTGTATATACCTTTTTCCTGCAATGATGATTTCTCTCTTAATGAAGCTATGAAACTAATCGAAAACTATCTAACTGACATTAATAACTGGATGACCTTGAACAAACTGAAACTGAATAAAGACAAGACTGGCTTTCTAATTTTCTCTTCCAAACATAATCCCCAACGCACTCTTCCTGTTCTCTACTTTGGCTCTGACGTCATTACTACCTCATCTCATGCACTAACATTGGCCGGTGCCGTATTTGATTCTAATCTAATAAACAACACATGCAAATTTGCCTTCTATCATCTCCGCAACATCGCTAGAATCAGGAAATTTATCTTTCTCAAGACTACTGAGACTCTCATTCATGCTTTCATAACTTCAAAACTTGATAACTGTAACTCTCTACTCTTTGGACATTTGGACTCCCTAAACATCTCATCGACAAACTTCAAGCAGTTCAAAATGCTTCTGCTCGTCTCGTCACTTTATCTCGAAAACATGATCACATCACTCTAGCTGTCCTTATTGACGTACACTGGCTTCCTGTTGCTGATCGCATTTATAAGTTTAAAATATTTCTTCTAACATTTAAAGCACTCCATGGTCTTTCACCTGTTTACATTTCAAGATATCATCACTATTCACAAACCTGCAAGAAATCTCCGCTCATCTTCTCACTTGTTGCTATCCTCATACTAGCTAGTCATACAATCTCAAGTCATATGGTCTACGTTCTTTCTCAGTTGCTGCTCCTCTACTTTGAAACTCTCTACGTACCTCCTTCACTTAGAGACATTTCAAGTCTATCTTCGTTCAAGTCCAAACTCAAAACTCACTTACTTAAATTAGCTTTTTCATTGTAATCATATCCCTTTCTTCTTTCCCATCAAACCCAATCTATCAGTAATAACAAATGCTCCTACATACAACATTTTATTAATTTCCGACACATCCATTCCATTCTTAACCAGATTATGCATCCGTCCAACGACTATCGACACCTCCTTGTTCACCTTCCTCCTGTCCTGGGTCTTTAAACCTGGGACCCACTCCTTACTATCCAATACTGACTGCATCTTAACAAATATCTGTTTCTCCTCCTCACTTGCCAACCTAAGGCCATTGTCCCCACGAAAGGTAATCAACTTCTCAACAACTACTCTAATCTCATCCACCCCAATACCTTCCTCGGTACCCTCAACATCTCCAGCTCTTGCAGACTCTTCCAAATGTCCAGCTTCTTCACCACCAACTCCTGGCAACTCCTTTCTCTAAAACTCATAAACTCAACTTCATCATCGCTTTCACCAAACAAAGCATCCCATTCGGCCAGGTCGATGCCCATCCACTTTTTCCCTCTACTGTCCGTCAATCTACTTTCATCACTAACCATCTTCCTAATTTCCTCCCTCTCCATCACCGACAAAGATCCATTCTCAATACTCTTCAGTTGAGATAACAGACTAGGTACTTTCCTCTCTCTCGGACCATACTCGTCCCACAAGTCTTGTATCTTCTTGATGATATGTACCCACCAGTCTTCTTGCCCCCACTTAATTCGAACAAAACACTCCCACAGCACCTTTCTCTCATCATGGGTCCACCCCTTTCCTGTTTTACACCATGTTCCTTTGCTTAGCTTCTACAGGAGCTCTTTCTGGTCTATTGGGGGTGAGATCTCCCCTGGCCTCCCCAGGCCCAGAAACGACAAATTTGCAGTCATATTCACGCTTGTTAGACATAAAGTTTTTTGAAAATTATCGGTAAAATATAATTACGAAGTACCTTGATCTTGCTTTATCCGCTGTTGTTTTCAGTTTTCCTGAACTTCTCTCTCTTGTTATTTTCAATGGCATCAAAAGTTCTTTGGAAGAACAACTGTATGTACTTGATTCTTGAATGAGTAAGTATTATACGAGTCAAAAACACCTCAAAATTATAGTTTTTCGATGTATTTCTGATTCAAGATACCTTTTGAATTTGCAAGGTAAGAACGATGGAACGCAGGAACTATAAACTATAAAATTCGTTTTTCATTATGCAATGTTCAAACAAACGATTACAACGCCGCGTCGTTCGTTTCAGTTTTAGTGTAGAAGTTTATAAATGAGGTTTTTTTATTTAATGGTTGAAAAACGACGTACGTAAACTTGAAGATTTATAATTTTGTTCCACTTGAAATTGACTATATTCTTTGTCCAAGTGGTTTGTTGTGATCGACGCTCCTTTTAGATTTGAAAATATTCCCTGTGCGTACCTTTTAGGGTTGATCGACTCCATACCTGTAAAGGTCATTTTTACTCTGCTTTGTTACAAAAAATAAGCTTAGCTGCCAAGAACATCGCACCTTTTATATTAAATCAACAAGGCTTTGACAGTTCTCTTAATTTACGCAATCAATTAATCAATCAATCAATCAAATCAATCTTTATTTAGACACGATAAATATCAACAGAAAACTGGTTTACATGATAGTCGTGATGTATAATAACAAAATAGAATAGAATTATACTTTATAAAATGTATATATTAGTACTAAATTATTAAAAATAGTGACTAGAGGTAAGGTCGGTGCTCGCTAGTTGAGACTAAATCTGCCAGGACAGCCTTTTTAAAAGAATTAAAATTGGCTTGAACCCTAGCTGCGTGAGGAAGATTATTCCACAATTTAGCACCCCTGTAGGTTAGACTTCTCTTGCCATATTCAGTATTAAATCTTTCGATATATAATTTTGAATTTGATCCTCTAAGATTATGAGGAGTCGAATCCGACAACAATTTAAATGACTTTAAGAGGTAATCAGGTGCAGAGTTATTTATACATTTAAACATTAAGCATGCCTGCAATAAGTTTCTTCTAGTATGGAGCGGGTACCAAACTAAAGATTTCAGAACATCTATAGATCTGGTGTCATATGTGGCACCAGTGATGATACGAGCAGCTCTATTCTGTAGCTTTTGTAATGTATCTGCTAAACCCTTGTTCAAATCAATCCAAACCTCAGAGCAATAATCAAAGTGAGGCAGTATTAAAGCATTGTAGATCTGGATCAAAATAACTTTTGTTACAAAGGGTTTTGCACGTCTTAACTATAGAATACTTAGTGCTGGCTTGACTTTCTTAATAATTAAGTCAACATGATCACTCCAATTTAGGTTTGTATCCAATATAACTCCAAGAGATTCCATCTGATCAGGGAAGATAGTATGATTGTTAACTACAATTTTGGTACCAGACAAGAAATTAGATAGTCTCTGTCTAGTACCCACATACATACATTTGGTCTTATCTGGGTGAAGATTTAATCTATTTGCTGTCAACCAGATATTGAGAGATGAGAGGTCATCATTTAACTTAATATTTAAGTCGTCAGGACTCTCACTTGCAGCATATAATTGGGTTTCGTCGGCATACAAACTTGCATTTGTGTGCCGAAGGCACTTTGGGAGATCATTAATATATATATTAAAAACATTAGAGGTCCCAACACAGACCCCTGAGGAACTCCAAAATTTAATTCAACTGATGAGGTGATAATATTATTAACTGCACATTGTTGTTGACTATCTCCCAAATAAGAGGTGAAGAAGTCTAAGGCTTTGTCACAAACACCGAGGGCTGATAATTTCAGAATAGGGATACGATGATCCACAGAATCAAAAGCTTTCCTTAGATCAACTTGAATCACACCATTTACAAGCCCATTATCTATATTCTGAAGCCATTCATCAATTTGGTTTATTAGGCAAGTAGCAGTCGAGTGACCTGGACGAAAACCCGATTGTTTTGGTTGTAACAGTTTATTCTTCGTAAGATATCTGTAAAGCTGCTGAAAGATAATTTTTTCGAAGATCTTACTGACTAAAGGAAGAACGGAAATGGGACGATAGTTATTCATGTCTGAACGACTACCGCTCTTGTAGATAGGAGTAACTTTAGCCATTTTCAAGTTACTAACAAAGGTTCCGGTTTAAGTACAAAGGTTGAAAATAAAAGCCAATTGTGGAGCAATAATATCACTACAATCTTTTAAAATCCAGACTGGTATATTATCAACTCCAGTAGCCTTGTTACTGTCGAGACTATTTAAAACGTCCTTAACCTGCACATCTGTTATTGTTTCGAAAGAGAATCTGTGGTCAGTAAAAGCAATAAAATCAGGAGGCAAAATTGAGCTATTCCTACCCCCTCCCACCGAGACATTACACTCTTTTCAATACCATGCAGTTAAATAATTTGAACGCTTTTAATAGTTTCCACACAAACACGAGGGTGAACAGTAGTAATATTAAATATAACTAGGGATTTATTTTGTAAATATACATTCAATTGCAGAAAATTGTAATACATATTGATACAGATACCTAATGAGATCCTGAAAATCTAATGACACTCATGACATTGTACTCTAGTGATATTAATTAATCGTTCGGGCACTCCAGGTTAAATGTGCATAATTTTAACTCTTTGGTCCTGCATGTTTGGACTTAATTAAGACATTTGCGGCAAAATGCAAAGTTAATGTCATTTTTCTCAGACTTTGCCAGCTGATAAAACTACATTATAAGACACATCAAGTCAAATAAGCATTTCTGAATCTTAATAAATATTTCTGAATCTTATTAGATATTTATGGACCTCATTATATATTTGTATACATGTGTACTACCAATCTTTCTGCAATAAAGTGTACTCCCAATTGCAAAAATACCATATTGTTAGAAGAAAAGAACACATCCTTTCAAAAGGAAGCCATGAATTCCAAGGCATTTCATTTTTCTCCCACTTGGGAAATCTTTATTTATTTAACTTGGTATGATAATAATGCTCTTAATAACACATCTACATAAAATACTCGATTCTGATTGGCTGATCGATTTTTTCTTAATACGAGAAATGAATTAATTGCACACATCCGGGAATATTTTACTTTGTGCTGCTGTGTAAAATGAAGAAAAGGAGTGCTTTAGAAACTCGTAGTTTATGTAGAGGTGTTATTAATAGGAATACCGCCTAACGTCTCAAAGAGTTAATGAAAAACACTACTTGTATTTATTGAAAGTTGTTTTTAAGCCAAATTATTTATTTATTTACCATAGTAAGAGAAGTCCCTCTCTTCGAGGCTTATATGCTTTTGTTTGAGACCTGACTGCTGTGCCTGGAGACAATCCCCTGCTCTTTTCGAAGAGCACAGCAGGATCTTTTACATCCACCTTATATAGGAAATTAAAGTGAAGACGGACGAGAAGAGAAAACGAGGCACATAAAGAATAAAGTGTCTGCCCAAGGAAAACAACGTAACCGCCTGGGATTCGAACCCAGACCATAAGGCGCGGAATTCGGCACCCTGACCACTAGACCATTACGCCTCTCTTTCATCAAATATGAGTGGTATTTTTCACTAACTCTTCTCAAAGGTGGTATTTCCTATACAAATACAAATAACAGTGCAGAATAAAATTAGAATGGCATTCTATGTGCTGACTAGCTTCCACAAACATATAAAATACATTTCACCTTATAGTTGCTGTAGGTAAGCGTAGTGTTTACAAGTGTTGGTATTGTGATGCTAATTTGCCAACCATTTGTACAATAGATGTTTTAATTTTCTTTGTTCTAATAAAAATGGTTGGTTGGCAAAACCATAACAAACTACGTTACTGTACGTCCATCTATTTGCCTTTACCCTACGTTTGTTTTCTATTGTGTTATCCCGCGATAATCAATTGTTTTAGTGTCAGTTTTACATTTAGTTAAAACCATAACGCTTTGATATTATCTTTTAAGAGGATTAAATGCCATAAACCTAATTTTACAATAGAAAGCAGTCCTTTTCATGCATTTTTTGCAGATGTTCAATGTCAGTACAAAAACTAAAACTTGTTTAATCCACTTTGACAATGCTGTAGATCTTGCGAATGAAGAAAAAACAAGAGAAGAAGCCAACAGTTCCTGGAAAAAATACAATAAATAGATGAATGAATACATGGACAGATGAATGAATGGATAAATAATCAAATGATAAACACATAATTGTCACATGGAAAAAAAAAACAATAGGAGCAATTTAGTAAGAATTGAATAACTAAAGAAAGAGTCTAACTTGAGTGATCTGCTTTTGTTTTTTAATTATTCTCTTCCCACTAAATTACAAAAGTCAGGATATATCAAAAATACACTTCCTTTCATTTGAAATTTGCTTATGAATTATGAATGAGTTCTGTTTTTACCTGAGAAGAGGAAGAAAAGCCAGACCATGATGAATGTATATCCAAAGTAAAGGAAAGTACTAGCAGTACCACTGATGGTTAGCTTAGTGTAAAAGAAATGAATAGCGTACAAGAAGAAATAGACAGCAGTACATCCACCAGTCAAGAACGACCGCCACCACCAGTGATAGTCCTAATGAATGAACAGTACAACGTCAAGTTTAGGGATGATATTATGGGTAGAATATCTCAGAAATAACTTGCATTTTATTCTTTAAGGCTGATTTACACGACACGATTGTCGTGTGCGACTTGTAGTATACGACTCAAATGAGCTCCAATTCGTGTCGTGTAAATGCCCCTATACGACTTGCCTACGACTGACGCACGCGACCTACAACTTGTAGTAGGATTTTGAACCAAGGATCAAAACCCTACGACTTGTCGTAGGAAAATGACGTGATTTGTCCCATATTAGGACTGGATCTAGTATTTCGTCCAGTCACTCACGATTTTAGCAATGGCGTATACGAGTCGTATACGACTAGTCGTGCGCGTGTGAATGGTATATCTACTACAATTTGTAGGCAAATCGTATACTACAGTCGTAGGTCAAAATCGTATCGTGTAAATCGGCCTTTATAGACACAAGTGGGATGTCCACTGTACGCCACAAGAAACCATTGTCTCATGAAAATAGTTGAATACCACCAACTATTGTTTTTTTTCTATGGTCTGGAATTAATACTTGTGGATACAATTGCTATGAATTCAAGCAGCAAAAGGTCATAACAATTTCCAAACTTTATCTTCAGGGTTGTCAGCATAATTTATTATGTGCTGATATTACTTACATATCAATATTTCAAGTTGGTATGCAGCATGTAACATGCAAAAAAACTTTCACTATTTTTTTTTGAAATAGATAGAACTATGGGAGCCTCAAGTTATCAAATAGCATCAGTTATATCCTACTATTATCTTAGCTTACCTCAGCACAGAGATGGAAATAGCATAGCAGGACGGCCGTCTCAGAAACAGTCAGCACAAGAATCAGACACACAATAAATAAGAATCCAAACATGTAATAGATCTGGTGAGACCTAAAAAATAAAACGTGTTATCACGGTTTTATAATATACCATTTTTATGACATCATACACTATATCTCTCCCCTCCCCCTTCCCATGTTATATAATATGTCTATACAACAAGGGGCCATTTCACTGCGCATGCGTGTCACGCTTGAGTTGCCCTGGTCATAGCACTTGCTCGTATCACGTTCTCTCAGTAGAGGTGCTCACATAAATATGAGTTCAAGATATCCGTTTTTTCTTCTTCTGCAATTAATTGATCAGACTCAAATATTAAGGCTGATATTGAATATGTGTCCTATATGCGATTCAAGCGAAATCATTGGAGTATAGTTTCGAGAAAAAATGTTAAAAGAGTCATTCAAGCTGACTCGCGGAGAAGAAAAAATGGCGACTGTAACGTACTTTGTAAACATACTTTGCCGTCGGTGTAACTCAGGAAATAAGACTATCTGATGCCAGGTCTTTTAACACCATGAGTGGGATGCTATTTGTACTGTATCACAACATTTTGTGTTAAAATCGACTGCAATGGGTGGCGAAAATTTTCACATTGCCTTCATGTCATAATTGATACATTCGGGTTGTTCGGCATTTTTCATCTTGAAATGTTATTAAATGTAGTGAAAATACCAATGTGTTTTAAGCAGAAATGATGATATCCATATGCATTGGTAATGTTTTGTAGTGGATCTTTAATTGGAAAATTGGGGAAGATGGATTTTTTTGCCAATCAAAGATGTAAACATTGTTTACACGGTCATTATAATTGGTCAAAACTCTTGAACTTCGAAATACTCGAGCCTGAAATAAGTCAAGTTTAGTTTATGCACCATTCATGAAAGGAGATCCTCGATATCCCAGCAATCGAACAATTTGTTGGTTTTTTATGAAGCATCAAACACAGTATGATTATGCGAATATGGTTATTATTATTCTTGATTACATGGCTAACTTGTGAGAGAGAATACCACACAAATTCCATTTGATTTTATGTCCTTTGTTTCTGTGCTTTCGATCTATCATGTTTGATTTGTTGGAAAAATTGGGTAAGGTAGCGAAATTTTCAATTTTCTGCCATAAAAAGTGCTGCTTTGCCTATAATTTTGGCTCCTTCTGTGTGTACCGGAAACCTATTGTATTCTTTGTTAGCTTCATTTATTGTTTAAATTAAGTCTTTTGTTCTTTCTATTGAATTACGTAGACTGTGTTTCTGCTACACTCACAAAGCCTGTGGTGAGCCTGCATTGCGATGCCACAGTACAGCATTTCGCGCATGGTCATGCAAAATGGCCCCTTGTTTGTCTATAACATGTTTATTAGTTTCAATATTGCTTTAGAGAGAAAAGGAGTGATTTTAAATCATTGATAAAAGTCGGTGAAACAATCTTATAAAAAGCATGCCAGACTTGAGTTTTTACATGTTTCAGCGAATGCTCTCGCCATCTTCAGTAATCTTTATTATTAATTCAATGTTGTGCTATTTATACCGTTAAGTTAACAAAAATTATTCCTATGGGAAAACTAAACCTTAAGGGTGATGTTGGTATGATAAACTTGCTGATTAAGTGAGGGGCTAACCCACTTAATGTGCATATCCTCCTTCAATTTGAGCTGGTATTTTGAAGAAGCGGTATCTATTATTCTAAAAGAATTTTTGTCACACGCATCTCTGCATTCAAGGAATGCTTGTAGATGTTGATAAAATGTGTGAGGCCTTGTCCCTAGAAAGGTGTTCATTTATATGTGTAAATGATAGTCTATCAATGTGCTGTTTGTCTCAGAAGAACTTACCAAATACTGTTCAAAATAAAGAATAACTGAATAAATATGCATCCAAATGGTAGGATACCACCCATGGCAATGCCTGGCAATGGACGTGTGTAAATACTCTGAAAACAACAACAAGAATTAAATGAGATATTGTTCTAATGATATAAGTGTTACCAAATCAGAGGTTTGTTTTTGTAATAATAACTATTATCTTTAAACAGGGACCGCAGAGCACATTAAGAAGTGGGGGGCCGGGCACTCACTTCCTGCACAAACCACAGGAAAGATTCAGTTCTGCTCAATCATGCCACAATAATTTGTGAATTTGCAATACAAGTTTGAGCAAAAAATTATCAAACAAATTGTGAAAACAAAACTACAAATTGTTATTTTCATGCAAGATGGAGGGGGGGGAGTATAGCCCTCCCCAGCCCTCCCCCTGTCTCTGGGGTTAAAAGGGTGACTTTTGATATACAATTTAATAAAAAAAACCCACGCGTTATTGGACTACAATGTTTGGTTGTCAATATCTGTATACATGTAACAAACGAAACACTGTTGTCTAATATTTGCTTTTCTTTTTAACAATATACATGTAATGGTTATGATTAGAATATTATTTGCTTTTCTCATGACTGTGCAAGGTTTGAGCTGCAATGATTTGTCTGCTGCCAGTCTTCCTTGTTGTTGAAAGTATTTATCACAATATCAATTACATCCTGCCTTCAATGACATCCTCCTGACTCTAGCTCGAAACGTCAGTAAAGTTAAGTTAACATTTTTTTACAGTATTATAAATTTCCTTTATTACTTATCATTTATATCAAACACTGGTGCAGCCTTACTAGTTTATTCGCTAGCTTCCATTTACAATGTCAATTATAGTACCTGGTCAGGGATTTGTCTCGGTATTTGGTTTGTTCTGACAGGCTGTTCAATGGGTAGTTTCTTGAAACCAAGATAGGCACCAAGGAATGTCAGTGGAACAGAAATACCAAACCTACAGAGAAGCATGGACAATATTACTATTATATATCATTGCTATTTATAATAATACAGACATCATCACTAAATAACAAAATAATTAACACTGCCATTATTATCACTGGTAACAATCAAATAATTATTATCATCAACCATCATCATCATCATCATTATTGACAAATAATGCCATCAACGTCACCATACACATCTCATTATTAAGAGCAATCCACAGCCAAGTCCTTTTTTATCTTGTAGATTGCAAATGTTTTTGCGATGTGGCTTTTTAGGCAGAAGTATCACTAACTCACTAGTTATGAAAACCAACAATATATTATCATCTTTACAGCTACGACCATACTAATCACCATCAACATCATCATCAGTCAATTTCACCGTCCTCACACAAACTATTAATCAACCAATAGAGTCAATTGCATTATTATCACTTATAAATGTCAGTACATGCATATAGAATATATCTTACCACAAAGCCAGGAGTGCCAGTAAAGTAGTAAAAGGTACAGCAGCTGATGAACCTTCCACCCACAGAACAAGATTGAGCAGGAAAAATATACCAAACACAACCCTGTAGACAACAAAACACACACTCAGTATTAGTATTGAATGCCAGTCTCAGGTCATGATGGTTTTAAAACCTTTGAGACTAGAAAAAGAGTGCATCAAAGCTTTTTCTGTACAATAATGTCATTAGGGCAAACCAATTTGATATAAGATATCTTACTGTTTTAGTAGGTTACATAACCCCCTTTGTTTGGTAGAGATGAAAATAGGATTTCTTTGAATCATTAAGTTAGTGTGTAGTAACATTGTAAATAATAACGTACTGACTCAAAACGAACCGAGACGACACAAATGGAATAAAGAATTATGAACCAGCAATGGATGACTTGAATTTATACTTAGTGGAAGATGTAGATGTGGATGGCTGAGTGAGTGGTCAATGCAACAGACTCTAGGTCATTAAAGTGCTTATGAAGTCAAAAATGGGACATATTTCCCTCAATTCTAGACATCGTGAGATTTAAAATGATATATGTATAAGCCTGATGGGGCAAATCCAGGGGGGGTTATTCGCGCGTGAAAGTGACGTTTTGGGCTTCCTGTGCCAGGTAGACCGTGAATTTAGAGACTAGGTCGACAGTAATCTGTGACGACACAAGTTACTCTCACGTGACCAGCTCGATAAGCATACGAGCTAGTGTATAGTCAGTTCGAGCTTCATAAATATAGATACGATTTATGTATATAATATACATAAGGATATAATATACATATACAAACACATTGTAAAGTATAATTATTGACATCTCAAGGAAAAAAAATTGTCTTAGTGTAGCATTCAACGAGTGTCACTTATACACAAAAATATACGAAATAAACTGATTTATTATGGTGTTTACGTAAATCAAACACACCTCAATAATGGTAATAAACCATTAACTAATGTATTAGTGTGATAATAAGTTTGAAAAATGTGAGTTTTTGCCGAGTATATTGCCGACAAGCAATCAGTTTTGAAAGCGCTTTACAACATCGGTTGTAATAAACCCGTCGGGCCGAAACACAAACACAAACGCAGCACTTCGATTCAAATCACGTAATAAAACACATGTTATTCTGTGTATGATCAAACCTAAACACTCCAATATTGTAATAAACCATTAACTAATGTATTAGTGTTATAATAAGTTTGAAAACTGTAAGTTTTTGCCGAGTTTCATTGCCAAGTTATGAAAGCGCTTAATATCGAACATTTTATCATGGCAAGTTTATTGTCGAATACCGGTCATTTCAAGCTTTCTCCTTCCTTACATAGTCTGTTCCTTCCACATTATAATTCTTGTCGAATGAATCTTGCGTGAAATGTTGACAACAAACGAGACTAGATATACTTTTACAACTTCTCTTGAAGTAAAGTTGTTAAAATGAATCCTCAGTTGACACTTCAATGCAGTAACTTGTGTCGTCACTTCCGGTAACTCGCCCCAGACCGAAAAATCCCGGCCACTGTAAGGTTTAGTTTAATAGCCGTTATTACAGTTATATGCAAATGTTTGCAAACAGTGGATCCAAGCCATAGCTTTTGGGCAAAAAACAAAAGCCTTGATTTGAATCCATTGTTTGAAATCATTTGTATTTTGTTGTTATAAAAGCTATTCCTGGTGAAAGAAAATTACATTGCACTGTACATTGCCAAGTCATGCTGTTTTTTCCACATAGCCTCTCTTCATCCAGGGGCATTATTAATAATAATAATAGCTTTAGGAGCAACACACACTCTGAAGTCTCTGCGCTCTTACAATTGGTCAAACAAATCAAAATATCTAAAAATATGTTTCTAACAGAAATGTTTAAAGCAGTTTCTTAAAAATAATTTTAATTATTTAATAAAAAAAATATATTAAATAGTTCAAGTATTTCCTTGGATAGAGTAGTGACTCTACCAGCAGAATTGGTCAGGTACAGTATATGACTGTAGTGCCCACCAATACCACTAAAGCTGTGAAAGAGGAACCTTTGGTTGGCTCTCACTACACTCGTCAACCTTCATTTGACATAATACTTACCCAGGGACAAAGAAGGATGAGAGTATCACATTGGACTTCCAACGCTCCCCACCAAACACTGAAAGTTATTACAAAAAAAATATTTTCGTTAGATTATAATGGTATTTTCCCAACACTTGCTGATTGATTGATTTAATTAGAGAACAAAATTGAATTATGTTCAAAACAAAATGAATGTCATACTTTTGTAGATCCTTGCCGATACATATCCTCCAGGTGAGCCAAGACATACAAACAATACCAATGAACATGTCATCAAAGCACCACGGTTAGCGGGGGACAGGAACCCAAGGCAGGCAAACACTGCAAGCAATGATAACAAGTTAAAAAACACATTTTTATAGTGACTAATAACTTAATCAGTTGCTTGAAGAAGTTGTTAAAATTCTATTATAGATGTTTTTTGATATCTCTGCATCTGATTTTGTCTACTCCACATGAAGCACAAGCAGCATTTGCTAAGGTAATTATTATTACTTCAGATATCAGACCTTCTTCACTGAGCTCATTGTTTTTGCATGCACAGTTTGTGTAAAACTCTTTTAAATTAATCAATTTGTGCAATGTCTACATACATCGATGTTGTTTTTGTACAATCAAGTATTCTTACCCAGGGTAATGAATGTCATGATGAAGATCTGTGAGCCTGATCCCAGTAAAACAGACAAGAACATGCCTTTCCTTGGGGCACGGAACACATCACCATGGACTAGCTTCCAACCAAACTCTTCTTGTGCATCTTCCTACATGAGCAACAACAAATAAATAACACCAATATGATGTTAGACAGATGAAGTTATTGCTAAATTTAAACCTATTTATCCATAGTGTGGTTTGGTGAAGGAATAGAAAACATGCGCGTGTGCTTTGTGCAGTTATAAAGCACGCAGGATTGTCAGAACACGAGAGAAGTGTTCTGACAATCCCCAAGTGCTTTATAACTGCATACAGCACAGAAAGCAAGTTTTTTATTCCTTTTATAAAATACATATTGATCAATGTGCAAACGCGCATGCTGTGTGCTCTCATAAAGCACGCGCCTCAACCAATCAAAATACGTGATTTCAAATAGTTATTTTATAATGTGGTGTAGTGTGCTGCAATGTATAGTTTTATGGGGTGTGGTGTGGTGTGGTGTGGTGCGCTGTAGTATGGCATGACAAGTCATAACATGGTTTGCTGTGTTGTAGTTTGCTGTAATGTACAATGTTGTGTGGTATGCCGTGACATGGTGTACTTTGACCAGTCAAGTACCAAAGTTGGACCGATATTGACAGTTGGCCGGCCATTATTATAAGCCCTGACATAGTATGGTGTGCTTTAGTGTGCTGTAATGTATAGTGTGTTGCAATGTAGTGTGTATCTCTTACCCCAGCATCACTTTGATTGTATCTTGCTATATCTTTGTGCAGTGTTCTCAGCATAATCATAGCCACCATACCAGACAAGAACAGTACAATCACAAGAGAGTTCATAATACTGAAACAACAACAACAATTGTTTATTGCAATTACAATCTTTTTCAGTGTAAAAAGGTGACTTTATATCATACCTTTTTTTATAAACATATTTTAATCACATATTAACCCCAAGAGCAAGAGCTCATTGAGGGGGTCTATATAATTTTTACAATACAACAAATTAAATGGAGTTTTAGGACTAGAACATATCATACCTAAACCACTGAATCTTTGTGTGTGGCATGGACTGCAGGATATAATCCCAACGAGATGCCCACTTCAGGCTGTTGTTCTCCTGTTAGTAATAGAATTTGCAATAAATGTTTAGTACTATTTAAAAAACGAGCAGCAGTGTTTTGTCAGGTATAAAATCCTGAGGGCAAAGCCCAAGGGATTTTATACCTGATAAAACATGTGCTGCAAGTTTTTTGAATGACTTAAAAAACTCATTAGTAATTCATGACCATTTTGTCCAATATCGATGAAACAAAAAAAACCCGGAAGGTTGTTTGCATTTGGGAATTCATCTAAAGTAACAATAGAGGAATGCTAACCAACTTGAATGTTAACAAACTTGATGACATTTCGTTGCAAACTTTTCATTGATTGATTGTAATGAGTAGTATAATGGCTTAAAACGCGGATACAACCAAACAGAAGGTCTTGGTTCGATTCCTGGCATTGGCACTCAAAGACTTTTTTTTGCCAAAAATCCAAAAGTAAATTATTTCAAAGTCTGATGTTTACTCGTCAGTAGAGATGGGGGATTGGAGGGGTGAGGGTAATATCTGAATTATGGACATGAAGCATTATATAATGACACATGTGTCATTATATAATGCTTCATATTCATTTGCATTCAATTATTCTTCTATTCTACACTATAATCCCTCCGCGTTTCAAACGTAGATTATGCGATATACATGTACAATGCTTTCCTCGTGACCAGAGAGGAGCATCGGATTGGACAAAATGGTCATGAATTATTAATGAGTTTTTTAATATTTCTTAGACATCAGAGCAAAGAGAGAGAGAGAGAGAGAAGGAAGGAGTATAAAAGAAGGAAAGAAAGCTTTTACCTCAAACTTGACAGAGTATGTGTAATGGATTTTCAAAGGAGAGGATATCTTTAAAGGGATTCCAAGGACATTTTCAGAACTGCAATCAGTAGGCTTGCTGTGCTTGATACTACAACAAACAAAGTTAAAATCAACAATTAAAAGTCGTACAAATAGTTTAAGCATGCAACATAACTACCACTAAATAGTGTTATCTCTATTGTTTTCTATTAGAACAATATATGCCATGCTTGTACTAGTTCAAGTAACAATAAATTATTGATAAGTGACAACATACCTTCTTGGTACTAGCTTTGCTGACAATAGTCTAGCTCCTACCCAGTCTTCACCAATTCCACTATGATAGGTAATAGTAATATCCACATGGTTGAACACATAATGGGTGTCTGCCTGGTTGAATTTGGTCTGAAAGAAAATAATTCAACATAAAAAGTAAATAACACTTCTCTATATACATGAAATTATATTAGTTATACAATGGTTTTGAGTGGCTTATTGTGGAATATCCCACAAGTCACTCACGTATTTTGTAGTATACACTCAAGCCTTTAGGTAAATGTAAGTGTGTATGCAAAGAAAATACAAGTGACGAGTGGGATATCCATGGTATGTCACAAGAAAACATTGTATAGCTACATGTATTTTATCCCACATCACATAAAAGAGAAACCAGGATGTCTCATGGGAAGAGGCAGCTGAATAACACTGAATATACAACAGCGTTTAAGCATTCTGATTGGCTGTATTTTATATGATGTGGGATAAATATATATATATGGAAACATTAGTTTAATAAACAACCACCCACCCACCAACTCTAATAATAAAGACTTACACTAGTAACACAAGCGTCCCTGGCTTGTCCATCAGCAGTCACATAGCAACCAATAGGGAAACCAGTGGAACAGTATTTTCTTTCTTCATCAGTGACATCATAGCACCAGGTAACAGGCATATTGTCAATGATCCTAGACAACAAACAAATGATTTAGTGTTAACACTGTTAATTTATCTTGTTAGAAACCTGAGTCATACCTAAGAGAAATCTTTAGGATTGAAAACAATGTTTTTATTGACTTTTCATTACACCCTTTTCTTGTAGCCAAAAAGTCTAGACCAATAATTATTGTTTGATTGATGGTTCAACTACCAAGTTCCCTATTGCATTTGTTATCTTGATCAGTACATAGCAATAACAACAGTGGTAAAACACCTAGTTATTAAATTATACACTTTAAAAAAAAAATTCTCTAAATAATAATGTGTGCCAAAGGTGAATATAAAATGCTTCTCAGACTAGAAATGAATTAGTGAATGTTACATTATTCTATTTTTTAATATTAACCTTGCATTTGGTACAAATTTTGTATTAATTAACATAGGAACACTTCTATAGCATTATTAGAATATACACTCTACAAAGTTATTTATGTTAAGTTAAAAATACTCAGAAAATGAATCTCAAAAGAAATAGAAATGAAAACTATGTTAACCCTTTGACTCCTACGGCGCCCGAAACCACCCGTAAAAAAACGACCTTGCTTTGAAAAATTCTAACTTTTTTAAACAAGCTAAATTTGCCCAGCCGTTTGAATGTTAGTAAGCACTAGGAAATTCTTCAAATTTTCATAGCATGTCAGTCACAAGAAACAAGCAATTTTAGCACAAAAATTCCATACAAACTTTATGAAAGTCAAAAATGACCGTTTTTGCCTTATTTTTCAATAGTGGAAATCACACTTTTTTTACCTTGGTTTTTTTTATCGTTTTTAGACGAAAAGGCTGTTTTCACAACAAAATTCAGTCCTTGTGCTATAGCTTTGGCAAGTTTTTTCATTTTTTTCACTTCACGAACTGAGCTGCGGTCGTTAGATAACGGCCACTTGATATGCACGTGTTTTCAAGTATTTACGACTGCAAAGCATTGTGGGTAACGATGACAGCGCTCGGCATAGAGTTCCCCCTTAGTCCATTTATAAATTTATTATAAGTCTAGGGTCACCTCAGGTTTCTGCCAAAATTTCGCGCTTGTTGTGTTCCTCTATCATCACAACTTCGATAAATAGCCGCGGTAGGTCCGAGAATTTGCCTTTAATCGAACTCCAAACCTGACTTTGTTCTAAGCCCGCCAAAACCGAATGAACCAAACATCGACCATTTTTTGCTGACAAAGTGAGATTCCTCACTGATTTCTTCCAGAAAGTGAGCTTGGATTTGCTACCTTGAAGCTTAATGATGCTCTTCCAGTAGTGACTAAAGGCAAAATATGACCCTAAAATTAACGAAATTCCGATTTAAGGCTGGTGCCTAGTAATTGCAACCCATTTTTATTTCATTGAAACTATACCAGTTATTTCAAACACCCAATGGGCTATCTAAAAGTGAAAAAAAATTGGGGGGTCACCTCGCATCGAAGCGAGATAATTATTGTTAAATACCTGATGACGTAGGTGTATTTTTGCGAATTTTAAAGAAATACTATTTCATACTGTTAAGAGTTACTCAAGAAATAAACGTGAAATAATAATGTACGACATATATATTTTCGACTTTAAGTCAAAAATGTTATTTGTCACGCAGGCAGCTATGTTTTATGATAGCTTTTTGGCGAAAATCACGAAAAAAACATTTTGTGTGCACACCGTATTATTGATAAAATGTCAAACCAAAACCATTTTTATTTTTAAAATATCAACTTAGAAAAAAACTTCGATAGCACTATAACATTTCTAGCGAAGTCAAATTAGGGGTATCCACGCGTTTTTGAAAGATATTAATTTTTAGATTTCATTTTTAGGTAAAAACGCGCGAAAATTCGTGACACACGTGACTTTGTGTCACGTCACCGCGTGACAAGATTTCTACCTGGCGCGTTTGCAAACGCCAATGAACCTTCAAATTCGCTTCAAACACAAGGCAAAACAATGAGAAAAATCAAGCTTTTGACCTTCAAATTGACAAAAGATTCACTTCAACTAGTACTTAATAGTGTGGTAACTATATATTCAAAAACAAAAAAGAAATTCTATAACATTTTCTTTGTAAAATATAGTTTTCATCGTAAGATTTTTTTCAAAAGACATTTTTTCAAATTCAAACAAACAAAAAACAAGCTGAAAGTTATTTTGAAATGTAATTAAAAGCCTCAAGAATCAGTTCTACCAACACAAGATCGACTTGAAAAGACAAGGAAGTAAAAACAAGGTATTTTATAATAAACAAGTTTGTGTAAAACATCATTTTGCCGCTTGTAAAAAAAAAAACCTCGAAATATTTCGAAGTAAAAACTACTAAAAAAGCTCTTTTAGTAGGCCTAAAAAGTCTAAATAAACAAGAGTTATTCAACCAATTTTGAATTATATTTGTATCTTAATTCATTTTTCATGTTTTCCGTTTATTAGGATGTGAAAAGTGCATAAATAAATCTCTTTTTTAATCGACCAAAGGTCCACGAAAAGTGCAATTTAAGCACAAACATCGTTTAATGTACCGTTTTTATCTCAAAAAGTTAATCAAATGGAGGCAGATATTTTCTCTTTTCTTTCTATAATAAAACGAGGAAGGGATTTTTCCTTTTTGTGGCTCGATTATTGTTTTTTACGGTATTTTCCGCGAACTTATTTTCGACTGCACTCTCGAACTAGATGCGCAATAAGAATGCGCATGAACAACACTAGGCACCAGCCTTAAGCCAACTTTGAGCCAGTGTAAATATCCAACGATGCTTTGAAACGATCTAAAAGGCATGTGGCCTGAGAACTTGAGCCCCTGAGATTACAAAACAGCAGCACTTTCCATGGTAACGCCAAATATGGAGTCAAGAAATCCTACGGATCGTTTATATCCAGAAATTCGCTCAAAAATGTCAAAAAAGCCCAGTAGTCAAAGGATTAAACAAGTATAGGCTGCGTCTGTGTTTGATATAAACGATAAGTAATAGAATGAAATTTGTAAAAAATGTTAACTTAAGGAGGCTCGGGTCAGTAATTTTCGAGCTCACCCAGCGACGTTTGAAAGGCCGTAGTTCCCGCGTCAGAGGGTATTTTGAGAAGATTTTTTAACACTTGTCTACATATAGAATAAAGTTGTTTAAAAAGTTATTTTTAAGGTAGTAGGATTGGATAACAAACTTGTCATTTTTTAACGTTTCTGAATGCTTTATAAATATTCAATTCAGTTTGGCTGGGTTAAACTTCCATTCTTTCACGAACAACAGAATAAACAGCGAAAAACCTTGTATCCAAGCATGTTATTTTTGTTGAAATTTGAGAGAAAACTCAACACTGTGACCTCTAGGGCGCGATGTTGACAAGTAATTTAGTAATCACGATATACTTAGAACTAGAAAAATCCTTCTTTTAAACACATATTTTGATTATAAAACACTTTAGGAAAGTATTTAATATCAAGCTACAAAGGTTTAAGACTTCCAGCAGTAGTTTAGGCCTTGTTTTGAACGGATAAAATTGAAAAGATCAAGTTTCAAATATTGCGTTACACGTTGTTAAGCATTACGTCATGTGTTTATACCTCGTGTGGCTTCGGAGTCGCTTCGCAATACAAATCGCGAATTTGTCGTTGATATTCGGGCTTTTACGGGCTTTTATCGATCGGGTATCGAAGCAGCATTGACTTCCTTTCACATGAAACAAAATGGCGGATATTCGACGTGATTTAAGCTTTTGACGGCCAATTTAAACGGTGTATTATGGAATCAATGGTGTTGTAATGACTGTAAAATTCATGAAACTTAACAGAAAAATTTGAAACTTGCTAAACATGTAATTTAGGGATAAAGAAAGGTTTTCACCGCAGCCCGGAATGAAAGAATCAATAGCCAAATTGTACGAGCCATTTTAAGTCAAATATCGCTCATTTTTAAAATATAAGTCCTTTTGCTCCGGGCTGCGGTGAAAAGTTTCCTTTTTTAATGTAGTTTATGGATATGATAATCGTTTGTTTAACAGAAATAATAGTATCGAGTTATTTTGAGAAAAGTCTGATTTCAACTCTGGGTTTCCTGTGCCATATTGACACCTTAGCTGTGAAATTTCACACCTTTCTTTACATTTCTGAAAAGTAAATTTTATCTTCTTTGCTGCTATCAAATTAAGTTGAATATAAAGGTTTATTTATAATTTTAAACATTTTCCATAAAAAATCAATTTTATCCAATCCTACCACCTTAATAAAATCGATAATATTTTAGCTGACAAATGATAACGCCGCCGAATTTCTATGTAGCCTATTTTTGGGAAAAATCGACCTAAACTTTTAAAACCACATAGCCTACTTTAAAGCTGTTACCTAGGTCAACAATCTGGCAAAGTTTAAAAAAAATTCATCTCATCGATTTTGAATAAAAACGGGACAATTTTTTTCAGTGCAAAAAATCATTGTTTTAGAATATTTACCGATAACAACGGACTTTGAAATGATAAATCAAAATCCTTCCAGCCAGATATTAACAGGACATTTGTCTATATTGTCTGTGAATTTCAACAAATTTAGTCCACGGGATGTTTTTTGGGAAAGGATATAAATCGGCAAAAGTTTGTCAGTTTTTGTGCAAAACTTCTAATTTTTACTTCTGAGCACGCTAACGAAAAAATCTGAGATAACTTTTTTTTATTTTTTAGCTATCAAAAGTTCACCATATTTTCAAGTGCGCCTCTAAATTTTATAGTGATTGAAATATTTTGAGGCGGTCAAATAAAATTCTGAACGTGGGTATAAAAAAGCAAAAGCATGCAAATCATGTATAACTCGAAAATAAAAACAAACCGGCCGCTGCAAAGCGAAGGCAAATATAGCCACGTTCAGAATTTTATTTGACCGCCTCAAAATATTTCAATCACTATAAAATTTAGAGGCATTCTTGAAAATATGGTGAACTTTTGATAGCTAAAAAATAAAAAAAAGTTATCTCAGATTTTTTCGTTAGCGTGCTCAGAAGTAAAAATTAGAAGTTTTGCACAAAAACTGACAAACTTTTGCCGATTTGTATCCTTTCCCAAAAGAAATCCCGTGGACTAAATTAGTTGAAATTCACAGACAATATAGACAAATGTCCTGTTAATACCTGGCTGGAAGGATTTTGATTTATCTCTTCAAAGTCTGTTGTTATCGGTAAATATTATAAAACAATGAATTTTTGCTAGGAAAAAAAATGACCCGTTTTTATTCCAAATCGGTGAGATGAATTTTTTTAAAACTTTGCCAGATTGTTGACCTAGGTAACAGCTTTAAAGTAGGCTATGTGGTTTTAAAAGTTTAGGTCGATTTTTCCCAAAAATAGGCTACATAGAAATTCGGCGGCGTTATCATTTGTCGGCTAAAATATTATCGATTTTATTAAAAATAACTTTTTAAACAACTTTATTCTATATGTAGACATGTGTTAAAAAATCTTGTCAAAATACCTTCTGACGCGGGAACTACGGCCTTTCAAACGTCGCTGGGTGAGCGCGAAAAATACTGACCCGAGCCTCCTTAATTTTACTGACGTTTCAAGCTTTAGCCCTTTGTCGGAGTAGAGAAGGTGGATAGGACAAGTTCACAATGTAGGTATTGAGCCCTCTTTCTAAAAATGTTCCCTAGTAGAAGCTTACCAGTGGTTTTGATAGTTAAGAGCAACGCCATTTCTCAAGAAGTCCAGTTTCTTCATGTCATTCACATTCTTGGGGTTGTATTCTTTGGTGCATAAAGGCTGGCATGTTGATGGGACTTTAAATGTTATCTGGAAACAAAAAAAACATTCCATTTAGTGTATGTGAAGCAAGTAATGCAAAGCAAGTGAGACTTTAAGAGAAGGAACATAAGGGAATGAAAGTAAGAGAGAGAGACAGAGAGAGAGAGTGAGCAAGAAACTTTAATTGAAGAAGGCTACACTTAAAAGGATGAAACTAACAAATTAGTGGTCATCAATGGAAAAGGGAGAAAAGGAAAGGAAATAATTGGAAAGAAAAAGAAAGGGAAGGGAAGGGAATAGTTAAAAGATATACATGTATATATAATTTTCTTGCTTACATTATAACCAGACTTTGAGATTCGGTCTCCAAAAACAACCTAGAATAAAAAATAAATAAATAAAAAAAGTTCATCAATTTATAAAATTCATAAAATATAATTAAGAAATAACAAAAAAAAGAAATGTACATATTCAAATAATATTCTATTAATCATTGCCACATGTACAAACATGCCAGTTGATGTGCATTGGTATCATAGCAACTCACACAACAATTGCATCCATATAAATTATACATGTACATTATGTGACAGTTAATGGAAACATTATATATCTAATGTCAGCTGTTTATAACTTGAGGCTCTAGGTCTTTTAAAGCTCAATCAGATACAAAAAGTGCATAAATAAAAAAACAGTATTCAATAAAAAGGTAAATTAAAATTAGATATTACCTGTCCCAAGTTTTCAGATGGAGAACTTCTTTGTTTGGTCATGCAGAAATCAAAGCTATAAATAACAAGAAAACAGAAGTATGTTTAACTAGCAGAGCAGTGGAAAACATTTAGTTACAAATTTAGTAGAAATGTTAATGATTATTGGTTTCTGATGTTTTACAGTATTTCAAACATGTTTTGACAGATTCTATAATCCCTGACCCTCCACATCATCAACCCCATTATAAATCACATTCATACAACAATAATTCTATATTTGCATACATTATTTTACAATTTTAATAGAAGGAATTAAATAGAAAACATGAAATAATTAATAAGTTAAGTATATATCAAAAAAGTGGTGCCTAAGGGCTAAGCAAATTTTATAGAATCCCTTTAACCTTTTCTCAATATCAATAACATTTTATGTGGTTGATTTGTCTGAACCTTTTCTCAATATCAATAACATTTTAAATGTATGTGGTTGATTTGTCTGAAAGCTGACATATTAGTTCATTTCAAACCTACAATCTTGGACAAAAAATGTTGACAAAATGTGATTTTTGAGTAAAAACAAAAATAAAGATATCAATGTTGCATGACAGCTGAAGCATTCTCGAACCAAACCATTTCAAAATTGATCAGGGGGAGGGGGATGATGGCACCCCTTTGTAGTTTGATGCGAATAATGATGACGTGTAAAAAAATTCTCAATTATTTTTGTCTAAGATTGTAGTTGATACAGTTATTTTTTTATACCATGACACCCACATACCAAGAAATACTAAATTTGATACTATGGAAATCAGTAGACTGGTAATCATGCCCCACAAATTCCGTCCACGTGACCAATTTTTTTTGTACCATGTGATCGCTTCTGGCCAATCATTTTGCTCAAAATTGGTCATGTGGTACAAAAAGACACACCCCCAAGGCCAAATTTTCAACGTACATTTAACCACTCTAGTGATTTTCATAGTATCAATAACATCAGTTTAGGACCAAATGTATAACCAGTATCATCTTATCATTTTCATCATCTCAATCACTATTATTATCAGTATCATCAACACCATCATAATAAGAACTCACACAATATATCCATAAAAGAAAATATCTGAATATCTACTGTCTAATCCATTTTGTAAAAACTTGTACAAATAGACAAAATTAGCTTGTACATTTTAACCCAATTCAAGTCTTTTGCGAATAAGATTCTTTGTACTATGTATTGCAATATGGAAAATGTTTGAAACAAAAGTTTCATTCCCAGAGGTTTTGAATAGGGTCGAAACGTGCAATGTGTTAGCATTTGATCTATCTCTAGCTAGCTAGTTGTACAATTTTTTGAAGGTTTACTATCCCTATCTGCATCAATTCAACCATTCATTTCAGTCTCTTAGAGCAGATTTTGTCAGACTGCATTAGCTTTCTCACTACACTAACACAATCAATGCATGGCAAGGCATGTCAAACAAATTCTCGAAACATCACAGTTGTGGAAAGGCATGCACCAGGCACTGAACTTTCCAAAGTCATATGAAATCTGCTCTAACATTCAACATCAACACTATTAACATCATCTATCTATTATTTTGACACTATTACCATCAGCATGTCCGTCACCCTCATCATCATTTTAAATCACTTACCTTGAATATTCATATGGTATAACTGAATCCACTGAATCAAGACGATTGACAAAGAGGGCAACTTTTGACTGTAAATAGAAACAGAATATCCAAAATACTTGAATAGTATTTCAATAGGAGCTATCATTATCACTGTTAACACATTCAGCATCAGCACTATCAATATACAATAATTATTATATGATCACCTGTATCAAGCATTAGTATCATACAAATGTACATGTGTAATAATCATCATTCTTATAATAAGCATAATTAAGAACATGTCTACCATCAACAAACACACATCATCATCACCATTGCAACCAAAGTTTTAATTTACATATTTTACATACTGTACAGAAAAAATACAAAAAATCACGATATGTACATTACAATGTATAAATTTGACTGATTACCAAACCTTCATATAAATGAGTGAAATACTGTTTTATAATGTGATAGTGAAATTAACAAACCGTCACTGCAAAAAGGTGCCTTGATTATACTAAGCATTTGGTTTTGCCTATTCAAATAAGGGAAATGTTAACGTTGGCACAATTTTAGAATATCCTGCAAATGCTATTCATGATATTCATCCTATTGTGTTTCTATTGTTTGTGATGTGTCGTTTTCAAAAGATTAACTATATAAATATCATTTGAGGGTTATTCTATAGTCCAAGTTCACTTCTTTTAACAATCAACTTTTTGGTTTAAGGTATATAGTTGGAATCACCTAAAACTAGTTAAAAACTAGGTTCTCAAGTTCCCTCCACAACAAGTGTCTACTCACTCTGATGTGCCAGAGCATAGTTAATAGAGGGAACTGGTTAGGAAACCTGGCAGACTTCAAAGGGATAGGTTATTGTTCGAGTTTTCGAAAGTCCCCTCTATTAACTATGGTCAGAGAGATTAAAACTGTTTATGATTTCTTGCTTTAAAGTTCTTTCTAAGTTTATCTTAACAGACTAGCTGTGAAAAACAAGATGTTTTACAGACCGTGAATTGCTTTCAGTTGAGTATGCAAGGACATGAACACATACTTTTAGTTTTGTGGGAAACTTTGGTTAATCTCAAACTTTTTTTACAGCAAACTAGCTGTTGACTTTGATTGACTTTGTTTGAATTTCATTGGCAGCTTGAAACTAAGGGAATGGAATGTTGGGCGGGCTGGAGCAGAGGGGAGGGAACTAGATACCAAAACTTAAAAGAGTCATGTAAGAATTTAAGCCTGTTGATTTAAGTGTTGCATGACTTGGATCTAGTACAAGCTACTACTGATCTTGAAAACTTCCCCTGTGGACCTAAGCCCAGTGTGTGCAATCAATAAAAATCGATATCGGAAAATCGATCGATACTAATCTCCTAATAATTAGGATTATTGATATTAATTGTATTGATAAAAATCATTTTCTCCCAATCTGATTATCGATTGTTTTCGATTAGTATTGACTTATATCGATTAGTATCGATTTATATTGATTAGTATAGAAGGATGTCCGAGCACTTCACTGGCAATAAAATACATTTTTGTAGAAATATTATGTTCGAATAATGTATGTACAAGAGACTAGAACTTGCAAATTTCTGTAATTTTATCGATTAATATCGATTTTGCATGCACACACCAGGACCTACATTTATAAGTTTAAAGTAGTTTAAACTTTATAATAGAGGTAGTAATTTTAATACTTGGTTCAAGTAATCAATTTTTGGATTGATGGCTACAACATTAACATTAATGAAAAATGTCCAGTTTAAACATGCTTTATTTGTTCCAAATACTAATATAATACTTTTCAAGACTTCTTAAATTAAGATCATTTTATTAAAACACAAAACATCTGAAAAGATACAGATTTGCATGGTCACACTATAAAGAAGTTGGCAAGTTTTAACAGGAAAAAAAATAACTTTAGGAACGTGTAATCCTGATTTTACAGAAATGAGAATGTTGTTAATTGTACGGTAGATTTTTAATTGTGTTTAATTTTATATAGCTCTATCATTTGACAAGGTTTGAAATATTGGGTGCAGTGATGCCACACTTGTACATGGTTTGCATTCGATTGTGGACAAAGTATTCAACTAAAAGCGACTAACAATAACTAAAATACTACGTTAACTATTAATACATACAATAGAGAAAAGCAACAACGAGTACCTTGCATCCTTGGTCTTCATTTTCCTTTGAACAGTACGAAACAGGAGCCAAACCAGGAAGATAGAACGATAGACATGGCGACCAAAACGCCGCCAATAAAACAATGATTCCTAAGTTTGAGACCATTCTGAAGCGTCTAAACTAAACTAGAATATGTAGGGATAGTATGAATCGAATATAAGCTCAGTATTAGGTGGTTTTAGCTAGAAAACATCAATAGAAAATAAAGATATTCTTTGTATTTCGACGTCTCAACTCAACTCCAAACAGTTGAAATACGCATAACCATCTACTACGCATGATCCGACACGTCACAACAAGATGGCGGATATGACAACACAGGGCAATCTCGTCCCCATTCGCCGCTAGCTCCGACTGTTAGAAAAAAAAATCCAAGTAACTAAAAGAGGACAAAGAATTCCCAATTTTTCACCATATAAAAAGGATTTATAATATTTTAATACCTAAAACTGTTTTCTTTTTGGTTCATCAAAATCGTCATTGATAAATGTTTTCAAAATTTGCATACTCTTTATTTTTTTAAAATTTAGTTATTTAATTTGTGCAGCATTTTTTGAAGTTGGTAACATAATGAAAGCTAGCAAAAAAAAAAATCAAACATGTCTCGACGCTGACCACCCAGGCGGCATCGGACACGTTCCACGTGACCCTTTACATCCAACATGGATATTGTCTGAACCTTCCATGCATTTTTATTATCCAATCAATCCAAAATTATCCAATGAGAAGGCTCGATTTACTCACACTGTTTTAAGTTTTTTGCGAACTTATAAATTTTCCTAGTGTGTCATTTATTTCGCTCATTAAAAAATATTTTGAACATCTATACAAAATTTTTCTATGCAATGTGAAGGTGGATACATGAATTTTGCCTGGATAGATGCTCAAGTACATATAAAGTATTTTAGTACCTAAAATCCGTCCAGTTGTTCAGATGAGTTTTGTTTTGTTCGGTCGTCGAACTCTGAATATAGTAGTAACCCACAAAGGGTCCACAAAGTCAATCCTACAGCAAACAAAGCTAGAATCCTTCATTTTTTTTGCACAGACACATTCTTTAGATAGCAAACTTGAAGAAAATGTGAGGGGGCCCCAGGGGGCCCCAGGGGGCCTCTTCGTTTTAAGGGTGAAAATCGGCCTTGAAGTTCACGTATTGGCCTTTACCTAAACGAGCAAAGGACTAGGTACTAGTTTTCTAAATTAATCTAATTACAAAATTAATCATATCAATGGAAAGAGCACATCAAGATATACAAGGTTCCAAAGTTTGGTTGAATTTGCTTGAATACTGGGTTAGAGGCAGTCTTTGAAAACTTGAAAATTTACAAAGAAATGTATGGATTGGATGGACACCGTCCATCCAAACCATACATTTCTTTGTAATTCTTTGGACATTTAAAATGCTCTCATTTTGTCGCAATTTAACCTAATGTGCCCAAACTTTGAAACCTTGTATATTTCAATTGCTCTTTCCAATGATATGGTTAATTTTGTAATTAGATTAATTTAGAAAACTAATACCCAGTCCTCTGCTCGTTTAGGTAAAGGCCAATTGCCGTATCAAAGCTTACCACACTAGAAATATGTTGCTTTTTGGGCTTCCTGTGTAACTTTTAAAACGGCTCGTTCGAAGTTCAATATTATGGCATGAACGTTCAAATATTGTCCCGTTTGAAATCCTTTTTTTGATAGTCAGTAACATTTTTTTTATCGATAATAAAAGTTTATGAGTTTAGGAACATTTTTGTGTGATTTTCTTGGATTTTTTGGGCTATTTAGGAGGTTTTGAGGATGGCGAATTTCAACGGTCATCGGCGTGTAATTTCATTGAAAACCACAGAATTCTACTGTGGTAAGTCTGTGATCTTATGCGCATAAAATTGCCCTTCTCTGTGGATCCAACAACCCTATAGATTTTCCAGAATGCGTGGTTATGTGTATAGGGAATATTATGTTTCGAAAATATTTGAATAACAGAGTGACCTAGATGTTTACACTTTGAGATCCAGATGCTAATGAGTAAACTTTTCAATTAGTACCATCGTGCTTTGCGAGGCGTGTCGACCACCGCCTGGACGCTGACCAGAAGAAACGCATGCTCTGGAGACAAAATTGACTGACGTTGAGACGTGCGGTATTCCTGTGTTGTTCTAATTGACGTAATTAGCCGAAACGTCATCAATATGATTATGACGTCATAGAGCGCTTTAAATCATTTCATTGATTGCAGCTGACACGCGTGGTGACCGCGTTAAAGAGATTTTGTCTTCATGGGTAAATATTGTTTCCGCAATACATCCTTTCACAAGGGGACAAGTTATTGGACTACTATGGGTCATTGCGCCGCCGCGCTGAGTTGCAACACAAGGCGATCTGAGCGTTCTTAAAGGCCTGTTCACACGAGCGATTTTTGCGGCGATTTGAGGTGCGATTTTAACAGCGATTTTACGGCGATGTAAACGCGCGTGTGAACAACCGGCGATTTTACTGTGGCTTTTCAGCTTTTCAGTATAAACTTTTGCTACAAGTTTCTGCGAGTTTTATAAAAAATGATCATTTTTGATCTTCCTCATCTTTCCATGACGGAAAGTAGCTACACATTTCCAATTGGGGGACTCCTAGTTCTAATTTTCACAGTTTTCTGAAATAAATCGCAGCTGAATCGCGGTCAAATTTGAACATGTTCAAAACACCTGCGATATCGCGGCGACGTGAATTTCCAAAATCGCAGTAAAATCGCCGGTTGTTCACACGCGTGAATTTTCATCGCCGTAAAAATCGCCACGAAAATCGCACCTCAAATCGCCGCAAAAATCGCTCGTGTGAACGGACCTTTAGGCGATCTGAGGCGTTCTAGGCGACTAAGCGTTAGCAAAAAATTGGCCATGGAGTAACATAAAAGGTAAGCTACAAGCCACAATTTCAAATGCAAAATATACCTTTGGACAAAATACCTTTTGTGATAGTATAATTCAGCCTTTCCCCTCTTTCCGTCGGCAATGTTGAAGTTTGTAGTCTGCCGAAATATTGTCGGGCTTCCTGACTGTCGTTTCGCAAAGAATCAAACTTGATGGGGCCGCGATTTTTTTCGCAATATGGTGCTCCGTCCCATCAGGTGTCCCTCAAGGAACTAAACTAGGACCATGGCTTTTATTTATTATTTAATAAAACTCAACTCAAGGTTGCCGTGCCTTTGCATGGAAGCAAGACGAACGTTGAGCTTGCAATGATAGAAACTTTATGGGACAATTATTCACGGAAGCAAGCTCAACGGCGTTCGTCTCGCTTCAATGCAAAGGCCCGGCTACCATTCAAAATGGCGCAGGAAACTTTGAAGGGGACTGTTGCAAAGCCTTGAAAACGTCGTAGTAAATTTGAAAAAAGTAAGCATGAATATCTGTGCATGTGACATGAAAATTTTAAAAAAAACCCGGGTCTTTCTTAGGGTTCTGCTACGACTAAAAACATAAATGTAAGTAGGCAAAGTGATCCGCAATAAATAAATAGATAAATTACTAAAAAAGTATATATCGAGTACGACGAATTGAAAAAGAGATCTACAATGAGATGCAATGAGATAAACCTTGAATTAATTTATTTACCATATGATAAAATATCACCAACAAATTATTCAAGTATATTAAAAATAGATAGCAATACATTGTTATAGCATTGGTGTACATGCACTTAAACATTTTACTGCACGTTTTCTTATATAGCGTGTTGGTATTGTCTCAAATACACTCAAACATGTAGTAATTTGAGTTTACGGCAAAATTATTTTAATTAAGAAAACATTTTTTTTTTTTTAATAAAAAGAAGTGTTCATTTTAATTTGTAGCGCTAGATTGAAAAAAATGTACAGTTGGGACTTGTGTTGGACTCTTACCAAAAAAGCGTACAATATACAGTTCTCCATTCAACAAAAAACTGACGTTTAAAACTTTCTGTTTTAATTAATTGTATAACCTGTTTTTTTCTATCATTTTATTTCTTAATAGGTGTGAAATCCTATTTGATCATTCGCTGGTGTTTTGAATTGAGAAAGTTAATATTGTATAGCTTCAAAGTACGTTGATGCATAATCATGTATATACTATTTTTCTCGTTTTGTATTGAGCTATAGAGCAATTTTATAGTAAATAGCGGGCTTGCATTGATATCTCGAGTATGACTGATTTTATCGACCAATTTAATCAACCCTCTCTGGTTTAAAATACTTCAAATATGGTACTCAAACGATTATCGCCCGAGGGACGCTAAAATTATCGACATTAATGGTATCGTTTTTGACTACAAATGATACAGAAAATGGCGAAAATATCGGCCTCTTTTAGTCTATAATGTAAGCAGTTTTTACAATTTAATAACTTAAAACAGTTGTGAATAACTATATGTAGTGGGTTAATGGAGTTATTATGCAGACGTTGGATAGAATAAGAACCCTGTTGAATATTTAATGTACTTCAACTAGTACTCAAGTTTGCATACGTAAAGAAACTTGACTCCGTAAGCGCAGTGTTTTAGGTTTTACAACCGGGCCCACAAAACGTCAGTTTGCGTCCACAAAACATCATTTACAAACTTGGGAACAATTGTATCATTCCCAAATTTGAACAAATTTTAAACAATAGTTTCAATTTATGTAAAATAACCATTCAAGAGTTAAAAATCGTCCCAAATCAGTCCTACTGAGTGGCAGCGGGAATTATTGAATAATCGTTTTTTGAGAGGCGAGCAATGACGATTTAACGGAGACGTACGCTGGTGGTGGGGAGTCCACGAGAACGTTACAATGTACTGACTCTGAGGTCGTCAAACACAGCAAAAATGCCCTACTCGACAGCCAGACGTGTTGTGATCAACGTTAGTGGAGAACGATACGAAACTCTAGAGTCAACGCTATCTCGTTATCCGGACACACTTTTGGGTTGTGCTACGAAACGTTCAGCATACTTTGACCGAAAGCAACATGAATATTTCTTCAATCGCAATCGAATTGCTTTTGACGCTATCTTATTTTACTATCAATCCTGCGGACGGCTTATTAAACCAGATCTTGTACCAGAAGACATATTCGCAGATGAAATAAGGTTTTTTGAAATTGAAAGTGATATTGTGACAGCGAGAGAAAAATTAGAAAAGGCATTATCTGGCAACAGTGCACATACTGATGTTTTACCAACGAATCCTTTGCAGAGAGAATTGTGGTTAGTTTTCGCCTATCCTGATTCTTCCCTAGGAGCTCGATTTCTCGGCGTCTTTACCGCGTGTGTTATTATACTGTCAATTGTTATACCATGTATCGAGTCCCAATTGTACGATTTTGAGGATTCTGTTGGCTCTATTATATCCGTTTTAGATGGAAATATCTACGCTCTTATGGAAATGTCTTGCTACATCTGGTTTACGCTAGAGCTGATGGTGCGTTTTGGAGCTGCACCACTCAAGAAACATTTCTTCACTCAATTTCTCAACATCATCGACATTCTTACAGTTTTGTCGTACTATTTTGTTTTACTTATTGAGCGAAGTAGATCTGGTGGATTATCTACAATGCGAATTGCGAGGATTCTGCGCATTTTGCGCATTTTTAAGCTTTCGCGGTATTCAAGTGGTATGCGGATATTAATCTTCACTTTTTTGACAAGTCTGAAAGAGCTGGGCATGTTTTTAATGTTTGTATTGATGACTGTTTTGTTGTCGTCAAGTGTAGTGTATTACCTCGAAAATGGAGAGCCACATAGTGACTTTACCAGCATACCCGCAGCGTTTTGGTGGTCGATCAACACAATTACTACTGTTGGCTATGGAGACCATTATCCTTTGACAACACAAGGCAAAATTTTCGGCTCTATTTTAACTGTTATAGGAGTTCTGGTAGTTGCCCTTCCTGTTTTTCTATTCGTCACGAACTTCAAAAAGGTTTTATTTACAAACTCTTCAATAGTAAATGAGGATGACGACAATGCAGATCAAGAGTCATTCAGAAGACATCGCTTGGGTGCGCGACGTTTAAACTTAAGCTGATACAACGATAAAATAGCTTTTTATCCACAGTTTTTTCTTGTCAGAAATATCAATTTAAAACACAAACAAACATTTTAAATCTCAGTTATTATTTATACAGAATATATTAACTTTAATAACAATCCTTATTCAAGAAATTAGTTTTTGAAATAAATTGTTGTATTTGTAATTTTGAGCAATTAGTCCAAAAGCTCATTTTTATGCGGCGGTTAGGCAGACAATTGTTCAAGAGAAACAACTGAAATTACTCCAAAATAATTGATATGGATTCTTCCTATTTTCTTATTGGATTTTCTGTATAAATTTGCTCCGAGATTGACCGCAATTTTTGATAATATCACTACTTTCTGTGTGTATCAACAAGTATTTCGTCCCTATCAGTAAGTATATAAATTTATGGATACAAATATTTTATTTTGTATTTCTACAATTTTAGACTTGTTTACAAATTTAACAATTTAATAAATAGATGTTTATCAAATAATTAGTTATTAGGAGATGATACTCTTTTAGACAAAATGACAAACATTCAAATTAAGATAAAATTTGAAAGGTTTTAAGATATTAAAGTTAAATTACCATTCAGTTGAAGACAGGTTTTCAGTTGGTGACTTAAAAGTGTTTGTTAAAATCAACCCATACATATATGTACATTAAAAATTTAAAACAACATTTTTCCATGTGCATTATGATTGATCATACAAATAATTATCTTTCCGAAATTATCATCATGAAATATAAAAAATCATGACATTATTATCATTTAGTTTTAAGTCTAGGTTCTAAACGTTTGCCAAAAGCATTTTTATAGCTTCGTGCATATAGTTGATTTTACGTGTTGCTGTGGTTTTTGAAAACAAAATGGCGGCTCCTACATAACCGGCCATCTTATACATACGTTTTAAAACACGAATTAAGGTAAAAACAAACACACTTTGGGAATTTAACAACCACAAAATAAAACCTTTTTTATAGTTAAAGATAAATTTGCATGACAACTGATTTGTAGCGATCAAAACTAAGTCTAAAAAAAAAACAAATAAACTTGTATCCCGTGGAAGTCGGTTTTTTTGTACTTCAACATAAGAAGCTGCGCTTTATCTTAAGCTTAATTTAAAACATAAAGCGAAAAGAATTGAAATTGTGGCCGTGAAGAGTATGTGGCAGAGGCGCCTGATAAAAAAAATTGTTTCCGACCACCACACACTGCAAACCTTCAGAATTGCCTTCGGCTTCGACGAAAAAAAACAAGCATTTCTAACATTTCCTGTACACTTCAAAAACATTTAAAGTTAAGATGACACTGATATGTAATAAAAGCTAAAAACTTTTAAATTTGTCGTATAATAATTTTCAATGGTTTTAAAAATTAAAAGATTGCGAAGCCGGAATTATACGCAATACCTCGATCTCCACACGAGTCATTTAGAGTTTTTCGTTTGTTTGTTTATTATTCGTTATTTTGTCTATTTATTTGTTTGTTTGTTATTTTTTTGCTTTGTTTGTTTGTTTGTTTGTTCGTTATTTTTTCTATTTGTTTGTTATTTTGTTTCTTTGCTTATTTGTTTGTTTGTTTGTTCGATCTTTATTTTGTGTAATATTGTCGACTGTCTGTTATTTCGCTTGTTTCCTTGTTTGCCAGTTTTTTTATTTTTATTTTTGTTTATGTTTGTTTATTCGTTATTTTTGTATAATTGTGTGTTTTGTTCTTTCGTTTGTTTCCTTGTTTGCCAGTTTGTTTGTTTGTTTGTTTTTTATTTTTGTTTGTGTTTGTTTATTCGTTATTTTTGTATAATTGTGTTTTTTGTTCTTTCGTTTGTTTCCTGGTTTGCCAGTTGTTTGTTTGTTTGCTTGTTGTTGGTTGGTTGGTTGGTTGATTTGTTTGTTTGTTTATCTGTGTTCTATTAAGGTTTAGATTTAGTAGATCAATTTTAAGAAAAATCTGTAATGAAAAACCATTTATATCTGGAAAAAAATCATTTTTTTAATATTTTAAAGGTTTCGCATTACAGATTTTTTTTATTTTTCCTCAGTTGCAAGAACAGGTAGGGAACTAGACATGAATAAGTTTAAAAAAACTTTCACCTAAAGTATTTGGAGATATCAGCTTTAATTAAGGCATTTCAGGTCCTTTTTGCAGCGGCCTGCTGTTGTCATGACAACGTCAAACACAATAATTTAATAAAAAATGATATCCTAGATCCATAAGCTTTAAATTGATATATCGGTTATTTGTGTAGCTTCACAATAATGCTGCATAAAATGCAATATAAAGTAGGTATATAGATATATACAGAAACCATTTCCAGCCTCCTTAAAACGTACGTCCGCTAACAAACAAAACGCAAGTCCCACTTACGTATAATTGCCTCGCGCGTTTGATATTTTTCTTGTTTTGTAGCACTAATCTGATCTATCCAATTGACGTCAAGCCCTCTAGCTACCCAAAAATTTAGCTATTAAAATCTTACTAGACCTTTAAATTATGTATTATGGTAAAACGTTGTTGACAGTATTGCTACTAAGGAAGTTTTGCTATTTAATTTTATACTGTAAAAAAAAATACGTTTCCAATAAGTAAAAAATATATATTAGTTATAGGCTGTAACAGGAGCAGATCGATCATAATAATCACAAACTAGTCCAGTTTGGTATAGTCCATTACCTAATTTAGCTATGTATAGTCTTTTTGAGCATTTTTTACATGGTTTAAAGACTTCATCAATTTTTAGCATTTTGTCTAAAAAATAATAGTAATATTTGAATAATTTGCGGGAGTTTATAATCTGTTAAATATTTGCGCCATTTTTAAGCAGGGCTATATATTCTATTCATAGACATAGACATTTTTCATTTAGTACTAACGCTTACAATAATCAATATTATACATATTTATTGGTAGAAGCTATCTACAATAACGATAAAAGTTACGTTAGTCTAGCCTAGATTTTCAAAATTCACATTATTTTCAGTTGATAAAATTCGGCTATTATAGTACTTGTATGAACAGGAATAAATATTCATATTTTGTCGTTCTCTAGTGGCCGGAGTCCATCGAGATCGCCCTTTTTAATTTTTAAGCATTTTGCAATGGCCTTTATATAGTCTATTTTTGGATTGTTTTAGTAGTACAATAGACTATACACAATGTGTAATCGTTTCTTAAAGGCAAACAATACTAGCTGTCCCACTGTGCCTTTTTCTTACTATCACGAATTTTCTTGGAATCGAAAAATATATTATTACATGAGTTTTGATATAAGAAGAACTTCAATTTTTTTTAATAAAATCAGAACATAAAATGATCCTCAAAGTTTTCCGACGATTTGTATATATATTATAAGACCTCATTTCAGTCCATTCATCGCCTGATGAAGACTACTCAATGAGCTTTAAGCCGAAATGTCCAAACCTTCGACATGCATTTGTGAGACAATGAATAACTTTTTACTTATAACATATCTAGAGATAATAGAGCGATTTCAATTAACGCAAAAAAAAAAGATTGTATGGTAATAAGCATTTTTGCTTATAAAACATTTATATTAATGGATGGAAAATCTTTCTTGGTCTCAGCAAATAATATTACAAAAAAAATATTAACGTATTTTAACATGTTAATTAATAAAATAACATGCTAATGAGCTTCGCACGGATGTTCATATTGGCAAAAATCAGAACTGTTGTATCATAAAGAATATTTAAGAATTTTTCACTTATCAGATAAACTGAAAAAAAGCTAATTCGTGATAAATTGTGTATGCTCACCAGCATGTTATTTTATTCATTATCATGTTAAAATGCATTATGTGAAATCGCTCTAAACCGTATGCCAGAAATTATTTACTATATTTGCTATTTTATTTCTACAACGAAGCCAATAACAACTGAAAATAAAATGAAAAATGAATTTAGGTTTGACTTTTGTAACCATCTTTTTATGTCTATTTTGTTATATAAGTGCACAAAGCTGCTATCACCTTGGCTACTGGTCGTGATCGTTAAACTGTGTTGTTTTTCCCGACAAAAACTCTTAAATATTGAAAAGCTACTCAATAATTATAACCGGTATTGAAGGACGTGGAAATATTAAACTCTCCAGTAAAAGACCGCCCAAACACTCTAAGTATCAAAGAAACTCATAATTGGTAACTGCATGTACTATATTCAACAAATATTCGCCGCAGGCCGAATGGTAGCCTACGTGGCGGCTCTTGGGGATTGGGAAATAGGAGGGGGATAGGGGATAGAGGGGGAGTGGAGGGGGAGTGGAGGGGGAGTGGAGGGAAGGCTATAAGTCGAATAATAAACGAGATAAAGTCAAATTTATTAATCAACGCTATTCAACGAGCTTGAAAAGAACAATTATGTTAGTTTGAATGCACTGGAGATAACTTCAAGAAAATAAAAATAACGATTCAGCCTTTATTAAAGAAAAAATATGTATTTCGTATCAGTCTAAAGGCACGCAAAACGCTGTGGGTGATTATTGCAACTGGCTTGTTATTTTTATTTTATGAAATAATCACCTTTGTATTTATAGTAAAACAAATGAATTATCCCCCTCAGGCTCCATAAATATCGGTACGTGAATAATAACCTCGACTTTGTCTTCAACCAATTATTTTAACAATAAATACGAATTTTTACTATTATTTCAACTTTTATATTTACTGTAAAAATGGATTGTTTGGGCTGCCAAGGGCGTGGCGCTAGGGTCTTTATACTTTATATTTGGCTGAGTATGTACATCTCATATTATAACAATATTCGTTTTTATTCAATATATATTTTTGTTTTGAACTTGTTTGACTTTTAGAAATGTCAAATGCATACACTCAGTTGACCATCTGAACCACAGGGGACAGCTAATCTCATAAGTGCTAAGTCTAGTTCCATATCATTTTTAATGAATATAAATTATAAGCCAATCTTGTAAACACTGCCTTGTCAGAGGGGGGTTAATATTGACGATGTTATCTTGCAGTGATACATGAAATATCGCTACCAGGGTAAGACCTTTTTAAAAGGATTGTCGATGAAACGATTATATGTCTAAACAGCTTTTTAATAGTCCTTTTTATCTCCAATTACATGCACGGGGGGATCGGGGGGCTCGACGGAGCTTTTATGGTCGAAAATAAGGCCCTCGCCTACCTTTTAGGGTCAGTTTTCGAACTTAAAGTGCACCTGACGCCTTTCATGATATTTTGCATTTTCAGATTTCAAATGTTCATATCTCAAAAAGGAGAGGTCGACATCAAGAAATATTAAGTACACTTATTATACACCTCATGTACAACAGATTTGCAAAATATCATGAAGGGCGTCAGGTGCACTTTAAGATTATACATATTGATAAATATTGATACATGTTGATATATATATATATGTCAAAAATGTGTATTTATCAATTTTCAATTTGAAAAAATGTTAAATGTGGCCGTACCTTTTAGGGTCTGAAATCAGTAATTGAGTTATTTTATGCGCCCCTATCCATTTTTCAAGGGAGTTTCCCTCCCCCCGCACCATTTACATATATAAAGCATTGTTTTCTAAGCTTTTTTGCAACACTGATCACCTGATGGAACACTATTAACTCGTTTTGCAAGAGTTTCGTGTCAATATAAGAAGTATTTTTCATATTCTACCATGAATCTATCGTGATTTTCTTATCAGCCATCGCAAAGCAAGAGGCCATCGATGTGTTTTTGATAAGAAGAGCTGTATTCCGAGCAGTCTGACCGGCGCGACGTCAGTCTGGGTTACAAAATCTCGATGAATAATAAATCACAATAAGCATATCCAATGTTTGGAAGATAAGATCACCCACACAAAATACGAACGTGAAAATCTGTTTCAAGATAAAATCAAGATGTGATGAATCATATAAATATAAGAGACACAGGAAGCCCGACTCTACAAACGGCTATGGATATAGTGTCAATGAGGTGCATATTATGTGGTCTTCCGAAATAAGACAGTATATAATAGAGCGTTCAGGTTAATCGAAATCAATATTTGAATGAATGAGTGAGTTATAATGAATTTGTATAGGAAATTGCACGATCTTGAGTACAATTTGTTATTGATAGGTACGAGGTTTGTCTTGACAGTTTTCAAAATTAGTCCAACTTGATAGCTTTCAAAACACCACGAGTATCTATTAATTACAAATTGTACGAACAGATCGTGCGATATTTTATTTATAATATACTGAAAAACTGATTGTTACTCTGCAGGGTACAATTTACGACTCAATTGTAGTCCTTACTCCCCTCGCCCAATCAGAATCAAGTAGTTTTGTAATAGAAATACCGGTTTCTTTACTAATTCTTGTTGAAACTACGCAGAAGACGAAGTGGACTGTATTTAGTAATGCAGGGTCTTGACGAGCTAGGGTTGTTTTCTCTTGATTGATCCTGTTTTTTTTACACAAACCATTGATCCCTGATACAATAATTAAGCTGGCGTACCCTTGATTCATGAATTTATTCAAACGATCCCGAAACCTCTCCTGTGATCCCTGATTCCAGCTGTTGCGGACTATGTGATCCCCGATCCCAGGCATGTGATCCCTGATCCCACATCCCTCGTCACGACCCTGAGTAATGAGTTTTGATGTAGCTAGCGACCATGTCATGGAGTACCAAGATTTTAAATCTAATCCCAGATTCTACGGGGAGCCAGAGTAGATCAATCAGTATCGGCGTGATGTGAGCAAATGTAGACGACAGTGTGACCACGCGTCAATTATGTTAACATAATGAGGCGTCTTCCTCGGTTGATATTTTCAACTGATAAAGAAGCTTCAAAATGTTAGGAAGGCAGTAAAATAATGCGTTGCAACAATCGAGCTTGGACGTGACTAGAGCATGCACAACAGTCAGCATCGGTAGTGAGGTATACTTCCTAATTTTAGTGATATTTCGAAGGCAGAAGAACGCTGCTTTACATGTGGCAGCCACATGGGACACCATAGACAGGGATTCGTCGAAATGGACACTTATATTGCGTGCCTGGATAGAGCTAGATATTTGTTCATCGCAAACAATTATATCATGAAGCCTTGGTCTGGAAGGATGAGTAGAAGAAATCACAAGTAGTTCTGTTGTCTCACTGTTCAACTTCAACTTGTTTTGATACACCCGTTTGCTAATGTCACGAACGTCAGCCTCAACGCAGAACTTGGATGAGGACATGTCCACAGACGACGACGATCTGAAGGTAATATGTAATTGTGTGTCTTCAGCGTATAGATGATAATTTATATTATTACTACAAGGAATATCTCCAGAGAAACAGTATAAAGCGAGTAGAGCAGCGGCCCAAGGATCGACCCTTGAGGAACACCATATTCAAATCTACAAGAAGCAGATTTAGATCCATCAATACATAAAAAGTGCATGCAATTAAGAAGATAAGATTATAACTAGTGCAAAGTGTTGCCACGAACACTAAATCTGTTTTGGAGACGGAGGAGAGGAAAACCATGTTTGACCGTATCAAAGGCAGCTGATATGTCAAGTCGAAGAAGTATATCGATATTATGTGCGTCAATTAACAAATAAAACACATTTACTGTGTTTGCACAGGCTAATGCAAACCGAGATGTGGTTGTGAGAATTCGAGAGCAGATCAGTGCAAACACGAGCCGCAGGCGAGTGTTTGCACCTGCTCGACTAACTTAAATATTTTATAATAGCCAATGAAATGTCATTAACAATAAGAACGAGAGCAGTCTCTGTAATGTGGTGCTTCTTGTATGCTGATTTGAATGGCCTCATTTGAGGAGGGCTTAAGGGACGTTGAAAACCGCACACACAAAAAAAAACCGATTAAAACCACACAAAAATGTGCTAAAACCAGCAACCACAATAAATAAATAGTTTTGACCTAAACAAAACAACAGTAAGTGAAATGATCTGGATGATAATTTGTTACAATAGAAAACAAAAATTCTCACCGTTAATGGCGCTGGAAAATGACCAATTGGAACCGCCAACCGCTCAGATTTCTATAGCCGTACCCTGAGTAATGAGTTTTGATGTAGCTAGCAACCATGTCATGGAGTGCTATGTATGTGAGTATCAAGATTTAAAATTTAACCCGAGATTCTACGGGGAGCCAGAGTAGATCAATCAGTATCGGCGTGATGTGAGCAAATGTAGACGACAGTGTGACCACGCGTCAGTGTCCTTAACATAAGGAGCGTCTTTATCAGATGATATTCTCAACTGATAAAGAAGCTTCAAAATGTTAGGAAGGCAGTAAAATAATGCGTTGCCACAATCGAGCTTGGACGTGACTAGAGCATGCACAACAGTCAGTATCAGTAGTTAGCTAGGTATACTTTCTAATTTTAGTTATATTAATTTTGAAAACTGTAAAGTCGTAAAATTGCACACACAAAAACATGAAAAAACCGAAAACCACACAAAAATGTGCTAAAAACCCGCACCCACAATAACTAAATAAACTTGACCTAAACAAACCAACAGGAAGTGAAATGATCTGGATGATAAATTTTCATAGTAGAAAAAAAATTCTCACCGTTCAATGAGCTGGAAGATGACAAAAAAAACGCGAACCGCTCAGATTTCTAAAACCGCAAAACTGCACCGTTAAAAACAATGCAAAAAAAAAAAACACCAAAAATAATGTAAAACTGTATAAACGCAATCTCTTACACCCTCTAGTTTTTTTATTATTCTGTATAAACTTAAATGTCCGCTTACACTAGCAATATTGTCTCGCGATATGAGAAGCGATTTCAATGGTGATTTTATGACAGCTTTATCGCCACAACTTCGAATATGCTCGAGATTTAGTCTACAGAAAATGGAAGCGAGTTCCATTAATATAAATTTCGAGCATGTTCAATTTAAAGTTGCAGCGACAAAGCTTCGATAAAATTGCTGCTGACATTGCTGCCTAAACACTTGGTTACTATTATCGAGCGCAATGAGAACAAAGAAATGGTGGTAACCTTATTGCGGCGAACAACCGATTGTGCACCTCTTTTCAGTCATCAATATAATGGAATGGTTCTTGACTGTGTGTCCTCTGTCAAGGTTCTTGGAGTTACTTTGAATAAACAAATCAAATGGGGGAAATAACATCGATTTAATAATCAAAAAGCCTCAAAACGCCTGTACATTTTGCGTCGTAATAATAATAATAATAATAATAATAATAATAATAATGCAGTACTAAGGCATTACAAAAGTCTCAATGCCTTTACATTGAAGTATACAAAACTAAAAATAAATAAATAAAAGTTATAAATAATGTCTGACTACTTGGATTATAAATCAAACAGGTATGTCTTAAGTTCCTTTTTAAAAAGTTCTACTGATGGTGCATGTCGAATGTCCTTAGGGAGAGCGTTCCACATTTTTGGGGCACAGACTTGGAAAGCACGTCCACCATAGGTCTTAGTATTAAAAGTAGGAACGTTGAGAATTGTACTGTCGTTGAAGTTAGATCGCAGAATACGGCCATGAGTTTTGACATTCAACAGTTCAGATATATATAATCCGGTGACTGGCCACGGAGTGCTTTAAATACGATTAGAAGGATCTTGAATTGAATACGCTTTTCGATGGGCAGCCAGTGTAGATTCCTTAGAATTGGTGAAATATGTTCACGTCTTGGTGTTTTTGTCACAAGCCTTGCTGCGGAGTTTTGTATGCGTCGGATTTTAGATAATTCCTTGTTCGGAAGTCCCAGAAGAAGACTGTTGCAGTAATCGAGACGAGAGGTAACAAAAGCATGAATTAGCTGCTCTGTACATTTGGAGTAAAGGTAGCGATTCGTGAATGTTCAAAAAATAGTGGCGTTCCTTCAGCTAACCTACTTACCATCTACTATTCTCTAGAATACGTTTGTACCATCTGCCACAACAGTCTCCCTAAATACTCTGATAAACTAGAACTTGTATAAAAGAGAGCTTTTAGGAATATCTACCCAAACACTCATAACGACGCACTCCTGGCTTATCGCAAACTGCACCTGACTCACTCAAGGAGGAAGGAACTTTGCATAAAGAATGAAAGAGCCATTAGCTCGACTACATCATCTATTACCATCTACTCGTGGTAACACCCATGTTCGCAACCTTTGCAACAATAACAAAGTGACATTACCAAAGTGGAAATCACAAAGATATAAAAACTCGTTTATCCCAGCAATAGGACAAACTGAAACACCAATTGAATGGCCCTCCTAAGAGATAAAGCAGAAAATGAAGCAGAAAATGAAGCAGAAAAACATAGGAAAGAAGCGGAAGCTGAATTGAATCGTAAATAAACGGAAAAAATTTAAAGACGATTTGCTGAATTTAAAAAGAAAAAAAATTGTTTGAAGAAGAGATGAATGTTATAAGGACTAAACCGGCTTCACTTCTAAAATTTGATATTAAATCCATACGAGAAACTATAGAGACATTTCAGCGACAACTAAGTGAAGCCAATGGCTAAGTGAAGCCAAAGTCTTGGAACCCTTTTGAAACAACTAAGGATATCTGATGTACTTAGAGAGACTGCCTGTGGCTGTATCAAGAAGGCTAACCGCTATAAGAACTATATTGTAGAACTGATAATCATAAAGGACTACATATAAGTGACTACATGTTTTCAAAGCTGCATTATGCAATATATTGATAAACTAGCTTTAATGAAACGTCGCGATGTTTGGATAGAAGAACACTGGAAGACGGAGTTTTCAGAATATGCATTTCTTCGAGCGAAACAAATGTGCTGAAAGAGAATAACCGAATTATATGTGAACTATATTTTAAACATAAGCTGATGTACATAATAATAGTTTGATATGAGCTGATGTACATATAAATTCTTTGTGGTTTTTTTTTTTCAATAAAAACATTTAACAAACAAACAGTAATTTTAGGTTCAGATTTTTATTATGGTATATTTTTTGCCGAATTTTACATATCTATTTATCTATCTATCTATATCTATCTATATCCATCTATATATGTAAACATATTTATTATTGTATTGGTAATTACGTAATTCAGCCTGATGGCTGCGATGTTTTTTCCTAGAACGGTTGTTTGATTTGTCATTCTTACTTGAAATATGAACTTTTCTAATTTGTCAGTTATAACCTGAACACTTGAAAGCAAATCCCGAGAACGTTAGATTTTTTGTCTGTTATTTGAAGTTCGTGTGGGTTTTTAACTTATCTAGAAATCATATTGATTTTGGCTCAAAAACGCACACTTTAACGTTCACCTTAACACAACGTACTATATATTTAACATTTTCGGATGTCAGATGATCAATAAGTGTCAGATGTTGCCGAACTTATCAGACAGCACAGTCAATCAAATAATAAAGCCCTGACTCTCAAACCAAGAAAGCTAGAATGTTTGAAGTCATCGGTGGAATTCCACCGATTTTTAACAGGGCCGTCACCAAAGGGTTAAATAATCGATAATTATTTTCGACAAGAACATGGAGGTTATTGTTTAGGTATTATAGGCATGCATATCATCTAACACTAATAAATAATAAATAATTATTTTCGACAAGAACATGGAGGTTATTGTTTAGGTGTTATAGGCATGCATCTAACACTAATAAATAATAAATAATTATTTTCGACAAGAACATGGAGATTATTGTTTAGGTGTTATAGGCATGCATATCATCTAACACTAATAAATAATAAATAATTATTTTCGACAAGAACATGGAGATTATTGTTTAGGTATTATAGGCATGCATATCATCTAACACTAATAAATAATAAATAATTATTTTCGACAAGAACATGGAGATTATTGTTTAGGTGTTATAGGCATGCATCTAACACTAATAAATAAACGATAATTAATTTCGTCAATTAAGAACATGGAGGTTGTTGTTTAGGTATTATAGGCATGCATCTAACACTAATAAATAAACGATAATTATTTTCGTCAAGAACATGTGGTTATTGTTTAGGTATTATAGGCATGCATCTAACACTAATAAATAAACGATAATTATTTTCGTCAAGAACATGTGGTTATTGTTTAGGTATTATAGGCATGCATCTAACACTAATAAATAAACGATAATTATTTTCGTCAAGAACATGTGGTTATTGTTTAGGTATTAAAGGCATGCATCTAACACTAATAAATAAATTATTTTCGTCAAGAACATGGAGGTTGTTGTTAAGATATAATAGCTGTTTATCTGATCTTATCACACTGAAATAATCAAGCTGTCTAAGCTCATTACAACGATTTTTATACTATTACTGATTAAAAATCACAAAAAGACGATCAAATCTCCCCGTTACTATACTATATCTGAAACTGATAAGGTGATCGAAACGTACAGCCACCATACATTTCCTTTGATCTATGATCGATATTATTCTGTTAATTTTTTTTCCCGTAGATATTCAAGTCGTCTTGATGTAGAACTCTCAAACTGATATTAAGGAATATAATATCAAGCCTTCCGTTCCTATATTTGGTCTATCTCCTCTGAAGCCAACAAATTTAGCAAGAACTTTGAAGCAGCCATTTTGATTTGAGCTTTGAATACCAAATATGGTATCAAACCCCCTAATTTGCATATCTGAAAAAGTCGAAGCTTGGGTATAGTTTGTACTTTTCAATTCATTATGAGTTTCTGACTATCTTTATTGAATCTGGAAGCACTCTAAAAGGGCTAAATGATATTTTCTTAATAAACAGTATCGCAATGATTATGGAGATACATTAAGGCGGTGCTGGTTTCTTGCATAGGAATGGATACTTCAGCTGACAGTGCTTATCCAACCATTTCTTATCCTTTGCCATGGCAACACACTTTCTTCCAGATACTGCTGGTTTTGGGTTGTAGCCTTGTAGCCTCTTACACTTTACAGGAGTACCGTCAGACCAACTAAATTGGCTGGTGTTGGCTAGATCGTTAAGATAAATCCAGACTCCTTGTTCGTGCCAATCTGGAAATATATAGTTGTCATTACCAGGTGATCTCGGATCAAGAAATCAGCCAATTAGCGCGCGACAAGCAATTTGGTCATGTGCATATGGTCCAACATGGCTGATTTGGTGGAATGGTTGAATAGCGTAGTTTGCGCTTTTGCGTAACATTCTTGGTAGTAAGAATGAAATGGTTTTATTGTCATTCATGCCTGGACGTACTTGCGATTTAACTGCTAAAGCTTGAGTACGCTCGTGCCTTGTATATGGACATTTAAAGTGAAAAGCTGCGAATACTTGAAGTTCTATAATAATTTCGCCATTGTTCGAGTTTAAGTACAAATTTTATCTGTAATATATTATCTACAAAAAAGGAAACTTTAAAGGTTCTCATGAATTAAATACTATTTTATTATATGTTTGTGTTTTTATGGGTGACAGTAATAGTATACAGAATAGGGTTTCTGGGACGGGAAGATCGCAAATGACGTCAGACTGTACTTCCTTTGTCCAAGTGGTAGGGGTGATCGGCGGAGGATTTGAAAACAACCCACAGGCAGCCCAACTATTCTCTTTGAGGATTTTTTTTCAATAAAGTTATTTTTAACCGCGCGCCGAGCGAAATACATATTGAGCGCGCGGTTGGGGTTCCTGTGGTGTATTTGTTTGAAAGCTCGCGGATGGGATTCCTGTGGCTTTTTTTGCAAGCAATTTTTCGGTAGCGCGGAATCGCACGTACGACAAAAAGATCGAAGAAAGTAAAATGCCTCCCTCTTCAACACCGCGCGACTTTGACGAAAAATTGCTTGTTAAAAGCCACAGGAATCCCATCCGCGAGCTTTCAAACAAATACACCACAGGAACCCCAACCGCACGCTCAATATGTATTTCGCTCGGCGCGCGGTTAAAAATAACTTTATTGTCATTAAAAAAAATCCTCAAAGAGAATAGTTGGGCTGCCTGTGAACAACCCCTAAAAGGTACGCACATATAAAAATAACTTATAAAGCCTTGTTAATTTCAACCCCTAAAACGTAGGACTGTGCAATATGTTCTGGTCAGCCAAGCTTACTTTTAGCAATAAAACAGAGTAAAAATGACCCTTACACGTACGGAATCATATTACGTAACCGATTTTTGAGCCAGGACCCTAAAAGGACCCTAAAAGGACCCTAAAAGGTACGCACAGGAAATATTTTAACCCTAAAAGGTACGCCGATCACCCCTACCACTTGGACGGCATTTATGCGTAGTTGGCCTTTCTGGTATGGGCATCAACTGGAAAGATTTGAGTGCAGACATCACACTCAATATATTGATTTTCTCGACCATAATATCCCTCCTGCCATAGACATTTAGGGCACTCCATGCACTACCGCTACTTTATAGGACAGTCTAAAGTCGCCACAAACGTGGCACTCTTGGTTCATCGTCCGAATCTGAATTTTCAGTCGATTCAGAACTTGATTATTATAACTTTTACTGATCTTCTCATATATAACTGATTAGTGGTTGTTTTCAAAATCGATCGCTGATCACCGGCCCCTACTACTTGGACAAAGGAAATTCCCCTTCTCCCAACGGGGTACCCTGTAGATACCCTGTAAAAATATTGATTGAAATAAAAAATAAAAATATAAAAAATACTCACACATAGTCGTCTGTAAATCTTCAATGGTGAGTGCAACATTCTTGCAGAATACCAAGTGCTTCAGGTAGCCATGTTATGCCAGCTTTCCAGTTTTTGCAGATTCAGATGACTCTGCTCCAAGAATAAACATGTCTGTATTTGTGATTTTAATCGATATTGGATTCCCACTAGTATAGGTATAGTTTCTGTATTGCAAGCCATCCTTTGCAAGTCTAAATGCAAAAACAAAAACAATTCGTTATGCACAAAAAGTATCTTTTTCATTTCTTTAGCAAAGAGCTTGAAAAATATATTTGACTTATTGTATCTCAGATTATTATTCTTTTTTTTTTCTTGAGTAACCTTGAACAGTAAGAAATAGTATTTCTTTCAAATACGCCTACGTCATCATGTACAGTTTCTATGACCCGTGGACAAAATCTATTTACATGCACATATTGATGTTGCAAGAAAAAATTAAACTGGGAGCTCCGCTATTAGGTATTACATAATTTGTATATTATGTAAAACTATATACTTAAATTTGGTCATTGCACGAAATGGCGAAACAACAACCGAATTCACAACAAGTAGAAATGATAAAGACACTATAGCAAGAATAAAAGAAAAGGAGAAGTATTAATGTCTAATAATTTCCAATGAATGAATTGGAGAGATTTTGTTTAAAACCTTTTTTAGAAACTATAGATTTGCTAGAAATCGAATTCCAAATTTAGGACCATTAAATCTAAGCTACATTTCCTATAATTAGTACAAAATATTTGGCGAGAGGGTCCTATAGAAGCTAATCTAGTATTGTATTTTAGTGAATATTTGATATTAAACTAAATAATTGAAAATAAAAATCATACAAAAACAAAGCTGGTTCAGCAAATGTTAAATCAGATAGATTTAGGAGATTGAGAGTTTTAGAAATGATTTGAGTAAGCATCAAATTTTGAAAAAGCTGCTATACGCACAGCGTATGATTTTTCGTCGTCTGTGAAAAATTATAGTACGCATAATACACGGTACTAGAGTGAAGACAAAATTTACCCTGGGTGCCAGAGGAATTATTTTCCGTGTCGACTATAACTGGCACCCAGGGTAGAAGTAGCCTGCGCAAACAGACCCTTATTAGCGCTCGTTTCGATCGCTAATAAGGGTCTGTTTACGCAGGCTAGGGTAGAAGACATTTAACCGTGAATAGTCAAGGTGTAATAATCAAATAGACACAAAAGAAAACAATGGAATCAGAAACTGCTAAGGTGTATTAGTCTATAATCTATTTCTAGTTCAAATTAAACTTTACTTCTAATTACTACAATAAAAAGTATTTTGAAAGCCAGATAACAAAGCAGAATATCAACTAAACTAACAATTAAGCCTATTTATTAAAATCTAAGAATCGTACCTAGATGATTTCTCAGTATATATAAACTCTGATATCATTTTGTAGACTCAGTAAAAACGTTGTACGATGTAGTTTATCCTAAAAATTAATATACGATTCTATCTATCAAAGCTCTTTTGCATTTAAAGTGCTATTTATTAAATTATATTAATTTGACTGTCTTATTATTATGGAATTCACTTTAATCTTCACTTTAATCTTCACTTGGGGACTGTATAAATATATTTATTCGCACATGATTTTCATACACGAAGTAACTCTCGGTATCAGGACCGCTCTTACAAATTATGCAAATCAATAAATTAACATAAATTAAGCAAATTACAAAGGAATCAATGGACTTAAAATCAGTTCGGAACATACCGTATTGTTAAATAATCTTGTAAAGTCATTTAGTGTTCAAATTTGACTCAAAATTCATGGTTTATCTCATGCTCGCCATTTACGGACAATCTCGGCACTTTAACCACTTTAACATCGGAGTCCAATCCCACCCCCACCCCCCAGGTTTTCCAGATAGAGTTTGAAGACCAGGTAGGTTTCTATTAACTGACTGATTGTTGATTGATTGGTTGGTTGGTTGATTGATTGAGAAATTGATTGATTGATTTGTTGATTAATTGATTGGTTGATTGATTGATTGATTGATTGATTGATTGATTGATTGACAGATGGGTATGTTTTTGGTGCAGAATATCAAGTGTCTTCGTTCAACCCATTCTCCAAAAGCCATCTCCATGATCATGACGCCCCCTGTGTTGCGTGCCATGTCAAAACAAGAAGCTCCAAACTAATGATCCCCGCAACTTACAAGTGTCCCTCGGGATGGACCCGCGAGTACTATGGCTATCTGATGGCAGAGAAGTATTATCATAAGCATTCTTCGGGATTCATATGTGTTGACAGAGATGCTGAATCAGTCACAGGCAGCTATGCCGACCGTAATGGTGGCTTACTGTACCCCGTGGAAGGTGTATGTGGCTCGCTACCATGCCACCCGTATGTCCATGACAGAGAGTTGACATGCGTAGTATGTACCAAGTAGATGACATCAAGTTCTTCTAGTGACCGGACTGACTACTCAAAGCTACACCTAAACGCTTGACTACCAGCATGTTAAAGTTACATGTTGTTAAAAGTTAAAACAATAAATAAGTAAATGAAAAACTGTAGTGATTAAAGATAAAAAAAAAAAATGTTAATAAACCATATGATCAAGTCCAGTAAGTGTGTATTTATTGGTGTGGAGTATATTTACAAAAAATGAAAAGCTAATAAAAAGACTGTGAAAAGCCTATGAAAAGCCTATGAAAAGCCTATAAATTACAAGCCTATCAAAACCCTATGAAAAACTTATGAAAAACTTATGAAAAGCCAAGAAAGCCTATGAAAAGCCTATAAAATGCTTATGAAACCCCACCGCCACTCCACCCGGGAGGTCCTCTAGCACTGCGCTTGCCTGTTGGACCCTGATAGCCTGGATCCTGATTATTTTTCCTGCTATAATAACGACAGGTTGTCAAGAAAAAATATAGAAACAATAATGAGCCAATTAAACTTATTGTTAAGTTTTGATTTCAGCAAAGCTTTTGATTCCGTCTCGCATGACATTGTATGCAACAAACTGAAGTAACTTGATATTAACCCTTGCGTATTTAATTGGATCATCAGCTTTCTAAGCGATCGAAAACAGAGGGTTGTGGTAGATGTCGTGACAACAGAATTTCTCGATATCAACAAAGGGGTCCCCCAAGGTACTGTACTTGGCCCCCTCCTTTTCTCCATCATGGTCGACGACATTTATCCAGTTGATAGCAACAAAAGCCAGTTGATTAAATATGCTGATGACATCACGTTAAGTGTACCTGTAAAGGACTGTTCCAATGATCCATCTGGTTTGGAAGTAGATAGTATACAAAACTGGGCTGTTGAAAACAGGATGAAACTCAACCTAAATAAGACCTGGGAAATGGTAGTGAAAGGAAGAACAAGTAAGGTCCCACCAGAACGAATTCCAGGCATTGAAAGGAAGTCTGAGCTTAAACTCTTAGGCATAACCTTCAGCGAAGACCCTTGTAATTGGGATGCACACTTCGACACTATGCTAAAGAAATCCAGCTCAAGATTGTACATCCTACGTGTGTGTAGATATTATGGTTATACTATTGCTGAAGTAACTGCCCTCTTTAAAAGTTTGATAATGTCTATTTTCTTATATGGTATTGGGGTGTGGGGCTGTGCTTTTGATTCGAAGTACATTAGTCGTATTGACAAATTCTGTAAACGGGCCTATAAATCAGGCTACACAGAGGTGTACACTCCCTTCACAGAAGTCATTAGAAAACGGGACTTGCGTTTATGGCAAAAAATCACAGTTGAACACGACCACTGCCTGCAAGACCTGCTTCCCATGCAGAGGATAAGAAGATTACGTGAACGAGGGTACAACTACATTTTGCCTAGAATCAAAACTGAACGTTTTAAACGATCATTCATAAATTAAATTTTTGTAATTTTTTCTTACCATTTTAATCATAGTTTTAAAATTATTATTATTGTAATTATTGTAAATAACTAGTCACTTTATTCATTGTACATATGTTAACCTACACGTCTGCTGTAGGGATGACTTAATTAATTAATTAAATTAAGTAAGTAAGTTATAATATAAAGAGCATATTTTGTTTTTGTTTTGTAAAACATGGTAGGACCACGAGGTTCCCACGGTTCATCAGGCAATAGCAGTGCTAGAGGACCTCCCGGGCGGAGTGGCGGTGGAGTCGAGTACATTTGATGGGGAAAGACATCATGTTCTGCTGGTGCTGACTTCGTCTACCTAAATACATGTAACCTATGTCAGTTTTAGTGAATTTATGAATGTCACATGTTTTGTTAAACACTGCCTTCGTGGTTTTTTTTTTCGCCACAACTTTACCGAGTATTAAATAAAAAAAATCCATAAGTGCACATTACATAGTAAGTTGTAAAGTTCATTGGGGCGATTTGAAATGCGCTATCTTATTGATAAGCACATGCACATTACTTAATTAACTGACTGTAATAATTTGATATACCAGGTCGTATTGGTGGGGGGTTCTACCACCACCATGGTGTAGGCTCCAACTACATCTGTCTTCCTGAGGTGCCCAAGTAACTGAACTACAGATTAGGTCACCAAGGCGGTGGGTATGTTTTCGGTGCAGAATACCAAATGTCTTCGTTCAACCCATTCTCCAAAAGCCACCTCCATGATCATGACGCCCCCTGTGTTGCGTGCCATGTCAAAACAAGAAGCTCCAAACTAATGATCCCCGCAACTTACAAGTGTCCCTCGGGATTGACCCGCGAGTACTATGGCTATTTGATGGCAGAGTAGTATTATCATAAGCATTCTACGGGATTCATATGTGTTGACAGAGATGCGGAAGCAGTCTCAGGCAGCCATGCCGACCGTAATGGTGCCTTGCTCAGGGCCGTAGCAAAAGAATGGTGCTTTCCAATCAATAGCTACTTTGTAAAAATAATTTGTTTAATTTTAAATATAGCCTATATTGTAACTTGACATGAGAATATTCGCATATATCGCTCTTGTAAAAGTGATCAAACCGTTCGCTTTCAACTCCCAAAAGTACGTGTACTTTTTGCACGGAAAGTAGATCATTTGATAAGGTCAATAAAAGATTGAGGTAGCTGTATCCATGGCTGCTTTTTTTTACTTTTCTGCAAATATTTCGCTTGAACGTATAACGGGTCTGACCAAATGTTAACTTGTGTTTTCCGATGAAAACCGCAACCACTATAAATAAATAAAATTTGACCTAAGCAAAAGAACGAAACGATTGACTGGCTACGCCCATCGAGTAAGACCAAAAACAAAAACAAAATGGAAAGATACTACATAGCATGCAACGAAGCGGCTCACTTTATAAACAAACAGAACATTCGTCTTTTAATTGAAATAAAGCCTTTTGACATGCGCATTACGTGGATTATAGTGCTTATTTGAGCTGATTCCATATCAATAGTTTTTTGGTCTAATAAAGGTTAGTAACTGTGCAAAGGTTCATGCTTTTCTCACAAAACGAACAATATACCTTTTCAGAGTTCCGGCGTTCAGTGACCACGAATAATATCCAAGTCGCGGTGCCAGTTGCTGCATAGCAAAACCATCATTTATCATGTACAGCAACTGGAACTTCGACATGGAACTCATTCGTGGTCACTGAACATTATTTATGTTTGGATATGTCGTTCTAAAAGGGTTATGCTAAAGCACAATCGTATTTTTTTAGTTCTGACGCATGTACCACAACCCATTTAGGCACATTAAAAATAAGCAAAAATTACGTATTTTTCGAAACGTCAAAGAAGGATCTATTAAAAATTCCGTAATTTCTTGAAAACGAGCATTAGCAAAACAATTTGCACTAAGTTGATAAGGAAGAGTGTGTCTTTGCTAAAAGAATAACAGTTAAGATAAAATAAAACGCGAAGCCGTACGAGCGCCGAGAAAAACTTACCTAACCTAATTTTTTGCAGTAGATATTTTGGATAAATTGATTTTATTTTGCTTGAAATAGTTGCGCTTAATTGACACTGAGGACCTATCAGCAACTGCATATGGTATTATCATGTCAAGAAACAACCGTGTCTCATTGAGCTAGTAGAAGGATCCAGTTCTAAAAAGCGAATAATTTGATCACAATTTACAATTGTATCACAGTATTGTTTCAGATTAATCTCTATAGTATTGATATATTTGTAATCTTCGTAAAAACCTCGAAATGCGGGCATTATTTACAGTATGCTCTCAGCGTTTTACCGGTTCTGCCTTTCTCTTTTAACCTGCCTCTTGTTATACATTTGCCTATTCCTCTCAACCTCTTTTCGTTTAACTTTTCTTGCTGATGTTTCCATTATTTTACGTGAGAGATACTTATAATACCAGGGCAAAGAATGCTTCATTACAGAACATGAGACAAGATATCGGGTATACACCATGACCTAGGGCCAGGAATTAACTTACAATGCTTTATTCTCATTGGCGAAACGAGAGTTAGTCACCCTCGCAGCCGTGTCACCCATTGGTAACACAGGGATCCTGATACATAATAACAAATGCCGCACGGGTTTGCAACAAGCTCCAAAATCACACAAATTACCTCAGTAACTGTCCATCTTAATTTCTGTGACGTTTATCTCTGAAGAACAACTAAATTTCATCCATGTGAACGGAATTACTACATGTGAAATGACCAGATCGAGTATTGCTAATGAGCCCATTTTCCATTGCATTCAATTTGTCACGACATTCTCTGCGGGTTGTAAGCTGTTTCCCTTTCACAATGATTACCATCATTCACGGCCTGAAATGTGTCTATGAAAGGTACTCATTAGTATAGTTTATCTAATATTAGAGTCTCTTATTTCAAACAGTTGTATATCACAAAGCTTGTCTGCACCTTTAGATGTAAAATAAGAACTAAAGCTGAACTGTCAGTGTAACTTCATCAATTCGTTTCTTTCAAATGTTCAATTGTACTACATATGTCCACACCACTTGTCTATATAAAACAGTTTGGTCGTAAGGAAAGAATGTACAAGTCAAGAGAAACTTTATGAGGTAGAAAAGAGATGAGGTGAGTCAGGTTAATGTTCAGTAGTTCGGTTCCCATTTAACTGAATTTAATTACGCAATTTGGAACTACAAATGGGGAAATAATCTATTACAATTAAATAGAAATACGACATAAAATACATAAATGATGAATGTTTAAAGTGGGATAGTTTTAAGGATGTGGGGAAAGGGTTTCCTTAATTCCACAATGATTACCATCATTCACGGCCTTAAATGTGTCTATGAAAGGTCCTCATTAGTATACTGGTTGATCTACTATTAGAGTCTTTTATATCAAACAGTTGTATATCACAAAGCTTGTCTGCACCTTTAGATGTAAAATAAGAATTAAAGCTGAACTGTTGAAATAAAAGACTCTAATATTAGATAAACTATACTAATGAGGACCTTTCATAGGCACATTTCAGGCCGTGAATGACGGTAATCATTGTGAAAAGAAAACACTTTCAATTCCCCATCCTTAAAATTATCCCACTTTAAACATTCAGTAGTACTGATCAGTGTAACTTCATTAATTCGTTTCTTTCAAATGTTCAATTGTACTACTTATGTCCACAAGACGTATCTATATAAAGCAGTTTGGTCGTAAAGGAAAGAACGTACAGGTCAAGAGAAACTTTACGAGGTAGAAAAGAGATGAGGTGAGTAAGGTTAATGTTCAGTAGTTCGGTTTCCATTTAAAACTCAATTTAATTACGCATTTAGGAAGTACAAGTTTTATGGGGAAATAATCTATTTAAGGTAGTTCGGGACCCAGCCGTAATCACATAATTTCGTTTTTTAGCTTTTATTATTTTCCGATTTGAAAATCATGGGAACGTTATGCATTCACAAGACAAGCACATCAACTCTGCAAAAGGTCTCCTGAATTTAGACCCGGGTTCACGAGAAATCAAGATTTTTCGTTAAATTCATGATTTTTTCGTGTTCAAATCCGCGTCGTTTTAGTGTCGATTTTTGGAACTATAATGCGTCACATAAATTCGTGTTTTGTTCAAGAATTACGAATTAAAAGCGACTGTCCACTAATACCGAGCGAGGTCCGGCAACAGAGAAAAATCGATTTTCTTTATATTCGGCCTAGAGATAAGTATTAGTGAGTAAGTAAACCTGGTGGGTTTGATTTTTCAAAAAATTAAATTGTCGCCGAGATATAGCCAAAAACCGGTTCTGCCGAATTCGAGCTAGAGAAAGCGCGCGATGAAAGCAGTTTTTGGGGTCTCTTTAATCTTGTCCTGCAAAGACCCAACATAATTTCCGGAATTTATATGTTGGAATATTTGTTTTTGAACTATTTTGGAATCTTCAATGCAGTTTTAGGCTCATAGGCTTATTTTCTTTTATTTGAGAGGCTCGCCAATATAATCGCTATAATTTTGGACCTTGAAAACTTCATTCCGGTGCACTAATTCAAAAAATAAATTCTATATGTGGTGTAACTCAGAAACTTTTAAATCTTCGGATTATAAACAAGTTAAGATTGTTCTTAAAGAATATGTAAAATGTATTCTGGGGAAATATCTACAGCGCTCCGAACAAGCGAGTGAAAATGCCAGTTTTTGGTGAATATTACGACAAAGCCCGTAAAAAGTGCGTTTGGACCCTTTCGAATTACGACAAAAATCGATGTATAATTACGTTCCAATATACACATTTAAGTTTAACAGAACTTTAAGAGTGGTTGTTTTAGATAACTCCAAAATTCAAAGCTTAGAAATCTATATTTTCTTTTGTTTACTTCAGTAAAATGACTGAATTAATTTCTAATTCGCATATTATAAACGAATACATTTCCAATATGGTTTGAATACGAAAAAACTTTCCTAATTTGACTGATATCAAAACGCAATATTAGAGAAAGACATTATTACATGTTTTAATTAAATTAGGAAAGTTTTTTTGTAAAAAAAAATAAAAAAATAAGCCTATGAGCCTAATAAAAATGATAAAATTACTAAAAAATATAATAAAATAATACAATAATATGGAGACTTCTATGCAGACGGTTTCTACAAATAGTGCTTTGATAATAATCACAGTTTGTAACCTTACGTAGACGATAGGAACATTTGAGAATTAGAATTGAAAATTGATCTCTAGATCTGTTTGTGTATTTTTAGTGCTAGAGATTGTATTCATCAAAGATAATATGTGGTAAAGGCGGGTACCAGGTGTTGTTTAACTCTTTCTCGTCCGCGATTATTCTTGGATTTCTGACTATTTTTGATGCGAAAAATTCAAAAATCGATTTCAATTCTAAATAAGGCGTTGTCAGGGAAACTGTTGCTGTTTCGAACTACCGATGGCTCAATAGGGAAGACGATTTTACAAAGAAAATATCGCCAGTCGTTATGACCATTGACAATGGCGTCGTTAGAGTAAAATACCTGCTCCTAAATACAGGAATCGCTCATTCATATCTATACTAATAGTTGACAAGACTACTAGTGGAACCTCGAATACTTCACTATTGGCTACACGGTCTTAGTGGTACCCATATAGCTCTGTGAAACCTTTTATGCATTACTAGTACTTTGACCACCTTAGCGATGCTTTGACCACCTTAGCGGTACTTTGACTACCCTAGCGATGCTTTGGCCACCTTAGCGGTACTCTGACTACCCTAGCGATGCTATGGCCACCTTAGCGGTACTTTGACTACCCTAGCGATGCTTTGACCACCTTAGCGGTACTTTGACTACCCTAGCGATGCTTTGACCACCTTAGCGGTACTTTGACTACCCTAGCGATGCTTTGACCACCTTAGCGGTACTTTGACTACCCTAGCGATGCTTTGACCACCTTAGCGGTACTTTGACTACCCTAGCGATGCTTTGACCACCTTAGCGGTACTTTGACTACCCTAGCGATGCTTTGACCACCTTAGCGGTACTTTGACTACCCTAGCGATGCTTTGACCACCTTAGCGGTACTGTGACTACATTAGTGGTACTTTGACTGCATTAAAGGTACTTTGACTACCTTAGCGGTGCTTAGACAACCTTAACGGTGCTTACACTACCGTAGAGGTTCTTAGACTATCTTAGCGGTACTTTGACTATATTATCGGTACTTTGACTATCTTAGCGGTCCTTAGACTACTTTAACGGTACTTTGACTACCCTAGCGGTACTTTGACTACATTAATGGTGCTTAGACTACCTCAGCGGTGCTTAGACTACCTTAACGGTACTTTGACTACCCTAGCGATGCTTAGACTATCTTAGCGGTACTTTGACTACCTTAGAGGTGCTTAGACTACCACAGCGGTGCTTAGTCTACCTTATCGGTACTTTGACTACATTAGAGGTACTTTGACTGCATTAGCGGTGCTTAGACAACCTTAACGGTGCTTAGACTACCTTAGAGGTTCTTAGACTATCTTAGCGGTACTTTGACTACATTAGCGGTACTTAAAATACCTTAACGGTACTTTCAGTACCTTAGCGGTGCTTAGACTACCTCAGCGGTGCTTAGACTACCTTAACGGTACTTTGACTACCTTAGCGGTGCTTAGACTACCTTATCGGTACTTTGACTACCTTAGCGGTGCTTAGACAACCTTAACGGTGCTTAGACTACCTTAGAGGTTCTTAGACTATCTTAGCGGTACTTTGACTACATTAGCGGTACTTTAAATACCTTAACGGCACTTTGACTACCTTAGCGGTGCTTAGACTACCTTATCGGTACTTTGACTACCTCAGCGGTGCTTAGACAACCTTAACGGTGCTTAGACTACCTTAGAGGTTCTTAGACTATCTTAGCGGTACTTTGACTACATTAGCAGTACTTTAAATACCTTAACGGCACTTTGACTACCTTAGCGGTGCTTAGACTACGTTCGAGGAACTTGGAATACCTTAGCAGGACTGCCTTAGAGGTACTTTGAATACCTTACAGCAATTGCATAACAATAATTGTTAACCCAGGTAATTATAGCTACCCCCGCTGTTCTGACACGTGCTCGTACGTGGCACTAATTTGAGTCATTTCTTGAGTTGATTGTCCGCTGTCGTTGCCCCAGTTGCTCCATCGAATTGCTCAATTGAATTGTCATTGAAACGCACTGAAGATAATAACAAAATAAGAAAATAACACTATATGTACTATATGAACATGTAATTGCTTGAACTGGCCTTCCAGGTAAGTGCTGTATTTAAAATGTAACAGCTCAGAGGTCATTTGTAACTACATACAAACAGATCAGCATGACTCGTCTACTTTTCAAAAGCAAAATGTTTAGATCATTTAACCGTTCTCTATTGACTCAGTTGTGACTTTTAATAACACATCTACGTAAAGTTATCAAACTGTAATTGGCGTAGATTACAAACTTATGAGTTTTATTGATCCTTTAAAGCAGTTATGAAATCACAATAGTTACTTGCCGTATATGTTAATTAATTGATACAGAGTGGTGTGTTTAAATATAATGCGGAAAACAGCTCTTGTAATTATGGTTATATTTCACGAATATATGGCGTGCACTCTAAAAATACCTTTTACAGTATATAATTAATTGATTGTAAATCAGACAATACTCGGACTCCATGGTTTGGGATCAGGCAGTCTTTATTCATTACAATACAGAAAGTTATCTAAGTACAAATACAGAATTCATACTATATATATATGAATTACAAAAATATAGGTAAACTATCATGCCCCTGAATAATAAGTCCCAATTAATGTACTGATTAATAGAAGTAGCTAAAGTGCGATTAACAAAACTACCTGTGGTGCGGTGGGAGGGTAAAATTGACCTATACTTAAGGTGTATATTATACATGATGAGAAATGCTTCTCGTGCTAGCTAAGCATCAATGAAAGTGACTAACTAAGTTAAACCTCGTGTATATATTATATAAAGCTTTGTGTCGTGTTTGGTTTTACACTGACGCGCTAAATATTTATGGTCATATTCATTTCCTGCTCAACCAAGCTATTAAATTTAGACTTATTAACATTTGTTAATATCCACCAAAACCACAATATATCCACAAAACTCGGACTCAATGGTTTGGGATCAGGCAGTCTTTATTATAATACATAGTATATATAATTGATTATTAAAGCTATAGTTACAGTTACTATAACGTGGTATCATTCATTAGATACTGGTCTACTTAGAAAATGAATTAAAATATTGTACAGCTGTATATACAACTGTAGTTTTAAATCTATTTTTATTAATTTGACAATGTTTGTAAAATAGCATATATATGTATGTTTTTCTTTTTCAGTCCGTTTTAATTAATGAAAGCTATGGCTTTGTAATACGTACCGCAACACTTAAATCAGCCGACTGCCGGTCTCAAATCAACCGCTAGTAAGCTACAAAATGTCTCAATGTGATGAATGCAGTTACACAACAAAAAGGATATATAACTTAAAAAGACATGTTAAAAATACCCATGGAAAAGAATATAGTGGCACAAGTGGAAAATGTATTTGTAAGGAGGATGGATGTACCTTCAGATGCCTTAGAATACAAGATCTACGAGAGCATCTTTCTAAAAGTCATGACATAAAATTCAGAATGGAGCGAGTGAAACACCAATGTTACCAAGGTAGGTAGTCTTAACCCACTCCCGTTGCATAAACTAGAAGGGTAATTTAATGCGATTTGAATGCACAATGATTTTTTCAAAAACATCTCCTGATAGTGTCCCGTATATCCAATAATTATTCATAAAATTGAAGAAACTGTTTTTTCGACAGATTTTGAAAGTTGGAAAGCTGAAATTGAATCTGAAAAAAATTGTTCCTTCGTAAAACAAACGGGTAAGGAGTTTTAGTTAACGATTATTTGTTCACCTCAATATATATTTATTGTAAATTCTAGAGTTGGGTCATCCTCTCGATTAGTTTATGCCATTAAGATGACCTATTTATTCTTATACATACATATAACTACTATTGTAAATATCTATCATTTATTATCATTATTGTAATTACTGATTTGTATTCTTTATTACCATTATATTTTGTGTAAATAATTGTTTATTATCATATGCATAAGATGAATAAATATTGATTGATTGATTAAGTTAAAATAAATCGTTACTTCAAAGAGTGATCGGGATCGGGTCCGGTTGTTCTCATCTAGATTTGTGCTAAACCGGGATAAACGTTGTATTTTTCATTAAAGTGAACCCAAAATTACTCCCAAAATTAGTTCATGTATTTGTACATATTCATTGTACGTTGATTTATGCGTACGCAGACTTGGCTCTAATATAAATAAGTAAGTAAGTAAGTGAACTTTATTTTAAGATCAAAAGGTTTAAAAAGCGCAGTATTTACTGTCCCCACACTGTACTATAGTAATCGATCTTAGGTTTAAAAAAGACCTTATAAAATTGCAATCGAGATTTAGGTGTCAAAAAAATTCTAAATCTTCGGAACAAAGCAATGAATTTACTTAGACTAGTAGCAATAATTTAACCATTTGTTGCTATATTACAGGCTGTAAAGATAGTGGAAAACAAGGTGACTGCAAAGTTCAGTATTTTCAGTGCAATCGTTCCGGAATTCAGAAGAAAAAAGGAGAAGGCGAACGCCATAGCAAAACTCAAGGTATTCGAAGTTTATGCCGTACAAACCATTGCCAAAAGTTTCCTCAAAAGTATATTAAGGGAGCCCTTTTTGTTCACGGTAATGCCGGGTAATTGCATTGGAACAAAAGAAATTAATGTATATTTTTTTTCATGAAGGACAGCTGTCATGTTTTAGAACGGTAATATTGGAAGTGTAAACCAAACAATCGGCTTCTTTGTCATTGTTTTGAATCCATTGTGTCAATCTACCTCGTTCAAAATGTATTGCTTGTTTCGATAAGGTTCGAGCACACCCTTTTAAGAAATTCTTTGACTGTGGTTTATTTACGGTAGGTGTGTTAAACACCTTTTCGTTTTTAAAACGTTTTTACACATTTAAAAACGATGTAAAAAATTGTTCCTAATCAATAGCTTAAGTACTGCAGGGAATTAACTTTCTTTATAAATTATATATAGATTTTGTCGATTTCAACTTTGTGGATTACGTAACAATTCTATATAATATTAATCAATCAATTTAATTCTCGCTGTCAATCAATAGATAATATGGGGATATTTTCACTCTAATATATATACTAATAGATATATCTTATAATAAAGGTTACTTTTATACTAGTGTGATATATGTTTTTTTCCCTATATAATAAGGGTCCTGTAAGATTGATATGAACTGTACGTCGTCGATGGTAGTTACTATAGAGAAAGATGGACAGCTCACAGCAGAAGTGTGCTATGACCATTACGGTCATAAGCAACAAATCCAGCACTTGTGGATTTCTGACGAAATTCGCAAAGAAGTGGCTGGAAAACTTCTAAAGGGTATTCCATACGACAGAATACTTGATGATGTGAGAGATAGTGCCTCAAAGATCTCAAGAGATCATCTCCTCACTAAGAAGGACATTGAAAACATTGAAAAATGTTTTGGCATCAACAACAATCAACAGCACCCCAATGATAAAGTGAGCGTTTCGATTTTGATATCGGAATGGGAAAAACTTGGTGAAGAAAAACCAATTCTGTTTAAGAAAATGCAAGGAGATACTGCTCCTGATGGTATTGACATGTCTGATGAAGATTTTATGGTTGTAATCCAAAATCCTCTTCAAAGAAGTATGCTTCAAAAATTTGGTCCAAAAGGAGTGTGCATCGATAGTACACATGGTACCAATGCCTACGATTTTCTTCTCGTCACATTACTGGTGATAGACGAATTTGGAGAAGGATTTCCTGTGGTATGGTGCATTACTAATCATGAAGACTTCACTAGTCTATGCATAATGTTCACACAATTAAAAGCCAACTGTGGAACAATATCTGCTTCTTGGCTTATGAGTGATATGGCACAGCAGTTTTATAATGCATGGATTGCTGTGATGGGAGACCCAAGGCCACAGAAACTCCTCTGCACATGGCATGTGGACAAAGCTTGGAGAGAAGAGTTAAGAAAAAAGGTAGGAGATGTAGAGATAGAAGCAGAAACGTACAAGCGGCTAAGGATACTTTTGGAAGAAGCTCAAGAAGAGGCATTTGAAAGAAATTTGATACTGGTACAAGAATACTTGCAATGCTCCCCCAAACTTGAATCTTTCCACCAGTACTTTCAGCAGTTTTGGCCAGGAAGAAAACAAGAATGGGCATTTGTCTTCAGGAAGAATTGTGGAATCAACACGAACATGTACGTGGAAGCATTTCACAGAGTTTTCAAGTACAGCTACTTGAAAGGGAAATCCAACAAGAGACTCGACCACTGCTTGATGTCACTTGTGAAATTTGCTAGGGACAAAGGGTTCGAGAGAATCCTTAAACTATCAAAGGGAAAGATCAGTCATAGATCACACGAGATCCACGAAAAGCATAAGAAGAGCACCTCAATGCCTTTTGACTGTGTCAATGAGATAAGTCCCATTAGTTATGAAGTAAACAGTCACGACAGCAAGCAGGTCTATATTGTGGAACAAGTTAGTGAAGATTCATGCTGTCAATTGGGATGCATTGACTGTGGAATATGCATTCATACATTTACTTGTAACTGTCCAGATAATTTGGCAGTAACAGGTATATGTAAACATATTCACTTGATTAGAAGGTGGCAAAAGCAAAATGGCCAGTAAACCATCAGTACTACCTATTCCTTTGATCAAGATCAAGAGGTTGATATCACAAGTTCTTTATGCCAAGCAAATCAAGAAAGAAACACAGTGATGAAGAAAAAGGAAGACATAGAAAGAAAGTTGTTTACATTGCTTGGTGGTGTAAGAGAGGTTCAAGATATCGAATTGCTAAAAGAAGTAGACAAACAGCTAACCACCGCTCAGAATCTCCTTACAGCCTTAACGCCAACAAACAGAAAGAATGATGATGCACCAAAACCAACAAAAGCAAAACGAAAGAACATTGAAAAACAACATCGCTTTAATTCTACCAAAAAAAAGAAACGGAAACCAAATGTAAGGTATGGAAGACCATCGTTAGCAGAAAAACAGAAGCTGATCAGCGAAATGAAAGAAATATGTACAAATGATTTGCGCAAAGGTTAGTATTATTATTATAGTATATTATTATATGTTATTATTAACCTTTTAATTTAGACTACACATGTGAGTCCAGTTTATGAATACAAGAGGAATTAATCATTATTGTTGTATATATAGATGACAACACAATGAAATGGCTCGCAGTAGTAACCACGCAAAGTGTTATAGAAGATGCATTAATCAATCACAAGATGATCATTTCTAATCAGCTAATGTTAGAAAGCATTCCAGGAGAGATGGTGGAATTCAATTTACCATTGAAAGCTAGGGTTCTCTTTGCAGAAAATGCTTGGCAAGATGTTTTGAAAGCTGGCAAGTATACCAAACCTTATTTAGTGGACTGTCTTGAATAATTCGATTGAGGAAGTAAAACTTTACTCAAATTCAGAGTAGAGTAGTATTCGATTCTCGTAATTTATATTAGAAAAATAAGACAATTAACAATTTTTTTATTAGAAGAAACCAAAGCCTATAGCTATGGGATTGTAGAATAATCATTAATATCTAAATATTTTTACCTGCTACCCACCCTCTGCCATACTGTATAAAGAATGCAGCCTTATTACAACTCTGGTTATATGTTTTATTAGAGTGACGTGCAAACAATTTAACCGTGAAACACAAAAACTAATTAGTCGAAATTTAGTGGAAATTAGTAAAAAATAGTTGAAGCGTGAATAGAATAAATTTAGTGTGCACGTGCAATCAGCCAAGCGTCCTAGCGCATAATACGGAAGTACAATCGTTTTTGTACAATTAGCGGTTCAGTGATCACACTAAATCAACAATCGACTGATTTAGTAAAATTTAGCAAAATTTAACTTGTGTTAGTGTTTCACGGTTATATTGTTTGCACTCTATATAAGCACAACCTAACGTAATGCACTGATTCCATTCTTTTTTTTTTATTGATTATTTTAAAACTACGATTTCATATTGCTTTTGTTAATTTATTTTTAAGAATTCATGAAACATGTTATTTTTACCCACATTTCTGAGTCCTGCACTTCCAAGAGACAGCGGAAAGTATTATATTTTGATAGCCTCCTTTTTCTTGTAGTTGAGAAGCTTCAACAAGAATGGACATGTACACTCTGTGCAGAAATCAATTTTGTTAACATGATACAATGTGATATTTGTGATGCTTGGTTTCACTGGTATGTATTAAGCTTGAGTATTGAATTAATTCATGTAGTTATTGTTTATATAATTTCCTTTCTTGCTTTAAACTACTTGATAATGACATCTACATTATGTCGAAACGTTGTATCCTCGCGTTTGTCTTCATTCTCAATTTTATAACAAAGTATAAACTTATTATTATTATTAGTTATTATTTCTTTGAAATTTTTAATTTCCTTTTCGCTTACTTTCACAAGACGATTGGCCTACATTTTGCCAAAACGCTGTAGGTGATTAATTAAAGATATTTCGCAGTTCTCGACCAATGAGCGCCTGCGATTTTCTAGAATCACCTGTGTATTCATACTGAAGGATATTAATACATTAAAGGCGCTGTTACTTGTCTGGGGGAGAGAAATGAAAATGTGCGCATGCGTACTTGAAAAGAAATGCTTTAAAATTGCGACACAAGTTGCTGAAGGAGTGATACACCGTGCAATGCCATTGCAAGTTGCTGAGTTCCGTTGCGAAAAGTAGAAATGAACTCTACTTTGTGCAACGCTGTCTGCAACAAAAAAATTGCGAGACGTCCCCTGTTACACTGTGCAATTCTTCAGCAACTTGTGTTGCAACGGCATTGTGAAAATTGCACAGTGTACCAGCGCCTTAAGGCTGCAATGTCTTTTTTTAATGTCTACAGGACTTGTGCAAAAGTTACAAAAGAAATAGAAGCCGATGAGTGGTCTTGTAACCAATGCAGTAAATCTACATAGCAAGTCTTACAATCTCGGATATTTATTCCATGGAGACGAAATGATGTGTCTCATGATGTAAATAATAACAGTTTGGTCAGGAAGCATGTTTTAATAATATGCTGCCATATATCTTTATTTCTTTTAACATAATTCATTGTTAATGTTAATCCATGCTTTTATGGCAGTTTTAATTGAAATGCAAAAAAATGAAAAACATTTTAGTGTAAGTACAACACATTATATACATATCTGCAAACAATTTTACCTAAATGCTGTGATCATACTGTTATTTTGTCAAATTGAAATCACTGCATCGTGGTAGAAGATGTAATTCAGCAAAAGGAATAATTACACGTCCTTCAAACAAATATATATAGGTGTATCGCAAAAGAGTGCAAACAATATAACAGTGAAACATTAACAAAAACTAATGTGGACGGGTGGACGATAGGCCGATTCGCATCAAAAAGTACGCGGTTTCAAAAGTATCCGGATCCGTGTAGCCGGGGTCTTAGGATCCTTCTGTGTGTACTGGAAACCTATTATATTCTTTGTTAGCTTCGTTCTTTGTTTCAATTAACTCTTTTGTTATTTCTATTGAATAACGTAGACTGTGTCCAGTACACGGAGAAGGAGCCTTATTTGATCTTTAGTTGTGTCGTTTTGAATTTGCTGCAACGCAAACGGATACACACTCAAAAACGATTTTACTAGCGTATTGTAGTTATTTTAGCTTTTGGTTGTGCCTTGCTTCTTGATTTTGCGGCAGCGCAAACGAATAGACTCTAAAACGATTTTGTTTGCGTATTGTGCGCTAGGCGGCTTGCTGATTGCACGTGCACACTAATTAATTTAGTCTATTCACGCTTCAACTATTTTTCACTAATTGCTACTAAACTTCTACTAATTAGTTTTTGTGTTTCATGGTTATATTGTTTGCAATCTAATTTAATTTTTGATTAAATTTTTAATTGCAAACGCAATAAGTTCAAAAAGCAACATTTCGGAGTATACATAAGAGTATTGTTAAGTCAAAATCAGAAGATACCTAAAGTGAATGATGTAGAAAAAAATATTTCAAAACTATTTCCTTGCATATTGTATTAAAAAATCCTTACTGAACGAACATGATTGATATATTTGAATTATTTCCAACATCCTTAACACATTAGTAATTAAAAATATTTGTATCTGTTGTTATGGTTTCTGAATGTTTATTCTAGGAAGTTATTGTATTTTTTATTTGGTCCGGTATTCTAGTAATTCGGTATTCTAGTGTATATTTCCTTAAAATGTAATTGTCGTTTTTAACAATACATTCAAAATAGGCGTATTTGCTAATCCGAATAAACAAACATTTTTTCTTTGAGCATCCTCCGCAGGCGCCACTACGCTTTTCAAAACAATCACTGGAAAATCGTGCGTCCCCAAACCCTGTAAATATCCTGTTTTTTTTTCCAAGATCCCGTAAATAGGGTTTGCATGGGAGCGCACGATTTATCCAGTGAATGGGTGTAAAGTGTTAGCAAGAAATGCAAAGGAGTGTTGAAAGTTGGTTTAGAAAAACTATATTGATATTAAAAAATATTGCAATTGAGATTGGGAGTTAAAGTAATCCCATTACTGCCCCTGTGTATATATATGTGTGATTGCAAGCCCATCAATATCAGATCACACAATTCAATGCAACAAGTAAGTGATTAAATGTTTATTTAAAATGTATTCTCTTTTTTGAACAAAAAGCTCAAACTTCATCAAAGTGTAACATTTTTGTTAATACTTTATTGAACATATTAATTCATCAATATATCTATTTCATTGTATCTATTTCATTGTAGTAAAAACTATGCTGTATTTGACAACTACTCACAGTTGAAAATTGAGCTTTTTTAATGAATATCTACTTCAAAATTTAATATAAAATAAAACAAATAGAACATCTAAATGTATTATCAAAAAAATTAAATATTTAAAATCATAAAATTGACTATTTGTTCTGTGAATAAACTTGAACACTAGATATTTTCTAGAAGATGTACTATCATAATAAAAATTACAACTGGACTTTATCTCCCAATGGTTACTTGAGCACAATCAATCCTGAAATGTAAAAAGAAAAATCAAATACTTTGAAAACCATCAGAGAATGCGCTGGTTAATCAAAACCAGATTTCAACGATAATATTATTATGGAACGAAATTCTGGGTACTCGAATCCATTTTTTCAAGGCACTTCATACTATCAATAAGGAGATACAGTACTTTGCAGCGAATAAGTATGTGGTTACATTATGTTTCATGAGAAAAAGAATACTAGTCTTTGTTAATTTCGCTGTTTTTTCATATATAATTATATTTGTTTGCATACATGTGACACGTGTACAACCGTATTGTGTTTTAGACATCAAGATGATTAAAAAAAGATGAGATTGAATTATGAGCGATAGGATACATGAAGTTCGTGAACGAAGACATAATTTGCCTTAAAACTAATATAGAACATATATTTAAGTACGAATGTACAGAATGCAAATTTTGTACAAACTAATCAAAAGTGAGACTCAGAGGCACTGATTGTTCAGCCAGGCTTTGTTTAGTGTTTTCTATGAACAATACTGTAGGTTCACATAAACCGCTTCTTGAATGCTAATGTTTTCTTATATTCTAATGAGGTCGTTGACAAGAAACATAACGAATTCACGTGCATACGTTGTTACAATATAAAAAACCGTCAACTTTAGAAAGAAAGACGTAAATTGTGTTTACATTGTAACAACGTATGCACGTGCATACGTTCAGTATATTTGTTGTCAACGAGCTCATTAGCATAGAACAAACACATAAGCATACAAGAAGCGGCTTATGTGAAACTACTCTAATGCCTCAGATATCATTCTTTTCTGATAGGTCTTATAATTAGAAACAAGAATGTTTTACTCTATTGAATTATTTCGAAACACGAACTTGCATTCTAAAGTACGTCATCTGGAAAAACATATTTTTCATCTCATGTATTTTTCTTTTTTTTATAAAATTGTTAAAAAAAGACACTATTAAATGTGCAGTTCTCAAAGTAACAACAGCTCCTCGACATTTTATAATTGCGTCGTCTGGTCGTAAAATAATATAGAAAATATAAATGTAACAACCATAAACTATTTTGATGCATAGCTCTCAGCGGTGGCTCTTGCTACAATAAACTGAATTTTGCAAAATTATGATTCCGCGGTCAATGTAAACTTGTGCCTTACCCTACCCTAGAACGAACATCAACTCAGAACAAATTTTTAAATTTACCCCACCCTAGAACATTGCATGGCACATTGCCTTATATGGAAGATTGCATAGCAAAGTTCTTACAGCATAGCACGAAAGTCGAGTTAAACCCAGTGTATAGCTTCGAGGGGCGAATGTATGACGTAATACGCTTATAGTCCGTGAGAGACTAAGCCTGTAATTAAATCAGTATTGTAGCCGCCATATTTAAAAATCAACTCGAAGGACTTCGGAGGAATATAGTCAAACACCAGGGGTCAAACAACAGTAAGTAGTTCAGTTAATCATACTTTTTATATGTTCTATATTAGTTTTGAAGCAAATAATGTCTTCGTTAACGAACTTCATGTATCCTATCGCTCATGATGTAACACAGGTATTAAACTTCATTACTACATTTTACCGGTCTGAAATTGCAATTTTTTTCTTCTCGCCCCGCCATTTTGGACTCTCTGTTTTACGGACACAAAAATGCGGTCCCCAAGGTGTCCGCTATAACGAGAGTTGACTGTAGTTTTTGACTGTGTTTTAGTCCATAGAATTAGAAAAGATAACAGCTATACATGAGAAATAATGACCAAATCCCATTAGCCCAAGCTCTAACCTCTCCTCCAGTTAATGGTCACTACCCCTATTTCAAATCAAAGGTATCATGACGGTCATTTTGGTCTATGCTTATCATTTTGTTGCACACTTTTGAAAGGTTTTTGCTTTTTGCAAACATTTCAGTGCTACATTCATGTTTACCTTCTTGTTTCTTTTGCTTCTCCTAAGCTTCTTGTTAACTACTGAACTTTCGTTTGTACCTAAGATACAATATTTTATAAAATTTTAGGTAGGTATATGATTCATTTTCATTCATTGTATTTTGGTTTTCCCTCCCCTTTCAATCTTATCGTATCTTTGAACTGTATACAATAGTTTATGAAAAAAGTGTTTGTGTTGTATATATTCAACTCACCATCTTGTAAATTCTTTCTTTTCGTAATATTTCCTGTATTAGAATAAATAACAACATTATCCATCAATTTAATTATTTCAAAAGGGAACACTTGTTAAAGTTTTTTAGCTATCTGGACATGCAGTAATATATTTGATTTTTTTAAACTAATGCATGCAGCAATAGTAGGAAGACTGCTTACTATTCACGAAAGTGATAAATGGTTGATCAAAATAAAGATATAAACATTAGAAAAAACGTTCGGAAAACATTAGACAGAAAAACAAACCACACACACAAACAAAAACACAAATGTCAAAAAACTAGATACCTACAGGCAAACATGATAGTGATACACACCTACTTGCAAGAACGTTGTCATACGAAAAAAGAACATTTGTATTTAGTGGGTTAGGAATAAATTAAAAGTACAAAAGATGAACACTGAAGGTGAACTCTTTCTTTTGTACTTTTAATTTATTCCTAACACACTAATATAAATGTTCTTTTTCGTATGTCAACTTTCTTGCAAGTAGGTGTAGATCAGTATACATTTTTATAACAGGTGCATGTACATTGTATATGTAGACAATATCAATTTAAAAACTTATCAATACTGGAAAAGCTATAAGTCCAATCGGGGTTGCTCATTGCAGTCACAAGCATAGGTTTGAAACCCCCAAAAACACACATGCGTGTATTATATATAAATAAACTGATTTTTAACCATTTTTTTAGTTTTTTTTTCATTTTGACTCTTTCCAAGAGTCACCAATATAAGCATGATCACTTTGCCAAAATCATCTCAGAACTGGAAATCTGTCGCGATTCTCGATTTTTCTTCAAAAATCATGAAAGAATGGCCATGAAATAATTTTTGGAGTTTTAGAAAATCTTTAAAAAACTCAAGCACGTGTTTTAACAGCTTAAGATGCTCTCCCGATAAAACACGGTCTCAAGTTTTTCAAACATGACTTAATTGAAACATGATTTAATTACTAAACTATTAATAAATTCTTATTTACCTTCAACTTTAGATTGCTTTGGTGCCTCATCCAAAACTGCTTCATCAGCTTGGGAAAAAATGTTCGAGTGTTAACATCCACACAGTTTGAAATAAGTGGACTAATATAAACTATAATAATCAGAAACGCAGACCTCCACTATCACAAAGTTCAGACACAATCCTTTTTTTTTTGGTCTATATTATAATAATAATAATAATAATGAACAATCAGGAATGCCTAATTCATATATAAGTTTTTTACAATATATACTTTATTAGAAAATGATGTTTACAACCTATAAAGGTCCAGAATTTATTTTCTCTAACCACAAAGATAATTCTAATAGCCCGCTTCTCGAAAGTACCGTTTGCCCTTTTTTTAGTACTATCGCTTTCATAAAAAAGGAAGTTAATTAGCAGAAAAAATCATTCTGGACAGGGAAAAAGTGCTTTGAATTCAACCGGTTTAGGCCTTGTGAGCTCATAGCACATTTTCATACAGCGAATAACTTGAACACTGTTTACTTTTTGCTTGGAAAGTTTTGGAAATGTTTTAATTGTTACATACGTCTGCGTATAAAAGGCATGCAATACTTACTTTCATCTCTTTCTTTGTTGGTTGTCTGTGGGACTGAAGACTCAGCTATATAATAATAACATAAAATATACTAAATTCATTGTTTAAAAAGAGTCAGGATTTTTTATTCTGGACAGGGAAAAAGTGCTTCCTTTGCTTTGAATTCAACTGGTTTAGGCCTTGTGAGCTCATAGCACATTTTCATACAGCGAATAACTTGAACACTGTATACTTTTTGCTTGGAAAGTTTTGGAAATGTTTTAATTGTTACATACGTCTGCGTATAAAAGGCATGCAATACTTACTTTCATCTCTTTCTTTGTTGGTTGTCTGTGGGACTGAAGACTCAGCTATATAATAATAACATAAAATATACTAAATTCATTGTTTAAAAAGAGTCAGGATTTTTTATTCTGGACAGGGAAAAAGTGCTTCCTTTGCTTTGAATTCAACTGGTTTAGGCCTTGTGAGCTCATAGCACATTTTCATACAGCAAATAACTTGAACACTGTATACTTTTTGCTTGGAAAGTTTTGGAAATGTTTTAATTGTTACATACGTCTGCGTATAAAAGGCATGCAATACTTACTTTCATCTCTTTCTTTGTTGGTTGTCTGTGGGACTGAAGACTCAGCTATATAATAATAACATAAAATATACTAAATTCATTGTTTAAAAAGAGTCAGGATTTTTTATTCTGGACAGGGAAAAAGTGCTTCCTTTGCTTTGAATTCAACTGGTTTAGGCCTTGTGAGCTCATAGCACATTTTCATACAGCGAATAACTTGAACACTGTATACTTTTTGCTTGGAAAGTTTTGGAAATGTTTTAATTGTTACATACGTCTGCGTATAAAAGGCATGCAATACTTACTTTCTTCTCTTTCTTTGTTGGTTGCAATTGTCTGTGGGACTGAAGACTCAGCTATATAATAATAACATAAAATATACTAAATTCATTGTTTAAAAAGAGTCAGGATTTTTTATTCTGGACAGGGAAAAAGTGCTTCCTTTGCTTTGAATTCAACTGGTTTAGGCCTTGTGAGCTCATAGCACATTTTCATACAGCAAATAACTTGAACACTGTATACTTTTTGCTTGGAAAGTTTTGGAAATGTTTTAATTGTTACATACGTCTGCGTATAAAAGGCATGCAATACTTACTTTCATCTCTTTCTTTGTTGGTTGTCTGTGGGACTGAAGACTCAGCTATATAATAATAACATAAAATATACTAAATTCATTGTTTAAAAAGAGTCAGGATTTTTTGTGCAGTTTTAATGTATTAACAATACCTTAAACAATTAATTAAATTAATTAAATTGTTCAAAATCATTTGCATATAACAGAGTCTGTAATAACAGCTACTGAAAACAAGATCAATGAAAAGTAATTGGATTTTACAATTGAATGTGTTGGTAATAACTATCATTTGATTTATCTCCAAAAAATCACCTGTCTGCGCTAATGAAATATTTTTTGTAGTTCTTTTTGAAGGCTTTAAGTGAACAGCTATTTTTTCCACAGCTATCTTGGCAGCGGCAAATGTTGTACCATGCAATTAAATTTGCCGTAGTTCAAATTTTGTCTAGGTAAATATATACTTAATATATATATAGGTTAACATAATATCCATATCATATTATGACATATAACTTACAATCAGGTACTTCTTGTATGTCTGGTAGTGCATCATCATGATGTACACAAGCTCTAGCATCCTCGGCTAAAAATAAATGTGGGATTATACAGTTAATGTACACAAAACATTTATTCCAAAAATGGTTCAAAGCAAAAGTCAACCAGCATGTGCACACAAAAATTGAATTTTCACTGCATGTATGCGCTAGAATCCTGCAGTGAAAATTCAATTGTACATGCTAACAACACATTGACGGACACGAAGAAAGATTCATGAACGGATCAAAATGTCTGAGGAAATACAGTACCAGCATATTAGTAAGTCAACAAAATTGAAAAAAAAAAAGAATTAATTATCCTGACCTCAAGAAGTATATGTAAGATATTATTATTTATAATATACATGTATATACTTACTTTCATCTGCTATGTTTTTAGTCTGTAGTACTGTAGTCTCAGCTAAAATAATGTTAATACAAATATGAATGAGTAATTTGAAAAACAGTTGGTTCCAAAAATATTTTAGAAATCATATTGCTTGTGTGACGTAATAGGATTTTGACATTCTTAAGTCCCGTATGTAAAGTCAGTCGCTTGTACTAGTTTGACAACCGGAGTAGAATAAAGCTTTTACGTCGACTTGTTTGTCATCTTTTCATAACGAAACATGGTGTCAGAAATCTAACGGACCAACGCAGGATCTGGTAAGAAATAATAGTTTACAATTTATGTCAAGGATTGGAGTATTTCTGAGCAGTATTTCAGTATTTCATATCAAGAATCGTCGACAGTGTCCAGCATGGGGACAGACATGCAGGAAATGTGGCAAAGAAAATCATTTTGCAAAAGTCTGTCAAGGACAAACACGTGAACAACGGAGACAAGAAGTCAACGCAGTAGATGATGATGATGAATATGAGTCTGATGAGTACATAGCATACGTGAGCGTCAAAGAGCACATTGGCCAAGTCGGTGAAAAAGAGTTTGATAGCAAGTTGACAGCTATCATGCTACTTAATGGCCAAGAGGAGAAAATGTACCTGGATAGTGGGGCCACTGTTAATGTATTGTCACAAGAGACTTGCACGCGATTGTATGGTATGGATAGCCTCAGATCACTACACCCAACTAACACTGTCCTGATCATGTACAACAAGAGTGAAGAGAGGCCACTAGGCAAGAAACGAGTACAAATGGTGAATCCCAAGAATGGTAAAAAGTACAGCGTGGAGTTTGTAATTGTAAAAGGCAGTGCACGATCACTCCTTGGAGCCAAGGCTAGCCAACAGATGAAGCTTCTGACGGCCAACCCAGCTAATATACTTGCGGTAGATGTGACTCACCAGAAACAATACACCCCAGTGACAAGGGAACAGATACTACAGGAGTACTCTGATGTGTTTAAAGGAGAAGGATGCCTAGAAGGAAAGCTTCAACTTCAGATTGATAAATCGGTACCACCAGTCCAACTACCCACAAGAAAAGTGCCCATAGCCATAAAAGACAACCTGAAAGAGGAGCTTCAGCGTCTGACGGACCTTGGTGTAATCACCCCTGTTGATGTACCAACAGAATGGATATCAGCTACAGTTGTTACCACGAAGCGAAATGGGAAGCTAAGACTCTGCATTGACCCACAGCCACTAAATAAAGCTCTGAAAAGAAACCACTATCCTCTCCCTACGATTGATGATATTCTTCCTGACCTGTCACAAGCACGATGTTTCTCGGTACTAGATGCTAAAAATGGATTCTGGCATGTGCAGCTCGATGATGAGAGCAGCTTCTTGACGACATTCTCAACCCCATGGGGTAGATACAGATGGCTTCGAATGCCTTTTGGCATATCCCCAGCCCCTGAAGAATTCCAGCGGCGAATGGATATTGCACTAGAAGGACTGGCTGGAATCAAAGCCATAGCTGACGACATATTGCTATTTGGGTCTGGCGCAACTGATGAAGAAGCCATGAAGGACCATGATACAAAGCTGAGAAACCTTCTGGACAGGTGTCGTAGCAAAGGCCTCAAGCTCAATGAGTCCAAATTGCAGTTGAGGAAGGACCAAGTCGCCTTCATGGGTCATGTCATTACAGCAGATGGTCTACGACCAGACCCTGAGAAAGTTAGTGCTATTGTTGGTATGCCCTCTCCAACTGATAAACAAGCTGTGCAAAGGCTTCTGGGGATGGTGAATTACGTGCAAAAGTTTGCCCCCCACCTATCAGAGGTAACCAAACCACTCCGAGACCTTATTAAGAACGACACAGAGTTCCTATGGGACAAACATGTTCATGGCAAAGCATTTGATGAAACTAAGAAGATTCTCTCTAATGCGCCCATCTTACAGTATTTTAATCCCGAAGTCCAACCAGTGCTACAATGTGATGCGTCACAGAATGGTTTGGGTGCATGTTTGATGCAAAATGGACACCCACTTGCATATGCCTCCAGATCATTAACACCTACTGAGAGTAACTATGCTCAAATAGAGAAAGAAATGCTTGCAATCGTTTATGGCATGGAGAAATTCAACACTTATGTGTATGGCCGGAAGACACTAGTCGAATCTGATCATAAGCCACTAGAGACAATCTTTAAGAGAAGTCTACTAAGTGCACCAAAGAGGCTACAGAGAATGATGTTAAGGCTACAACGATACGAATTTGAGGTAACCTACAAAAGGGGAGCCAAAATGTACATGGCAGACACATTAAGCAGAGCATACCTTCCGCACCATGAAGTCTCCTCAACTGATCTGGAGCAGGTAATGACAGTCAACAGAACCCCTACAGAGAAGGATGTTGAAAACATCAATATGTGTCAATTCCTGCCAGTCACCGACGAAACTCTGTCAAAGATCCAAAAACACACTCAACAAGATCAGCAGCTACAGACTTTAAAACAAGTGATACTGCAAGGATGGCCTGACACAATAAAGAAAGTAAAAGAAGAGATACATGACTACTACCCATTCAGAGAAACCCTCTCAGTTCAGAACGGTATCATATTCAAGGGTGAGCGAGTCATCATTCCCTATGGATTGAGAGATGAAATAAAGAGTAAACTACATGCCAGCCATCTCGGGATTCAAGGCTGTCTGCGTAGAGCCCGAGAAGCCTTCTATTGGCCAAGAATGAACACAGAGGTAGAAGAATACATCTCCAAGTGTAGCATTTGCAACACATTCCAAGCAGGGCAACAGAAAGAGCCTTTGATGAGCCATCCAGCCCCAAGTCGGCCATGGGAGTTTATTGCCACCGACCTGTTTGAGTTCAATGGTAGACGCTTCCTGGTAACTACAGACTACTTCTCCAACTTCGGTGAAGTTGACAGACTCTACAGCACAAAGTCATGTGACGTCATCAACAAACTCAAGAGCCATTTCAGTCGCCACGGAATACCTGACCGCCTGATTAGTGACAATGGCCCTCAATTTAGCTCAGGAGAGTTCACAAAATTTGCAGCAGACTATCAGTTCCAGCACATCACAAGCTCGCCCCTCTACCCACAGTCAAATGGTAAAGCAGAGAACGCAGTCAACACTGTGAAGAGGATTATGTGCAAAGCATTGGAGTCAGGAACAGATCCATACCTCGCATTACTAGATTTTCGCAACACTCCAACAGAAGGCATTGGAACGTCACCAGCGCAGCGATTGTTTGGACGAAGGACAAAAACCCTACTGCCAACGCCTACCAAGCTACTAGAAACATCAGGTGCTCAGAATGTAACAGATAAACTCAGAAGGAGCAAGAACAAACAAGAATATTACTACAACAGAGGAACCAAGGAACTGGTACCACTCGAGCCAGGCGACAGTATACGCATAAAACCAAGAGCCGGAGGTAAAAGATGGATTAAAGCAGAGGTGGACAGCCAAGTGAACATCAGGTCCTACAATGTTACAACAGAACAGGGCCAAACATATCGAAGAAACCGACGCCACCTGAGGCTGACACCAGAAACAGTTATCCTGGACCCACTACCACCACAGTCATCACCAGAGAAGCCAAACACAGAGAAGAAGGAAACCTGCCCTACCCCCTCAGCAGATACAAGCAGCCAGTCAGAACAACCCTTGCCTGTGATGACAGCAGTTCAACCATCTCCACAGACAGCTGTAGAAAGACCAGCCCAAGTCAAGCAACCCGCCGACAAGTCTCCACCCCCCAAATACAGTTCTCGAGGGAGAGAGATCCGAAGACCAAGCCATCTCAATGACTTTGTACCAGGCTAAAACAAAGCTATGTTTGAACACTAAGTGACACTTTTATATTTGTTATTGATCAGTAGTTATGAACATTTATTGACATTTGGACCCTTATCATTATCTGTTAGTGTCACATTAAGGTTACCAAAGTCATTCACTGAAGAAACCTATCATGTTATTCAGCTAAGTTATAGTACCTGTTTTCATGGTATTGTTGTTATTTGTTGACAAGAGGGATGTGACGTAATAGGATTTTGACATTCTTAAGTCCCGTATGTAAAGTCAGTCGCTTGTACTAGTTTGACAACCGGAGTAGAATAAAGCTTTTACGTCGACTTGTTTGTCATCTTTTCATAACGAAACAGCTTGTATATGAGCAATCTGAAACAACTCCATCCTTCAAAACCCAGGGGTTATATTCTGTCACTCATTCCTCGTTCTTCTGGGAGCAAGAAATGAGGATGAGGATGAAACAACTCAGACTATAAACCACAAGAAACTAGGTTGATTTTTAGTCATAACCTATGATGTGCCCAAGTTTTCTTTAGAACTGATTTGAACTGTAATATTTTCTTTGCACATAATTGTAGTGTATTGTGTGGGCTAAAATGGGCTAATTGGTAATGGTGATCGACTTAATCAGAATCGCAGAACTAGTCTGAATTGCTCTGATTTCACATGATGTTGGGGGACTT